>CM037852.1:94024069-94618585 GCA_021234595.1 Delia radicum
AAATAAATAAATAAATAAATAAATAAATAAAATTTTAGTCAGGAGGATGCTAGCAAAAAAGTTGCTAATGTCAGCAAAATCTTTTGCTGAAAATCAGCGAGCTGATTTTTAGCAACAAAATTGTAGATTCAGCAAAAGTTTTGCTAACATTTAGTAGATTAGAAATAAAAAAGCGTTGGTAAAAATTAATAAATTTTTGCTGAATTTTAGTAGACTGAAAAAAACGCAAAAAATTTGTAGAAAAATTGTAATTTAGTTAATTTATTTGCTGAAAATCATAAAACATATTTTTGTGATTCTTTTAAAAATAATTTACTATAATAACGAAATATAACAATTTTAATTTTCCCACATTGACGACATGCATTAATTTAATATCTGAAAATATATAGAAATAAATATATAACATAACAAAAATTTTCTTTCAACTACTTACATCAATGGTTGTCTTAATGATGCTATGACAAAACTGCCGAAGATAATTCTAGAAACGAAACGAAAAAATAAACAAAACAAACGAAACGAAAAAAACAACCCTTTTTTTGCAATAAGAAAAAGAAACCATACAAATCTACCTAAGATGTGTGTTTTTGTCTTTCTCTTTACTCTGTCTACATGTCTGTATATGTTTTTCATGGTTGATTTTTTTACTTGTCTTGTTAGAGTTGTACTTTTTAATATCATTTTCCTCTTCTCTACTACATCTTGACATGCCGCGACATCTGCTTATCAGCACAATATTTTTTAGCAAATTAATTAGTAAAAACATTAGTATATTAGTAAAGCATTAGTATAAAACAGTTAAGTGCTGAATAAGTATAACAAAAATTTTAGCTGAAAACACGATTTTAGCAAAAATATTTGCTAAAAAATAGTATACCTGATTTACAAGACATTTTACTAACTTTTCTACTAACTTATTTTTTTGAGTGTAGATATCACAAATCTTGATAAATCACTACTCAAGACATATAGCCTAAACTCAAAAAAATAAGGATTAAAACAACTTTATTTCAGCAAATATATTAACTAAATTACAATTTTTTAAATTTTTTTTGCGTTTTTTTCAGTCTACTAAAATTCAGCAAAAAATTTATTAATTTTTACCAAGGCTTTTTTATTTCTAATCTACTAAGTGTTAGCAAAACTTTTGCTGAATCTACTAATTTTGTTGCTAAAAATCAGCTCGCTTATTTTCAGCAAAAGATTTTGCTGACATTAGCAATTTTTTGCTAGCACCCTCCTGACTAAAATTTTGCTGACTCAGCAAAATTTTTTGCTGACTTTACAAACTTTTTTTTTTGAGTGTACTTAAAAATTATTATATTTAAAGGTTACTGTTGTGACTTTAAAATTAAAAATTAAGAATTTTTCAAATTATAACATCTAAAAATTAAAAAAATGTTTAAAAAGTTCTTTAAAATAACTTCACCCAGAAAACAGACTCGGTCTTAGCAACCATATTTTTTTTCCAATCGAATGGTTCGGTTGTACCTATCGATTTTTTTGGTTGTTATCACCTAGCTTCTGTTGTTATCACCTAGTTTCTATTGTCGTGGCAAAACTTTTGCTTTTTTTCAAACCATATTTGCTGCCAATAGAATGGTTCGGTTTGTACCTATCGGAGTTTTATGGCAATCGAAATTCTATTGTCGTGGCAAAAGTTCTGTTTTTTTTTCAATCGAATGATTGTTAGCATAACCAGACAATTTGGTGGCAGAAACCGAAACACTCGATATATTCATAGAAATAAACCTGTATAAATAGCAGAAAACTCTACAAAAAATTAGTTAAAAATAATCTTGCAGAAAAAATCTGTAAAATTAAGCAGATTTTTATGCTAAATATTAATAAAATAAGTGTGTTAAATTTACACCATTTGAGTTACTTTCGATAGCAAAAACTTTTACTTAATATTTGTAGACTCAAAATAGCAAACAAAACTGCAATATTAATAAAAATTTTGCTATATTTACCTCAAACTTAGTAGAATGCAAATAACAGTTTATTTTGCTAAAATCACAGAAATGGGTGCTAAAAAATTGTAGATTGCAGATTCTATAAGGGCAGAATTTTATTCGCATTAAAAACACATTTTTTAATGATTTTTTGTGTCTACTAATATTTAGTAAATGTAAATCAAATATAACTAAATATATTTGTAAATTCAACAGATTTATTTTTGCTATTCTTATATTACTAGTATTTAGTAAACAAATCTGCTAATTTTAGCAGTTTTTTCTGCAAGCTCATTTTTAACAAATACGGAAGCCACGACATAGTCTGTTTTATAGAAAATATATTAAATAACCGAAACTAATTGGCCCTGAACCCTTCTGTTGCGTACCCAATGTGTATGTCAGAGAGAGGCTCAGAAGATGGAGGGCGTCGGAGTTTGGGGCCTATTGGGCCAGATCGCCTGGGCAGCGACAGGCGAGCCTGTTTATATCTTCCTCTGGGGAGAGGTCGCGGAAACTCTTGTCTATGACGAGGGGCAAACTAAGGACCGTGACGGGTTACCTCACAGGACCCTGTGGCCTAGGTATCAATTGTACAAGATGTTACGATCCTCTACGGATACGTGCAGGTTTTGTGAATTGGAACCCGATACCTCAGAGCATGTTCTCTGCAAATGTTCGAGGCTCTACGACAGTAGGGTGCGTTAGTTTGGTGGTCGAATAGTGACGCCATCGGACGTTAGGAATTGTTTACCTGGTAGGATAGTTGGCTTCGTACGGAGCCTGAACCTATAGGGTGTATTCGTTGGCAGCACAAAATACCAACTTCTGGTCGCGGTGCATAGTGCCACTCTAGTCTAATATAATAATCTAATAAGCCTCGAACTCGAAAAAAGGTTTTCGATAAAACGCTCTAATGACCACCCATGCAGAAAAATACAATTGACACAGTGTTGTCCAAGCGTCGGAGACGCTCGGTTATACTTAATAGCTTAAATTAAATTAATTTTGAGAAATATGTGTAATAAAACGCATTCTGTAAATGCGGTCTTAGTCTTTTTCATCATATTTAAATGTTTGAAATATAATAAAATATTAAAAACAAATACTTCTAATTGGTTGTAATAATGGTAAAAACAATATTGCTTGTGGTACTGGCAAAACGCATGCTTTGCAAACAAAATAGTGTTTTTCTAGTGCAATATTAGTTGTACCTTTGCTATTTTTTAACACAGTAAGATTTACAAAAATAGCATACTGGCAAACGTACTATTTTTTGGTACGGTTGGCAATTTCTACCTGGGAATGTTTCTAGATAACAGACCTTGGATAACTTTTGTGTATCCCGTATAAAATTTGAGTAAGAAATTCGTTAGCTTTTAACGGGACTTTCATTAATTGGGCCTGCCTTATAATTCCAATTCACTAATAAATTTATTCAATAATACGAGGGCGGATCAATAAGTCCGTGACTTTTTGAACTTTCTCGTAGTTATATGAAATGAAACACTGCTCCCATCAGGTACCTCCTGTTAAAAGACTACTGTCAAATTTTGAGCAAGTTTCGTAATTTACTTTGCGCTTAACAGCTGTTTAAAACATACAACCTCGTGGATTTTTTTAAAATGGAAAAAAGTGAATTTCGAGTACGCAATCAAACCAAGGAAAAACTTTATAAATACTATGGGGACTCTGCATCATCGATTTCAAAGGTAAAAAAGTGGTTTACTGACTTTCGTTGTGGTCGCACAAGTACAAATGACGCTGAACGTTCTGGACGGCCAATTGAGGCCAATACACCCGAAAATGTCGAAAAAATCCACGATATGGTGTTGGCCGATCGAAGAGTAAAAGTGCGTGAGATTGTTGATGCCATAGGCATTTCATATGGCAGTGTGGTTTCGATTTTAATTGATCATTTGGGTATAAGAAAGCTGTCTGCAAGATGGGTGCCACGTTTGCTCTCAATTGACCATAAACGTAATCGTGGCCAATAAGGTGATGGCAACATTTTTTTGGGATGCACGCGGGATAATCCACATCGATTACCTTCAAAAGGGAAAAACAATAAACGACGAATATTATGCCAACTTATTGGACCGATTTAACGAGGATTTAAAAAAAACTACCCCGTATGGCCAAGAAATGCATGGACCTCGAAAAATCCTATTTTTTGGAAGGAATACAAAAATGGAGAAACGTTGGACTAAGTGTATTGATCTAAAAGGGAGATTATGTTGAAAAACTATTTTTTTTTGGAAAAAAAAACTGTGTTTCATTCAAAAAGTCACGGACTTATTGATCGCCCTCGTAGCCTTGTTTTGTTCCTCACAATTTACATGGATGCGAAAAAAAACGATTGGCAGCACTTTTATATATTTGAATGCAAACTGACAACTTATCGAAGTGGAAAAAATTAAAAGAGTTAACACTTGACATGTCGAATGTCAAATTTTGTATGGGTTTTCATAACGCGTATAGAAAAAAAAGCATGCCTAATATCGGTGTTTCGATACCACGGATTTAAAAATACCAAAACAATCTTTTCTAAACCCTTTATTCGATTCGGTTGGCAACCTTGCTTAAAGGGCTTACAGAAAAGTTTGGAAAAATATTATTCTGGGAACTTCGGGATTTTTTACAGCAAATCATAAATTCTGACATCAATGTCATATAGTTGACTTGAAAGTATTTTTAGGTCCAAAAAATCATTGGATTATGTCAATTGATAAACATTTTATTGAATAGTGAAAAGATGTTTGAAAAATAATATGAAATAGGTCTAAACAGAGTTGTAAACATAAAAACTCTCAGAACTGCAACAAACCTAAAATGTTGAGTTAAAATAATTGAAATTCAAGAAAAAGTAATAAAGTAACGAAATATTACAAAAAAAATATTTGTTTCCAGATTTATATGAAACAAAAACAATGAAAATATAGTGTGCATAGAATAGTATTTAGAAAACCTTATAATTTTATACAGTTTGGGGTATACCAAGTTGATGTCAGGGCACCAATAATGTGATACAAACATCACAAAATTATGGTACCGTAAAATAACTCCCAAATGAAATAACTCCCAAAAAAAAATGAAATAACTCCCAAAAATTTTCCATATAAATTGGATTTATTTCACCATGAAATAACTCCCAATGCGTTAGGACTTATTTCACAATTTTCTGTTAAAAATTATTTCGTTATGAAATAACTCCCAAATGAAATAATTCCCAACCAGGTTTGTAGGGAATTATATCACTTCTTTTTGGCATTGGGAGTTATTACACTTTTGTTGGGACTTATTTCATTTTCATTTTTAATTATCGTTGGGAGTTATTTCATTTTTGTTGGGAGTTATTTCTTTCTATTAAAATTACATTTTGGTAAATTGTAACGGTTCTTAAAATTGTCGTAAAGTCAATAACAGCAATACAATGAGTTATTTTACCAAAAGGAACGCAGTTCTTGCTAGAATTTTGGTAAGTAAAGATCGGTATTAAAGTGATTAAAATAATGGCAAATCTTGAATTTGAAATAATGAGTGGCAAAAGAAGATGTTATAAGCAATTGTTTTTGGTGCATATTGAATATTATGAAAAGTTAAGACATCTCAGAAGGAGGAGGGGTCAGAAGGAGGAAGGGTCATGACATAACGTCCAATGACATAATGTCCATGGTCGTTATGCCACTCGAAAAGTGTCATAATGTCCATGGACTTTATGACACTCTGCAATGTGACATTATGTCCACAAATGGAATAACATAAAGTCCATGGACATTATGCCACTTTTTGTGTGACATAAGGTCCATGGACATTATACTGCAGTGTGGAAACAGATCAGTAATTTTGAAGTTTCTTTTATGTCGCACGCAGAAAAAACTTTATTTCGCGAAGCCGCCTGCCGCGTTCTACGGAGGAAAAAACCCCTACGACCGGCCGAAGGCCGCCACCCAGAAGAAATTGTTTTTCAAATCAGATGTCGAATCCGTTGAAATCTTATTTCTTAAGACATCAAGTAGTTTGTAAAAACAAGTTTTTCTGTGTGGCGGCCTTCGGAAGCTCTAAGGGGTTTTTTTCCTCCGTAGAACGCGGCAGGCGGCTTCGCGAAATAAAGTTTTTTCTGCGTGCGATTATACGATTTCTAATTTAGTTTTATTTTGTGATATACTACTAAAGAATATTTAAAAAAATTGTATTGATATACTAATATTAATTTTATTTTTTATTTTAAGAAGTCTGGAGGCTATGCCACATTTGAAAGTGACATAATATCAAAAAAAAATATGTCGTAATGTCCATGGACATTACGACATTTTCGAAATTGTCATAAAGTCCATGGACATTATGACACTTTTCGAGTGACATAACGTCCATGGACATTATGACATGCCACTCTCGAAAGCGGTGCGTACGATTGGCGTCCTGTGGCGAGCCCCGTTTCGCGTAATGCGACGCCTCCATTGGGACTTATTTCATTTGGGAGTTATTTCACGGTACCCAAAATTATAGCGTCAATTTTTTCAAAATGTATGTTTTTTTGCGTCTGACATTGACAATTATATTTCAAATTTGCTAGTGTAGTCAAAAAGCATTTTTTAAATTTTAAACGCAAAAAAATTTATGAACTTTTTAAAATTAATAGTAATAATTAATTATATATTAATAATTAATAATAATAAAAAATAAAAATGTAATACAACGACAAAAAATTTGCTTTACTACTTTCTAAGTTGAAGTCGAAGTAACAACAATAAATATAAAGCGAAAATAAAAATAGTTTTTAAAACACCGAGCTTATTTCTTCATTGATAGAAAACAGCTGGCATGAGATTACGAGTCGCTTCACATTTTCTGTCAAACGCTTGCTTAAATAGAAGAATTTGTCGGTAGTTAACAATAGATGGAGCCATAGACACACCTTGATGAATAGATTGGTATGTATGTATATGGGAAAATGCATTAGATTCAACCATTGGTTCTAAGTTCTTTTTTCAAAGTTTTTTCTGTATATGTTGTACAAAAGTAATTATCAATTTCGATTTGGGATTCGATAATATGATCTTAAATCGGACAAAATTTAAATTCGTTTAATTTTTCGAAATATAATAAATTTGTTCGCCTTTTTCTAAACATGACTTGAAAATCTTCGCGACAGACAAAATAGATAAAGTGCAAAAAAGTTGAATTTTTTTAATTCCTAGCGGGTACAGCGTCAGTTTTTTTCACACATTTCGCGTTGTGACAACTTAAGCTCTGTATCTAAAATCGAAATAGCATCAAAAAATTTTAAGGCCTTTTAGGGAACAAACAAAATGTGCATAACCTTAAAAAACATTCTTATATAAAATTTTTATTTTGCGAATTTAAAAGTATTTAATATAATTTCCTGCAAATAAGTACATTTAACCCAATTAACTATATCATAAAACCGTCAGAAAATTCGTGTTCTCCAAAATAATCGCGGTTTTCTGAAGTTCTAAGAAATGACAAAAAAAATTTAATTGTATTTTTATATTTTTGATTGTGCAATATATATTTATAAATGTAATAAATACAATGAGATCTATAAATTGATGTAGCTTTAATAAAATCCAAGCAAAAACAGTAATTTTAATATTTTTATTTTGTTTGAAACTTAAAACCGCCATAATTTTTGCGCCGTTAAAGACAAATGTTTAACGCAAATGGATTTAGCATGCTTAAATATCGGTTATCCAGCGAGAAATTGCCGATGGTCAGAAACATCAAGCACTGGTAAAGCACTTTATTTTTAATACCATTGGCAGAAATTCAAATTAAAGCACTGGCAAATACCTTACTTACAACGCTTTCCCGACTTTGGCAAAATGTGATTTGCCAGTGCTTGATTTATAAAATTTACAACCGTAAAAAAATTAAAGCACTAGCAAAGACCTTACTTACAACGCTTTCCCAACGTAGGCAAAATGTGCTTTGCCAGTACTTGATTTATAAAATTTACAACCGTAAAAAAATTAAAGCACTGGCAAAGTCCTGATTAAGACGCTTTGCCAAAGTACGTAAAAAGTGCTATTAAAGCATCCCAAAGTTAGTATCCAAAGTTTGCTGGCTAGGAAGTTAAAATTTCGTTAAAATTCAAAAATATTAATTGGGAAATGATTACAATTTTCAGAAATTTTAAAACCATATTTATGTTGCCTAAATACTGTTGATAGTTACACAAAAGGATTAAAGCTTAAGATTTAAAAACTTCTCTCACTTTGGTTCAATGCCATACAGAGGATTTCAATTTCGATGTCCTCTAAAGGACATCGTCTAACTTGCAAAAGTTTAAACGAATTCTTATGAAATTTGGCAGTAGTAGTAGCAAAGTTTGACCAATATATATTGAAGTGAATGTGTGTTTTCGCTTAATTTCGCTTTTTCGGAAAACGAAAATCGCATTATCTTCTTAAAGCACACAAACAGTGTAATTTTTGAAATATAATTATATCTTGGTAAGAGGAATAATTTATGCCTAAACTTATTAATTTTTATGGATAAGTTTTTGAGATTCGCTCAAATTCTATTTTGGCACATATCGCCTAAAGTTGGCAACATACTGTTTAGTTTTCGGGCCAAACTGCAGAAAAGCTTAGGCCAGTTTTAGTGTTAAAACTATGCCGAATTTATTATTCTAAATTGTTTAATTAATAATAACTTTAATAGTTTAAATTTATTGAAAAAAAAAATCTCTTATTAAACCATGAATATAATAAATTAAATATTTAAATACATACATCACTTTCAACTAACATTAAATTTCTATAAGTTAATTAATTACCTAGAAATATAATTATTTAAATAATTTTATTAAAAAAAAAATGTAAATGCAATTGTAAAAGAAAAAAAATTAATAAAATAAACACAAAAAACATTATAAATCCCCTTAAGCGGGTTTTAAACATTAGATAATTCCTCCATTAGTGCGGACCATTGAAAACCCAACTTATCGTCTTCTAATTTTAATTTACAAAAACTTGGTATACGTTGTATTAATGTTTGAAATGGAGTATATTGTTGGATACACGATGAATCACCCACAATAATAAGTTTATGTTTAGAACGTGTTATGGCGACGGTTAAGCGACGTTTATCTTCTAAAATTTCAGCATCACGACAACGTTCCAAAGATTTAGAAGAAGTACCGGTACGTGAACAGGAATAAATAATAATATCTTTATCTCTACCCTGATACTGATCAACAGTGTTTACCTCAACGGCAGAGAAATTTAAAAGTGCATCACTATCTTTGAAAGATTGTTCATAATAATCATGATGCTGTTTCGCCAATTTACGTAATAGTTCTACTGTGCTCTATAGGGTGCAATAATACCTATACGATCTGGTTCATAGTTTGAACTTAATAATACCTTAACTATATGAAAGACTATGGCCGCCTCACAATAATTTGTATATTTCGATAATCTCTTCGATGATTTTGTAGAAGATTTTATTAATTCTTCTGCCGGTGGTGATTCTTCATTAAATGTTTTTTCTATCAAAGAACAAGTTGAACTATGTTTTGCCTTGGCATAATTGTAAGATCTTTCAGAACAATCCATAGTATCCAATAGAAATACTGATTGATCGATATGAGTTTGTAGAGCCCGCTGTAACCATTTATCTTTTGTAAATTCCTGTACAATAGGATTTGTCATTGAAGCCATTTTTACTTCATTCGAAGCACATTGTAATGAACCTTGATAGGTTAAATCATTGGCCAATTTGGTAATAGTTTTATTCATACGATATTGTAAAGTTAAAACAGAAGTAGCTTCTGTGCAATCCAATCTTTGAAATAATGATTCATCTGCACCTTTTTGTCGTGCCTCTGCTGATCTTATTAAGGGTGGCAATTGATCCGGATCTCCTACCAATATAAAACGTTGAGAAAAGATGAGAGGCCTTAAAACTGTTGGCTGCATAACTTGTGTAGCTTCATCCACTATACAAAAATCAAAATGACGATGTAGAAATGGCATGAGAAGCACCCAAACAGGTAACACCCACTATTTGGAGGATTCATAAACTTTTGATAGCTCCGTTTCTGTGTGACAATTAGCAATTAATGATGATTCACTAAATTCTTTTAGCAGAGGATTAACCCGGGCTCCCGAACCCAAACGCAGAAAGGGTAAATTGTGAGATTTTAAACGTAACAAAAGATTATCTACCGCTGAATGGGTATGACTGGTTATTAACACCGATTTTTCCATTAAATATAATAGACGTATTATAGCCACTAAAGTTTGAGTTTTACCTGAAATTAAAAATTTTTATTTGACTTTTTATATAGTTTTTTTATATTAGTTTTGAATTACTAGATTTTAGGTTGTTAGATGAAATAGATTTTAAAGTTGTCATCGATGTTTTTAATTGTGAAATAAAAGGTTGTCCTTTATTATTCGAATTATCTTGATTTTTGAATTATTTTGATACTATTTTGAATTACTAGATTTTAGGTTGTTCAGATGAAATAAGCTTTAAAGTTGTGATCGATGATTTTAATTGTGAAATGAAAAGTTTGTCCTTTATTATTCGAATTATCTTGATTTTGATACTATTTGAATTACTAGATTTTTAGGTTGTTTAGATTGAAATAAGTTTTAAAGTGTGATAGATGACTTTAATTGTGAAATGAAAAGTTTGGGCCTTATTATATGTAGTAGTTTTTCTTTAAAAATATCCATGACCAGCTTCTGGGGTTTAAAGGTTAAAATTTAATCATAAAGCTGCCTTTTAAATTTATATTTTAATTATTATACCATGTTCATCATTAAATCCAACTGAATATCTTTTTACCTCAAACATCTATACATCTCTTAGCTCTTTTTCTCCTCAAAAAGTTAGTTTGCAAATTCGAATTTTTTAGCACAAAAAATCAGTTTTAAGAACTTTCCATTAAAGTTTATAATTAAATCTTAAAATGTTTAATATCTCATTCTGTTGCGATGCCATATTTATCATCAAATCCAACTAAAGATTTTTTACATCAAACATTTTTGATATATCTCCTAGCTCTTATTCTCCACAAAAAATAGTTTCAAGATTTTAAGTTTTATCTCAAATTACCGTTTTTAGAATTTTTCATTTATTCATCTATTAAAATTTTTTCAACTCAGCTTCATTTTTAACGAAATGCGTGTTTTTTAATTTTTAGTTCGAAATTGTTTCTTATATAAATCTTGATTGTTGACTTTCAATGTTTTCCCACAGCAAACACTCTTTAGCTTTAAACTACTTTTTCACTATAAAATGTTTTAAAAATGTTTGTATCGAAATGCGTATTTAAATTTGTTACACCTTAAAATTTTTTACTTTAACATGTTTTTTTTTTCTTTTAAAATATTTATTTTTTAACTAAAACTGTAAGCTCAATCTTTTTAACGTGATGTGACCGTGACGAGTATTTAGCTAAAGAGTTTCCAAGCACCTCAAGCTCTGTTAATAACCGTGTCATAAAGTACATCATTCAAGACGACAAAATTAGTATTTTTAGCGCACGTCTTCCGATTTCCTTTATATTATAAAACATATATTTTACATGAAGCCTATAACACATCTCGATATTCAGTTTTTAAAATTTTTAAAAATAGCCATTTATTGGAAATTTGTTCTCTGATGCAAGAAGCTTTATATTCATATGGTTGACCTCTTTCACAATTATGCAGTATAAAAAAAACATATTAAAATAAATGCATTTTTGATGCAAATGCAATTTTTATAAGCATTTTCAAAATTGTTTTTCCCTTTTAAAATTTTTTCAACATGCATCAATCGAAAATTTGACATTTTGAAATAAAATTTTATTTCGCTTTTTCTGTGTCGCGAGTGCCATCTAATTTTGTTATAAAACTGACCTGCACTATAAAAACGCACAAATATGTAAACTAGCTTGCCCGCTGCATTACAAAAAAAAAATTATATAAGCCGGTAACTGTGAAAGAACGTCTCTTTGCGGTCCATATACCGACCAGGGATTCTGGGCAGATGGAGCACCGGCAAGGAGACGTGGATCGAAGCTCGACGAGCAGGGGGTGGTCTTGGCGGTCTATTCGCGAGAGCTCGGTCCTAAGACTGACTCGAAGGCTGCCCGATCACTGCAGCGTTTTTCACGACAAGCGTTAACATCCTTTCTGCCAGTCAGGCCGCGGTCAGGTCCTTAGGATCAACGTCTCTGACTACGATAACTGCCCTTAACTGTCGCGCATTATTAAATAAGATGGCCAAGCAGTTCGACATTCGACTAACCTTACAATTCCTGCGGAATTTGAAAGAATCGGTGTTCCCCAGCGATTGTAATCCGAAAAATCGGATCTACTCGGAGAGGGCGACTAATCTTAGGTGGCTAATGGTGTGACTTGTGTGGTAATAAGGCACATCTGGCCGGCTCTAGAACCGGAGCTCACAAGGGCGCTCTTATCACTTTCCAGGGGGAGATCTCGAGCATGGTGGCGCTGATAACGGGGTCACTGCCTCATTGAAAGGCCCGCGCAGAGTTTGGGGGTGTATCGCCCGACTTCTGTAATAGCTACAGGGATGGGGAGGATGAGAGCATTGAGCACTTTCTCTGGCTCATGTCCTGCGCTGGCGCGGCGCAGAATGGCGTCACTGAGATCGGGCTTTTTTCACAATCCCAGTGATCTTTCGGGTGCTGACATTTCACACCTCCTTAGCTTCGTAATGAGCTCCGACTGGTTCAACGGTGAAGTCTGATCGGTTATGATCCGCCAACCTAGTTGCATCACAACGGATCTCAGGTCTAAGTGTGCTAGTGCATGCGGTGTTGGCTGCCACTCTAACCTAACCTAATCTAACAAAATCTACACTTATCAGTAATTTAAAAATAAGTAGTGATAAAATGCATTATATTTGTAATTAAATAAGTTATGGCGGTTTTAAGTTTAAACAAAACTAAAAATATTAAAATTACAGTTTTTGCTTGGATTAAATTAAAGTTGCATCAATTTGTAGATCTCAGTGTATTTATTACATTTAAAAATATATATTACACCACCGAAAAACATAAAAATACACTAAAGTTATTTTTGTCATATATTAGAACTTGAAAAGAAAACATCGATTATATTGGAAAACATTAATTTTTGCTGGTTTTATTGCAGGAAATCATTTGCAATCATCATTAAAAATTTTACATAAGGATGATTTTAATGTCTTTAAAAATTGTTTGGTTCCTTTTCGATTTTAGTACTAAGCTCGGTAAAATCATTTATTTAAAATACTTTTTGGCGGAATTGATACAGCGAAATGTTTGAAAAAACTGCTGTGTACCCGCTAGGAATGAAAAAAAAATTATTTTTTTTTCACTTTATCAGTTAAGTCCGTTGTTAAGATCACTCTAGAAACCAACCTTACAAAACAAAAATTGTTCTGGCATACCACTGCTATTTCTGTAAAACCCCATCGTATTTAAAATTACCAAAGGTACAAGTATAACACTATTTTGTTTGCAAAGCATGTGTTTTGCCAGTACCAAGCGCAAAATTCATTGACAATGTTGTTTGTACCAATATTACAACCAATTAGAAGCATTTTTTAATATTTATTATATTTTACACATTTAAATGTGATGTATAAGACTAAGACACATTTCTTTAAATTAATTAAATTTCAAGTATTTTAAAAGCACCAAATTGTTTGAATTACCAACGTTATGCCAACGGTAGGAAATTCGCTCAAACCAACGGTTGGCCACTGTTATCAATCGGGTAACAGGGCAGTACTGCCAAGATTGTTAATCACACGTTCTGCCAACGCATAACCGACCGTCGCCGATGCTTTACCAACACTATGTCGATTGTATTTTTCTGACTGGTTATGTTCTCAAGTCATGTTTTTATGAAATTTTAACGTTTTAAAATTTTAATATAAATTTTTGACTCTTTGGTGCTCTTTACTAAAAAACTCAGTCCACGCAATACGCTAGCCAATTTCATATATACTTAATTGTGAATGTCAGACGCGAAACATATTTTTTCAAAAAATTTTCAATTTCTCATAAGTTTGTGATATTCGTGTCCCGTTATTGGTGCTCTGACATCAACTTGGTATACTTCAAACTGTATAAAACTACACCATTTTCTTAATACTGTTCTTAAAACTCAAGTCCTTTAAGGGGGTACATGACATTGGCCGTTTTTAGAAATCGACTTTTTTTATAATTTTTATATTTTAGTAAATATTCTTAATATTCTAAGAAAAAAAATTTCATGAAAAAATTCCTACGGGTTCAAAAGCTACAGCCGGATTAGTGAGAGCGCATTTTTAATTTCGCGCTACCTACGTACGGCAGCTGGTATATACAAAAAAAACTTTGAATACGTTTATCTTGAAACCATGTTTTTCGTACTGGTTGCGGCACTAGCGGGTTCATTTTTGACAAAATTTTTATTTTTTTTTTGTATTTTTTTAAACTTGATTCGCTATCGTATGACACGAGCTTTTTTTAAATTTTTTTTCGATTTTTTATGAATTTTTAAAGTCAATATTTTTTTTTGAAAAAACACACTTTTAAATTTGGAACATCACCAAAAATTGAAAAAAAAAAACTTAAAAAAGCTCGTGTCATACGATAACCAATTTTGTTAAGATTTAAAGAAAGTAATTTTTTTCCAGATCGGACAATTTTTGCGACTTCCAGCGCTGCAACCACGAGGCCCCGTTTTTTTCTCTGCCGCCAGTTTGGAGCTCTTGTTGGAGTGAAAAATAAATTTTTTTGAATTTTTTTTCTTGTAATTTGTTCAATTCTCTACAATAATAAAAAAAAAATGTTTGTTTTTGACTGAGTTATGAATTTTAAAAAAAAGCCTGTTTTCTCTGCCGCGAATGTCTTGTCCCCCCCTAAACGGCTCAAAAGCACTATGAAAAAAACTGCGAGTTTCAAAATCGGAAAATTTTGATTTCACTTGTAAACCACCACACTTTTCACCAATCAGCGATATGGAAATTACTTTTTTAGCGAATGTCTCTCCCATGTCTGGTGACTTCATTTTTGTATTGGTTTGGATCTGAAAGTTCAGATCAACAGGTGTCGAAAATGTTAAGTAGCTCTATAAATACATAATTTGATTTACATGTCTTTTGTATAACGAACTAATATCAGCAAATAAAAATAAATACTGTTTAAATTATGCGATTTTTTGTGAATATGTTCAATTTGGGGTGAAGTTTTAATAGTATTTTGAAGAACAGTATTGTAGCAAAGTTAGAGCGTATTTATGTTATGTTAGTAGAATATTTTGTAAATTTATTTTCGTAATTAATTTAAGAGATATTCCACGAAAATACATCAAACAACAATAGCATTAAGAGACAAAAATGATTTGATAAAATCAATAAAAGGATGTCAAAATAAGAAAATATACGGTATATATCTTCGCATGTAATGATAATATCCCCATTCAAAATGTATACTCTAAAAAACTAAATTCTTCTCATCCTCATCAATTTCATTAGAAAACGATTTCTGTATAATTTGTTTAAACGAAATGCCATATAATTAAATTTTAAGAGTTCCTTAAACTGCAACACATTTTGAAATGATATTCTCTTGAATTGTACAAACAAACCAGTCAGCTTTTCTACCTGTGTCCATTGTGACTCAGAAAATTCAAACGACTTTAAAACTCAGCAATAAAAATTAAAGAAAACTTCATAAATTTAAAATTATTGCAAGATCTTAAAAAAATACCAAAAAAGGGTCGAAATGCTACAGTTAGAAGCAAAATGTTTAAATAAGACTTAAAGATCAAATATATCTACAAAAGGATATGCTATGATGGCAACATTCTCTGTAAGTGAACTAAATATGAATGATTGGATCTTCGATTATGGTGCAACTGCCCATATGTTAATATTGAACATACCTTAACCCAATAACGGCCATTGCCCCCATATGAGGACACCTCGAATTTTGCGATTTTCTCTGGCATTATGTGTCCTATAATTTAGGTACAATCTTTTTTTGACAGCCAACTTATGTTTGAAATAAAAAAACTAAAATTTATTCTAATCTTATATATTCTTTATAGTTTAAATTCACATAATTTGGCAGCAAATGAAAAAAATTGTTTGAAAATTTTTTATGAAAGTGATAAAATATATAATAATATATATTTATTATTTAATCAGGCACTAATTAAACCTGTTAAATCAAGTTTTGCAATACCGAAATTTGAAACGGTTCGATTAGGGGAGCTATTTTTCACCTTTTGCTCCTTGGCAATTTACAAGAATACATTTTAATTTTTTCTTAATTTCGATTTCAATTTATCCTATCAGAACCATTTTCCTATCATAGAAATATATTTTCGCTGAATTATCTCTACCAGATTTTATTTGAGCGTTAATGAGTTAACAAATTTTATAAACAGAAGGATGTTGAGGTAATAATATTTAGCTTATAAAACGACCATACAAGTGAAAGGACACTTAAGCCATTTTAAGAAAAAAGAATAAACTAAACCTGAAAATGTATTGAAAAACTGAAAATTTTATAATGAAATAAAATGTTCTCAATCAAGATACATATTACAAATTACTTTAGCAAATTGAAAACATATTTAAAAACTAAAATAGTCAAAATAAGACCCTAATTGAAAAACTTTTAATAGTTAAATTCAAATTTTCTATTTTAAAATTAAAAAAAATAAAATTTGACTAACCTGTTCCCGGCAGACCTTTAATAAGCATAAAACTTTGTGTTGTTAAAGCCTTTAAAACAGCAGCTCTTTGTACAGCATTTAGTTGTTTTAAAATTTCTGCTCCCTCAGAAGATATTATCTTTGGCAATACTTTATGGTAGGTGGGGTGGTTCACGTTCATTATGATTTTTCTTAATAGACCAGAACGTTCGGTGTCATCCAATAGAAGACCCAAATTGGTAAAATTAAATACATTGCCCGATTGTGAATCATGTTTATCGATAATGAAGGTCTGATTATTATAATTCTTTAATAAGTTGCGTTCTAACTTAATAGTTATAGTTGAAGAGGTAAGTTCAAGGACAAAACCAGCAGCTATAGCTAAACGTTTGGGGTGTTGAAACTATAACATATTCACCAACCGAAAACTTTAAAGAAAAAAATACAAAAAAAATAATAATTTTAAGTAGAGGAGAGCTGTCGGTTTATTGTAAAAATATTTTTAAAAATATTTTAATTTTTGTATTGCAAATATAAGAACTGTTTTTTCGGACTTTCTATATTTTCATATATTTAGTTAGAATATTGTTCTACTTCAATTATTAAATTTTTTTTATGCTTTTTAAAAAGTTTAGATAATTTCCATGATAGACAAACAATTGTTTCATAGACAACACCCTAATCTTCAGTTATATGCAAAAGAAAACAATAATTGGCTGAACTCAAACCGAGACATTACATACAACAGACAAATCAACTTTATGAGAATTTTGTCTGCCTTAATGTATAAACTGGCTGATTGGAAAGTTGGGTTTATTTCGTTCATTTGCATTTATTGAACGAGATCGTTATTTTAGCTCATAAGTTTGTTCGACAATTTTTTTCAATTATTTATATTGTTGTATTGGTCAATGATTTGTTTAAAAAAAATCTGCATAATATGAGAGAAAATCTAAATGAACATTTCATTTAGCTTATACTTTGCAGATTTGTTAAACCAACAATTGTCCAATATAATATATGATATAATTTAAAAAAATCGCCGAACATATGAACTAAAAGAACGAACTAGTTCAATAAATGCAAATAAACGAAATGAACTACGAACTAGAATGCCCAACTCTACTGACCTTATCATAAAATCAAAACTATTTGAATAGCACCAATTTTTAAATATCAATATACTTTGTATACATTTCTCAAATATATGTTTTTTGGGCAACTAAAAAAAGAATATTGGAAGTTGTAGTAAAGATTTTCAATTACACTAATAATTATTTTAAAGTTCGAAGCTTAAGCTTAAAAAAATGCATTTAAAAATGCAATTGCATTAAAAATGCATTTATACACGATATAAATATGTAAAGGGCACATAGGCAAAATGTAGACAGTAGTAACAACTAAATGAGCCCTGGATTGTTTAGATGCGATGGGAAATGTCTGACTAATATTGGATTTGGCTAAATTGGCCTCTGAGAAGCTCGTATATCCCAACAAACATTGTTTGTATGAGAAGAGCCGTGGTATGCTGATTGTTCAGAATTGATTATGTATCGAAAAACACACGTACTACATATAATGATATACAAAGTATATTGATATGTAAAAATTGTTGCTATTCAAATAGTTTTGATTTTATTATTAGGTTTACCATCAGCCAGTTTATGCACTAAGGCCCGATTACTGAATGTCCAGTTAAAATTTCACCAACAGTTAACTTGAAAATATATATGGGAAACAACAACAAATGTGTCCCTTAAATTCCCAATTAGTAACTAATGGGACATTGTGAAAATAAGGCTAAGGCAGACAAAATTCTCATAAAGTTAATTTTGTCCGTTGTAATTAAATCTCATTTTGAGTTAATCCAATTATCGTTTTCTTTTGCAAATAACTGAAGATTACTGCGATGCCTATAAAACAATTGTATTGTCTATCGTGAAAATGATTAAAACTTTTAAAGAAGCAACAAACAAAATCTAATCATCTAAAAACATCATATTAGATTTTAAAATTGAGGTAGAATAATATTCTAACTAAATATGTATAAATCTTTTGCTGACTTACCCCACTTAAAGTTAAATCCATATCTTCTTCATTTTCTCCGCCTAAAGAACGATTTTTCATATTTTTTTCAATTACAAATTGATGTTTATAACGTGTTTCTTCTTTCTCTATGGATTGTTGGGAAATTTTCAAATCACAAATAGCTCGTCCCATTTGTTGACGCTGTTCTGGTGTTTGACACCATAAAGCACGTAAATAATTAGATTTTCTAGCCTCTTGTTCTTCCATCATTAATAGATGACACCATTTAATAAAATAGTCATAATCCTTTGATGTCAAATGACCAATACACTCATCAGATATTTTATTTAAAGGATGTGTAGTTCTCAATTGTACTGACGCGTCAGTTTTAATGAAAGTACAGCATATAGTATTATAGGCACATTGGGAACAGGCTGTTGGATGTGATATAGGTTCGGGTAATTTAAATGGTTGTATAAAAGTTTCTTCAGATATTTTTAAATCTTTTGGCATTGTTGCAAAATCCGGAAAATATGATAAATAATGGCTTAGTTCATTACGTAAACCAATTAAATCACGTTGTTCATTGTGTGAGCCTTGTATTTCACGCATTAAATTTTCACGTAGATATAGTAAAAGACCCGATTGAGTTGGTTTCCCCAAAGCAGTCAACATCATTTGATACAATATCAATTGGCCCTTGTGTTCCATAGAAAAACTTGCTCTCCCTGTTTTTATTTCCAAAGGTACAATTTTTTCTTGTTTTTGTAGAAAGCTTGATATTTGGCCTTTTTGTTTGCGTGGTTGTATTTTAACAGAAACATCTATTTTTCCTTTAAGACCCATTTGGGGTATCCATACATTTTCTTCTATATCTTGTATTTCATTAATACGCCCTTGAAAGTTTTCTTTTTGTACAGCAAAACTATGTTCTTTTTCATCTACATATTGTTGCATAAACTGATAAATACTACGAACAAATTGTAACACTTCTAGGTTGGTATCATCTTTAGTTAATTTGCTGCCATATAACATAAAGGCTATTTCCTGAGAGTTTAGTAGTTCTGAAGCAATCTTTTCAATGTCCTTTAAGTCTTTGAGGTCTGTTTCTAAAACAATTTGTAAAAGCTCATGAACTAAGGAACCAATAACCATCTGAAAATAAAATTTAAAAATTTTTCATATTTCATAAAACTTTATTGAGAGTTTATAGGAATGATTCGAAAGATTTTCGATTAGGAACGAAGAATTTTCAAGGAAAATTTTGTTTAGAAACAAAAAGTTTATTTTTGTAGAAAAATTATTGAAAATCGAAAAGAGGAAGAAGTACTTTTCAATAAAAGAAACTTTTTATAAGTTTAAATTATTTAGTTTTTTTAATTTTAAATGTTTACTCTTTATAAAAGGTACTTTTTAATGAAAGTTAATTTTTACAAAAAGTACTTTTTTTTATATAAGGTATATGGTTGTCAAATATTCGACATATTTAAAAACCCGGTTTTCGGTTTTTTTAAATCAAAACCGGTTTGTATAACCGGGGGTTTATATGGCCGATATCTGAAATTGTTTGTACAAATTTAAAACTAAACAGGCAGGTTTATTAATGATATAGAAAAAAATCAAAAGTAAATGATTGCAAAATGTAATTAACATGGTCTGATTTGTAAAGGATCCGCCATCTAACGTTTTTTTTTTTTCAACTAGTGCTTATTTCGTGAATGGTAACACTTAGCTCATGTCTGATTTGACAGATAATTAGTTTTACCCCTGGTTTCTACAACACGTTCGCCTCTACACGAACGGGTGACTACATGTATTTTGTTTTTGCATTGCATGTATTTTGTTATTGTTTTTAGACGGACGTGAAGCAAAACGTGTTCTAGAAACAGGGCGTTATCCTTCCGCTGAACGAATATGGTTGTGTATACGCTTGAACAACGCTGGGAAATATTGCGACATTACTTTGAAAATCATGGTAATGTTGCAGAATGTGTGCGAAAAAAAATGAGCATACATATGTATACATCCCTACAAGAAATGGATGACCGAAACTAACACATGCAAATCTTGCATCTTCCTCCAACTTATGAATTTATAAATTAGAGGGAGATGCAAAATCACACGTACACAAAGTTTCCATCACTTTTTTCATATTGCCCTTAAGAAAATGATAGACTTTGTTCTACGCGCTGATGGATATTTCCATCAGCAGTTCCGGTCATTTGACCGGTCATATGACCGTCACTGTTCTTGCTGGGTTAGTTTCGGTCATCAATTACTTGTAGTGATATTTATAAAAAGCACTCCATAAAACGTACTTTTTAGAAAATGGCAGTTAAACACTCACCACTTTATTATTAGCATCAACACCTCTAAAACGATCTTGTAGCACAGCTTTTCTTTTACAAAATAAGGAACCCACAACACTTGTACCCGAAATAAGTGTATCAGGATTTATAACACAAAAACCTTGATCTTTATCAATTTTATAAGCTGACAAATTTTCATCCCATTCTCCCTTGAGAGATACGATATCATCGACCACAACTTTGGTGTGACCCCAAGGACCTTGTAAATAGCATGTTGCTTCAGCTTCCTCGTCATTTTCGGCATCGAGGCGTACTGTTGCCTTAACTTTCAATACTAAAGCAAATGTTTTCTTTTCTCTCTCCACCTCAATTACAGAACATCTTTGCCATTTGGATAAATTCAATTTAGATTTATTTAATTCCTTTTCGGCAGTTTCAATTGCTGTAAAATCAAAGTCTTCTTCCTGATCAAACAGAAAATCGTAATTGTCCTCTTTGTCTATGGATTTTTCATTCATTATCTTTGAATTTAGCTCGTCGGGCTTTTGCAACTTTACTTTTTTAGCTACACTTTCGTTTTGTTGTTTTAACGGGGATATTAATCTTTTGGTGGAACTCATTTTATTAGCTATTGGCAGAATTTAATTTGATAAATTTACAGAACTTAAAACATTTTGTGAAGAAATTATAGTTTTATCCCGCTATTTTATTTGTTTGTACTGATCTATTACAATTTTAAATGTCAAACAAATTACGCATTCACAATAGTATTTTCATTAACATAGAGTTGCCACTATAAACTACTTTTTATGTTGCCAGAGGTTTTAAAAGTAGAATATAGAAGCCACATTCACACTGGATAGCAAAACAAATATTTTGCCAAACTATGTATTTAAGCTCATTCTATTCGATAGATCTTTATTCGTTACGGTAAAACAAGTGTTTAGCAATCTAGTCTGAATGTCGTGTAACGGTTCCAAATTTCCAATGGTTGGATTCTATTAATCTGGTACGTCATTATCACTAGATTGCAAAACACGTGTTTTAACACAACGAGTGGAAAAGAAACTGTCGGAATAGAATATAAAGCTTAAATACGTACTTAGGAAAAACACGGGTCCTTCAATCTAGTGTGTATGTGGATTTATACTACGTTTCAACTTACGGGTTTTGAGCAAAACATGTGTTTTGCTCAAAGAAAGGTATGGAAAATCATGTACAAAAACATGTTTTGTTTCAAAACAGGTCGAAAACACGTTCATTGGATATGAGGCAATAATATGGCATTCACACCTAAATGACAAAACGCGTTTTGCCATAACGAGTGTAATATCATGTTTCCATTATGAGGAAAACAACTTCAAACTGTTTCCATAAATTAGTGTTTTCTTCATTCAAGTTTTCAAAAGTAGTTTGACGTTTACCAATATTTTTGCTTTGTTTATCACTGCTTATTTATATAATATGTATGGACAAATATTTTAGCTCTTAGAGAGCAGAGTGTTCACAATAAAAGTTAAAAGATGAAAACTAAAGTGAAAAATAGGGCGATTAAAATTGCGGCACAGGCTATTGGTCGAGTGGAAAAGAATACGTGTTTTGAGAAAACATGTGTTTTGAATGCCGTAAACGTTTATCTTTATCTTTTTCTTTGTTTAATTTGATTTAATTAAATTTCTATTTTTTAAATTGATATGCAATTAAAATGTTATATAAAACGCGTTTTTTAATGCACCCCTTACACGATTAATAAAAAACTGAACAATAAACAAAGTGCGAGTAAAAATAGAATTTAAGTTTCATACTATACAAAATTAATTAAATCTATTACAGAAAAAAACTAATTATAGGCGCAATTTTAATAATTAAAACAAATCCCAGCACACCTTTGGCAACTTCACGGACCGTCCACTGCAAAAGCCAGTGCCGCAATAGCCCTTCCTTTCACTTTAGTTATTATGTGAACATACTATAAACTAGATTTCGAAATCCAGTTCGTTTATCATTTTATACACTAGCATATGCATATGATCTAAATCTAGTTTAAACTGGATTTCGATAATGAATGTAAATGCAGCTTGATGCAAAATCTACATCGTGAGTTGGGCAGCATTTTTTTTTTTTGAAAAAGTGTTCGCATTATACCAACACTGACTGAAACAAAGCAACTCTTGGTCAGCCTGTATGACATTTGCAAAAACAGCTGTTTTATGAAGGAGAAAAAAAAAACAACAGAAAAACTGCGCCGAGTTTGTGGTAATTTGAATTAATTGTACCGAACATTTTTAAAATAAAAATTTATAAACAAACAAACAACGGGATAGCCAACAATTCTTTTGTTGTCATAGTTACACAACAAAAGTAATTCACAGGCGAAATAAAGCAAATAAGAAGCAAACAAATCCAGTAAGTTAACAAATTTATGTCAAATCAGTCAACCAAAGACAGTTCTTTTACATTATTAATTAAATTATAAAAAAAAAATTCAAATTCCAATGAATTTTAATATTAAACACAACATAAATTAAACAATCTTATAGCATTTTAAAAATATAAAAAAGTTCTTAATTTAACGTTGTATCTTAATTTTTCTTTGTCACAAAATCAACTAATACACAAATGGAGGCTTTACGGAGAAACTTGGAGGAACAAGAATATCATTTAAAGCGACAGCAACAACAATTAAACATTCATGACCTGACCAATATGGAACATATAAATGATAAAGAACCTCCAGTACCTCCCCGCCGCAAATATGTATCAATTTTCCGCATTGATGGTGAACCCATATTACCGCCATTGGTAAGTTTTTTGCCAAAGTAGTCAAGCGTGAAGGAGATTATAATTTTCATATGTTTGTTTATACCCTACACAGTATATAGGTTGGTACAACATAGAAAATACTACACAAGTTTTTTTTTCTGGTTCCAAAATCAGTTAATAGTCATTATGCTGGGGCAGTGAAACCTTAGATTTTGATACCCAGGAATCATTTCTAGAATCTGTTCTATAGAACTGGTGGTAAAAGAACACGCTCTGGAATAGATTTAGAGATAATCGGGTTTAAAAAAGTTTGTTGTAATGAATTCCATATTAAATGATTTTTTTTATTTAAAATTAATCGTTTCAAAGTTGTTCCTCATTAGCCCATGTCCTGTCTTTCCTTACTTTTTGAATACGAATGAGTTTTAAAAATTGAAATTCGGTGCTTTCTAATCCCCATTCCAAATTATATTCGAAAAATGTCTAAAAATTATCGAGTACTTATGTTTTCTGTCAAAATGCTAAATTTTAACTTATAAAGCAGTCTTATGATGTTTTTCTTGCAAATTAACTTTTTTCTTATTTGTCTGGACGATGTCAGTTTGTTCATTGTAATGACTCGAATTCGGAGTGTTTAGATGTAACCAGTGGAGTTCCACAGGGCTCAGTTATAGGGCCTTTACTATTTATGTTATATATGAACGACTTTTTTAACATACTTCACGGTTTTGAGTGTGATGCTTTTGTCTTTGCGGACGATATACAACTTCTTTTTTTCGGGCCATCTTCAGCTCATTGATGTTTTCGACTATGACATAAATTTGCATCTATCTAATATTTCTGCCTGGATGATAAATTGTAATTTGAATATAAACTCTACCAAGACAAAAGCTATGCTTTTTAAACCGCCAACTCATTGCCATCCACCTTGCAGTGTCCGGGTACCCAACACAGCCTCACAGTGAATGCCTCCATAAGCTTCCTTTAGAGCACACCTACATCGTGCGACCAGGCGCGAACGCACCGTGTAATTTGTCAGTGCTCTGAGCGCTGCCTGACTTGACTATCGACATAAATTGTCACCCTAGATATGATATAAAATATGTACCTTAAATAAGAATACATGTGTTGTCTTTATATTTCAACAGAAAGGAGTCCGGTTTTTTTGCATTTTAAAAACGTTATACTATGCGCTAAACTTTAAAGTCATTTTGTGGAAAAACTGTACCATATCCCAGCGAAAAAAGAGTGGAAAAAGATGTAGTAAAATAATCACATATACGGATTCAGATGTAGTGCAAACTGAGGTGAAACACGCATGATTTTAACATGGGGTTGTCATATTACGGAGGTAATGCAAATTCCTCAAACTTCACTTTATTAAAAGTGCTATGTGTAAGGTTATAAAAGATTGTATTTTTGGGTGTTCTTTTTCATAAAACTTAATTTGTTATTTTTAATTAGCGATTAAGGTATAATGTCAAGTCACATCTTTTTTACCGAGTGATAATATGGATCTGTAGGAGTGCTTAAGATGTTATAATTAAAAAAAAACTTTTAAACAACTTTCTAGCTTTAAAAACAAAGCGAAATAATAGTTTTTCCTTTAACTGAAAAGAAAGAAAACTATTGTTAAGTCTGATATTTTGTAATCATTGTTTTTTCAAATTTAAAGGTCAGAAAACACTAATTCAAAGCGACATCTAGATTAAAGAAAATAGTTGTTAAAAGACACAAACTCCCGGTTCCATTCGAGTATGTTAAATACAAAATTGTAACATTCGTGACATTTCTACTAGTTAGCCTTGTATATGATGACATTATATTCTAAGTTTAGGAACTGATCTAAAAGACCAGCATTAGATCAGAAAAATCAGTAGTAGAAGCTACTTTATGTGTAATGAAAATGTTGTTTCTTTTGAACTACTTCGCATTATTTTTGCTGGGATATAGTATACCACAAACCTTTAAAAAGTGGTTTTAAGCATGCAATAAACATCGCTTATTAAATACATATTTAAATGCATTCACAAGAAGTTATTTTTCAGCACTCTTTGAACTATTAAAAAAATAAATTTATTAAACGTATAAAAAAGAACATTCAAGAATCGATAATTTATACAATTAAATCAGCCGTTTTTATGAAGTGCAAAAGAGTCATTTACGAGCATAAACACATTTTTACCTACGACAAGCCAATGTTAAAAAATGCGTTTTTGATCTTAATTTGCTGGGTTGGTCAGATTGTTTAGTATTTAAAGCCGTTATGGACAAATATTGATATTGGAAAAATGTTTGTTGAACTGTCTGGCCACCAAATATTTAACTATTCGGCCAAACTTTATACATAGATTTTCGTCTACACCATTTCAACTTGTTATTCAGAAAATCACACATCAATTTCAAAAATAAAAATTTTAATTTCAAAATGCATTTGATTTTCTGAATATAATATAGTATGTAATTCAGTGATTTCAAAATTGCTTTTGATATTTTAAAAATCGCATTTGTTTTTCATAAAATCGCATTTGTTTTTCAGAAAATACGATTTGAAATTCAAAAAATTCAAATATAATTAAAAAAATACCAATTGAAATTTCAAAAAATAACAAATGTAATTCAGAAAATAACAAATGTAATTCAGAAAATGTTATTCAAAAACTACCAATTGAAATTCAAAAAATACCAAATGTAATTCAAAACATATCAATAGAATTTCAACTGATATTTTTTGAATTACATTTTACTGGCAAAGCACTACTTTGGGTAGTACAGGCAAAACACTGGTTTTACAAAATATCCGTAGTTTACCAGCACTGCAGTAGGCAATTTATGGTTAGGTAGTTAAAATAAAATTTTAATTAACCAGTTGTCAATTTAAAAAAAGCTATACTATCAAAGTACTTATTGCAGCGGCAGTATTTTATTATATGAATGAAAATCAAAATTTTACAAAAACAATTTTCTCTTAAAGCTTGTAAAACAACAAAAAAAGTTGTAAATTATCGCATGGGTTCTACATTCCGAAAATGAAGTGAAAGTGAAACTTCCGCTCAATTTGTGTTCCCAATTCCACATAAGTGATTTGAAAAGAAAAATTTCATTTTCATTTTGTTTCTAGTGGAATTAAAGTGATTTGATGTGTTCTATAAAACAATTTCACTACAAAAAAAGTAATTGTAAAACGATATTAGTTAACTGAGTGAAAAACCAAACTTTTTAGAAAATAAAATTATTTTGAATATTAAACGTAAAAAAAAAAATCAAACAATGTAAGTAAATGTGATATGTTGTTAATATACGTTTATTTAACTGAAACGTGTTGAATTTTTTACGTTAAAACACATGAATTCATAACAAGAGGCCCCATTTTTAACATTCATGGAAAAAAAATCTGGTTTGGCCAAAGGTTTTTAGAGGGGCGACAAAACAGTTGAAGACCAGTTGTGGAAGGACTTAGGAAGTACATTAAACAGCTTAGGACCTTCAGAAAACGATGCAACTGGTTGGAAAAAGGCTTGGGCTGATTGGAAGGCTACCATTCGTAAAAAATTGGCCGAAAATAGAGCAGAGGTAACGGCAACAGGTGGAGGACCCAATAATATCCAACACATATCATCCAAAGAAGATTCAGTTGCCAAACTTTCTGGCCTTTATACTGCAGTCGAAGGTGTTCCAGCAGCTAAATCATTCGGGACGACTAGCAAAGGGTAAACAACCACAAATTCATCTACTGAATTGTCAAACTTAGATGGCACCAGTTCCGACAATGTAGTAAACGTGATTTTACAAAAATTAAATAAAAATGACGAAGGTACTGAAAATATAAAAAATGAGGAACCGCAACCGATGATTTTCCTTTTTGATTTCTCTTTTTGATTTCTCAATTTTTTCGCGACTTCTTTCAAATCTAATCCATTTTGGGCATATGACAGTTTTCAAAACATTACACATATTTGTTAAAATTTTTGACGCTGTACTTCTTTCCACTGCTAGATCGAAGTCTTTTGCGATCATTTGTTGGTAAATTCCTTGTCCGAAATAGCGTAGTGATGTGTCCAATTGCAAAATAATTGGAATGCTTGTCTTTTTAGCCATTGGTGATAATTCTTCTAAAACCATCATAAATGCATACTTATTTAATATAAAAATACGCAATAAAACAATTTTTTTTATTAATTTTAAACACTTGCGACTCAGTTTTAATTATTGTCTTACGATTTTTCTGGTAGTTCCAAAGGATTTGAACAGTCACGAAACCTTTTTCTATTTAGATTTTCCGTTCTTTGTTTTTCTTTTTCAATTAAATACCAGGAAATCACAATTGCGAAACTTATTTTATATTATTTTAAAAATAAGTATTTTTTTGTTTAATTTTTATTTTTCTTAAAAAATGCACTCTTCTTTATTGCAATTTCATTCACTTTAAGTGATAATATGTTTTTTTTCCCGCATTTTTTATGTTGTTGCTAAGAACAAAATGAAAATGAAATCGTCGTGAAAAAAACGATTCACTCGTTTTTCAGAACACAGCGGAATTGAAAATGTGGAATTAAAAACGATTCCACTTTCACTTCGTAGTGGAATATAGAACCCAGGCCTATATCTATATTTGTGTACATTCCAGTTTATAGTACTTTACACTATGTCATCGTAAATGGTCCTTTTAAAACTCTCTCTCAAAAACACCGGCAAAAATATGTAAAATCTAAAAATAAAATAAAAAACAATTTAAATTAGCAAAAATAGTACTGGCAAAGCACTACCGTTCGTGGTACTGGCAAAGTACTGGTTTTACAAAATAACCGTAATTTGGATTTTTTGAACTTTGGCAATTTCTATCTAAATAGTATTACACAATCATTGGTTCTAACAAGTTTTTTTTTTCAAAGTTGTTTTATATTGTTTTTAAATCAATTATCAGTTTCTATTGTGAATTGATAATATGTAACATGATCTTGATCGCCAAAATTTCACCTAATATGTAAGAAAGTGTTCCCTAATGTGGTCTATTCTCTAAAGTGGACCTTTTTTCCTGTTGTTTCAACAATATGTCCAAACTGCAAATTGTCATCAAGTTTAGTTTTCGCAAACTTTTTTTTTTAAGTTTCGACGTGAATGCACATGTTTTTCTGTTTTTTTTTTCTATTTTTTTTTTTATTTAGTCTATGGATTAAATCCTTACAGACTATAAAAAATTTTAATTAAAAATTATTTACAAAATTATATAACAACAAAAAACATAATTAAATATTTAAATACTGTATTATTTTGCGTTTAACAGCATCAACATTTAAAGAAAAATTAATACAATTATATAAATCATTAAAGTCTTTACATATTCTTCGTAATGGGTCAGCATTAGCATAGTTACTACGATAAAACTGCAGTGATAAAGGACGAAAGTAACGTGTTGGACGTTGAGGAACAATAAACGTTATGTTATTAATCAAAAATTCAGAAAAAACATCACCATTAATTAAGTTAAGTAGAAAAGATACGTTTAACATAATTTGATGGCTTTTAAGCGAAGGTAATTTTTATAATAGCAAGTCTACTCGGTTATGAAGGAAGATAAACTCCCGGAATCCATGATAAAATTCGCAAACAAAAAATCAGAAACTGTTTTGAACAGATTCAATGTGATTACTGTGATTGTTATATTAAGTTTCCCAAATTAATGAGCCATATTCCAAAATCGTTCGTACAACAGACGTGTAGCATTTTTGTAACGCACGGTTCACTAAACTCCTTGGCCCATCGCTTAATGAAAGCAAGTACGCCTCTGGCCTTGTTAACCGTCATATGAATATGAGAGGCAAAATTAAGTTTCGGATCAAATAGTATTCCCAAATCCAGAAAAATATCAACTAGTTCCAGTTGGTGTCCATCAAAGAAGTAATCAATTTTTATAGGATTTTTTCTAGAAAAGCACATGGATTTACATTTTTTAGGTTAAGATCCATTAGGTTTATAATGCCTTACTAAAGTCAGTATAAACAACATCAGTTTGTTTCCCATTTACAAATCCTCGATTAATTATAGTTGTTAAATGTAAAAGATTAGTGACAATTGAACAGCCCTTCCAAAAACCATGTTGATAAGGGGACAAAATATGCGAGACATAATGAAATATGAAATCAGTAATGCATTTTTCAAATAGCTTTGGAATTGTGCTAAGCTTTGCGATTCCTCTATAGTTTGATATATCAGATTTTATATAACAAAACAAAATATAATTTTGCATTAACATAAAAAGCGAATAATAAGTTTTAAAAATTTTTGCAAACGGTAAGAATTTTATTCACAATTTTAATAAGACTAATTGATTCTATAAAAAATTTAGTAAATAAAAAAGATGTGCAACATTAAATGTTCATAATGTTTGCTATAGTGGACAATTGATATATTTTCTTATTATTTTCTTATTATTTTGATTTTTTTTTACCAAGTTTTAGTCTTTTTTAAATGGTTTACGCATTATTTTAACTGTTCTTGTCTATGTTGGACATTTTTTGAAGATGCTTCAAAACAAAAAAGAAATATCGTTTGTTTATCGCAATTAAAAAAGTTAGCTTTACATATGTTGTTAACATGTAAAGCAGCTTTAAACGATACATAAAACGTTTTAACAAACAAAACAAAAATAAAATTTTATTTAAATACAACATTTTTCTCGATTTTACTTAATTTTCTAACAATTTTATATGCTTTTAGAGAACATTGTCAGGGAGATAGGACGGCTGTTTCTAGCAAGGGGACTATAGGAGCTGGTTCTGGGGAGTATATATCCTTTCTATCTTTCTTTATATCTATCTTTCAATCTATCTTGCTGTCTATTTCTATTCTTTTTTACTGTTTTTCACTGAAGGGATTCACAATGGACCGTATTGGTCTCTGAGTGGAGATGTGCCCTTGGGCACATAACCCTTCCTAACCTAAACTACCTAGAGAGCATTTGAATTAAGGTTCACTTTAGAGAACGCGTTCGCTAATTTTTACCTTTTGAGTTGTTTTGAAAAGTTTTATATAACTTTTTATATTAGTTGACACAAGAAAATAATGTAGAGTAAAAAATGGCCAAAGGGTTGGCCAATAAGCTGATGTATTTGGATTTGGAATATTTTCCTTTTTTGTATTTTTTTTATAAAATGTTGTTTTTCTTATAATTTGTTTAACTAAAAATATTAGCTCCGAATTGACAAATTTCTCTTGTTTTTTATCGGTCTTATACGAATATGTAAAAACGTATCTTTTTTTTTTGAAAATTAAATAATTTTTGTTGTATGAAAATATTTTTAAAATTTTTTTCTATAGAGTATCTAACAATCGTCTATTATATTGTTATTATTATAATTACATTTTCTAAACTAATTTTCTTCTAGATGACAACGGAAAAACTAAGACAAATGCAAAAAATTAAAGAAAACGCATTAAAAGTAGAACAACGTATACGTGCACGTAAACAGCGACTTAATAAAGAATATGATATAAACAATGAAGATATAATAAGTATAACCTCCCGTTCCTCCGCCTGCAATACAGTCGGAAATGTCTCACAAAGATCACAAGATTGTTATGAAGTTAATCTTAAAGATAGCGAAGAATCAATGATATTATTACAAAATTTATTGCAAAAACAACATGAAAAAGATAAAAATGATACTTTAATGATAGAAGATATTACTGGATATGATATTAAAACTTTAAGTGTGGAAGACAATCAAGAAAAATTGCTTAAACTACAAAAATCTGAAATTTTAATATTTGATAATTCTACCAATGAAGTAATGCAAATAACTCCCGATAGTGAAACTAAAACTATAGAAGAGCATAGAAAACAAATAAATGACTTGGAACGTAAGGTCAATTTAAATTATTTGAAACCAAAAAAACCCAGCCATTTATTATTGGCTGGTGTAGATGTTAAAGGTATACCATCTATACCATCAATATGTTTAAATCCTCCTACACCATTAATTGGTAATCGAAATATATGTGATCAATTGAATACTACAAATGAACATAATGATTCTTTGACGCACTCTGGAAAGCAAAATGAGTCGTTTAATCTAATGGAGGATATAAGTTCGGATGATAGTTTTAATAGTATGTTAACACATACAGATATAATATCCTCATCTAGAAATCAAACAAATAACCCAAAACGTTCAACTGAAGTACAAGCTGCAAAGAATGTTGATAAAATATCTTCTAAAAAATTTATGAATGTTTCAAATAAAATACAACAATTTGAGGATTTAAGTAGTGAAACAAATACACCACCATCAAGTCCCGAAAAATTGTATCAACCAAGAAAATCATGTTTAGAAACTATCACCATAAATCGTTCAGCTACGAGTCCATCCATTAAACTAACCAACAGTCAACGATCTTCTTCATCTAGAACACAAAGTTTAGCTCAAGACTCGGATAATTCACCGGAAAGTACTTTAGTAAGATCATCATCATTTACTTTAGAAGGACCTTCAAAGGTACTTCTGGATCATATGAGGCAACAAAAGGCATTAAATGAAGCCAAAAGAAATGTGAAAACTCCTCTTCTTAACACGACTCGTACTATAACAAGAAAAGCTACATCATCTCCTTTACGGTCACATCGTGATACTGTTGAATCTAAAGCAAAGAAAGTACAAAAAGTGGAATTGAAATCTTCGAAACAGAAAACTCAACAGAAAACCTCACAAAGTAAATTAGCACAAGCAGCCGCTGCTGCGTCTCTATCACCTTATAATTCCAATTCCTTTAGCCAACATTCTAATCATTTGTATAAAACCAAAAAATCGCCCTACGATACCACAAAATCTCCATCAACTTGCTTGCAATCTATACAAAAATCAACACCCTCTGCCACCCGTAAATCATCAACCACATTATCTAGCATAAGTCAAACCAAATCAGCTAAAACTCGAGTTTTATCTAGTCCTATTCAAACACCAACATCAACTTTATCAAATTCTATAAAATCAACCACAGGAAAAGAGACAATTTCTCAAATGGATAAAACACAAAAAGAAAAATTCCTTAGACTGTTGGCTCAGCAGGAAGATGAACATAGAAGACTACAACAATCATTTAAAATGCAACAGAAAATGTTAATAGAACAACTTAATAATGAAATGGGTACAATGCAATTAAAATCACCAACAAACTCGAATAATTCGGCATCAAAAACTTTATCATCACAAAGAAAAGAACAACAATTTGCAAACCCTCTACAAAATCAATTAAATCTTTCCGGGTTTACTTCTGGGCCTAAACCTGATAAATCATTATATTCTCATTCTCGACAACCATCTCCCACTATTAGTAATAATAGCTCACATTTATCTTTTAGTATTAATACTCAGTCACAAGATAATTTGGCTCAACAAACATCATTTTCATCTCATTATGTTCCACCTAATGTAGCGACTCCTAAAACCACATCTAATCTATCTTTAATCGATCATTCAAATGCTAATACTTCATTGGATATATCTACGATATCAAATCAAACTTCTCCCGATAATTTATGTGCTACAACAACTACAAATATTTCCAATTCCCTTAGTATGAGTGGTAATAAATCATCATTTCGACGTAGATTATTTACTTCAGATGTGACTGACCAGAATGCTGGTACAACAAAAACATTAAGTTCTTGTTCTAATGCCAGTTCATCATATCCTTCTATAGTCCATTCAACGGAAAATGCTCAACAGCAAAACCAGCATACACAACTTCTACATAATAAAAGTTTATCCCATAATAGCAGTAATAGACGTGTAAGTTTTACATTAATTTAATTCTTTTTAAATATAGTTAAAATTACTTATAGTATTTGGAGATTTATATAAAAGAAGTTTATTGCAAATTGTATGTTTCTTCTAACAAACGTTTCCAAAGATTTTATGTCAGTCATACATACTACACTTAAATAAAAAACTTAGTTCGAGTTTTTGGGATGTCAGTTAAACTTGATTTAGTTAAACTGAAAACGAATTTTGTCTGCCAAAAGTAATCACTAATCCTTTTTTCATAACTGAGAACAAACGTTTTTTTTTACTTAAACATTTTTATAATCTAAAATATAACAAATCAAAGAATATTTAAAATAAATTAAAATTTTAAAAAATTTAAATGACAGATGAAAATAAGATCATGGAATGTCAACAATTTTCCACACTTTAAGGGGAAATACTTTATTTATTTTTTTATGACATTAAAACCTTCTGTGTATGTGTTAGCTGAAGTTTAAGCATACTTAATCCATACGCGTTAATCCATACATATGGCGGTTTTAAGTTTAAATAAAATTCAAAATATTAAAACTACAGTTTTTGCTTGGATTTAATTAAACTAAAAATGTTGTAGGGTTGCCAGATGTTTGTATGGAGTTGCCACATTTGCGGCAACCCTACTCTAAAGCAGTGATGTACTTCCTCTCAATTTCCAACCACACGGGGTTACAGAAGAAAATGCTGCTTACGCTGCGTCAACACACGTACACTATAAACATCTTCGTATGGCTTTCGATGTGCATATTCGGCTTTTGCTTTGTTCTCACTGAGTTAAAAGAAAACAAATCAATTGTAGTTGAACCATTGTTGAAGCAACACCACGCTGCGGAACACAAATAAAAATACACGTAGAAATATGTTTGATGATGAATGGGAAAATACTTTTTTTTTTTTATAGAGAATATGGATGACGATGCACAATGCTTAATTTGTAATAAAATTATAAGTGAAAAATTTTTATTTATTTATTTTTTTATTTAAAAACCCTAAACAAACACCAGTGAAATATTCTTATTTTAAATAAAAATATTAATTGACCCAGCAATATCTTTACTTATAGACATAAGTCTGTAGAAAAAGCATAAAAAGTAACTAAAAACTAGTTAAAAATGACCCCGAAGAAAAAAACCAGTTGAATTAACAGATTTTTAAACTAAATATTTGTAGACTTAAAATAGCAAAAATAAACCTGATGAATAACCAATAATTGAAAGTAACAAAAACACCTGCTAACATTAGCAAAACTAATTACTAAATATCTGTACCCAAATAAAATCATAAACATTTTGAAAATTTTAAGTTTTTTTTAATGCAATTAAAAATTTTCCGTTATTAAATCAGAAATTTACAATTATTTAGCAAAAATTTCAGTTGGTTTAACAATTTAACCTGTTATTTGCATTTTACAAAATTCGGGCTAAATTTAGCAAAAAAAAAAATGTTAACACAACAGTTTTTGTTTGATATTTTAAGTCTGCAAATATTTAGTTAAAAAATCTCTTAATTCAACTGGTTTTTTCTGCAGAGTCACTTTTATCTAATTTTTAGTACCTTTTTTTTTGCTATTTCTACAGACTTATTTCTAGGAGTGTACCAAAATTATATTTGAAATTAATTCTTGTACAGTCATAGAAATGAAAGCTATACTCATAGAAATAAGTCTGTAGAAATAGCAAAAAAAAGTTACTAAAAATTAGTTAAAAATGCCCTGCTAATTTTAGCCCGAATTTTGTAAAATTTCTATGAGCGCATTTGTACAGCTTTATTTCTATGAGTGTAGCTCTCTTTCTATGCAAAAAATCTATTTTTTTAAATTGTAACAAAATTTTTTTCACTTGAGTACACACACTAATATGATACAACGCTAAACTGTTTCTGAGCCATGGTGGTTCCCAGGAGCCCTTGTCCGCTTAAGCCGAAATAGAAAAAAATATATATTTTTTAGTTTCAAAGGGGTTCATATATTAAAAAATATATTTTTATGAAATTCACTTTTTTCAAAAAAAATCTTTTTTCTGCAATTGAAATTTATTATCAGTGTACCGTAGAATAAACTTCGTTTTTTCGCTGCTACACACACAAGTATAAATGCAATAGTGTGCGTAAAGTACATCACTGCTCTAAAGTAAGATGCAATTTTTAGCTAATCGCATGATTTTCACCTTAGAAAGTAATTTTAATACGATAATTTTAATACGATAAGTTTAATACGATAGTCTTTCAAAAATAAATAATTTTTAGAAAATGTATTAAATACATACAAATAAATTTTCACACACATACATAGACCGATTTTGATGAAGTTTTATTTTAAATATCTACTGATGCGAAGAAATGTTTTTCCCAAACATCGGAATGTATGTGGTACATTCCATGTGTATTTTTTGCTACTATTGTGATGACTTTACCAATAAATAATTTGCAATACATGAAGTCACAAGAATGCTTCCAGTTAAATAAATGGCACTTATGACATTAAGATTTATCAACTAATGTAAAGCCTCCAAGAAGCCCAAAGAATTTTCTGGAGCTTATTAAAATTTGATAGTTTTACTTTTTTTATTTCTTAAAAAGACGATTTCTAGGATTAAATAAATCATGGAAATACGTACTCGAAATATTAAAAATCGCCATAAAATGATTAAACACAAAACTGGTTTTGATATAGAAAAATAAAAAGAAAGTTTATGCGTTTTTTATTGATTTTAGGGCGGCATTTGATAAAGTGCCTAGAAAACTTTTATTTTACAAGTTGCGTCGCATGGGCATTTCTACGAAAATGGTAAACTTCATAGAAAATATGTACGCAAATACGAAGTCAACGGTTTGGTCAGGCGAATCTTTATCAGAAGAATTTACCACGTATACAGGCGTCAAACAAGGCTGCTTAATGTCACCCCTATTGTTCGCTCTTTATTTAAACGACCTCCACGATGTACTAATGGGTGGTTTGCTAATAGATAGCATGAACATAAGGCTGTTGCTTTACGCTGATGACATTGTTTTGTTAGCAGACGATATCAGCACCCTACAAGGAATGATAAACAGACTTGAACAATATTGTGAAATGTGGAGTATGGAAGTTAACTTGGAGAAATCTGCAATAATGGTGTTCAGAAATGGCGGTGTATTATCGAGAATGGAGAAATGGTTTTATAAGGGAAATCCAATAGAAATTGTATCTGAATATTGCTATTTAGGAGTCCTACTCACGCCAAGATTAAGTTTTAAAAAGCACTTAGAAATAAGAAATAAATCGGCAAAGAATAGTATAATGTCAACGTGGAATGTATTCTTCTGCAAAAATCATATAGCTTTGTCTATGAAATGGAAAATGTTTCAAGCCATTTGCAGAGCAGTTCAAAGTTATGCGGCTCAAATATGGGGCTACTCTCTTTTTGACGAAGTTGATAAATTACAACTGTTCTTTGTTAAGAAAATATTTAAATTACCAGACTTTACCCCCACATACGCAGTAATGCTCGAAACAGGGATATTAAATGGACATTTGTACACCCTTGAGCTCCATCTTCGATATGTATACAGAACGCTGTTTGATTACCCAGCAAATAGACTACCCAACCAATTATCATTAAAAGTGCTTGAAAGTAATGTTTTCTGGGCAGAAAGCCTAAATAACCTAGGAACAAACTATGGTTTGGAATGGAATATTTCAAACTTAAACGCAGTAAGTTGGTCAAACAATTTTGCAAACCTTTTGATGCAAATAACAGACGGAAACCGTCAGAAAATGTGGATGAGGTGCTTGCAAAGCGATGCCAGATTGTACAAATATTTAGATCATAATATGGGACATTCTTACTTTAATAACACATACGATCGTAGTAAAATAATGTGGATTTTCAAGGCAAGATGTGGTCTTATAGCTCTAAATACCAGCTTCAACAATATCCAAAGTATATGTACATTATGTAATATGAACGAGCCTGAAGATATCCAACACTTCCTAGGAAAATGTCCTATTCTAAAAGAATATCGAATAAGATTTTTTGGAAAAGTAATTTTATCAGAAAACGAAATAATTAATATATTAAATGGTGTAAATGATGAAACTTGGGATAAATTAGTTAATTATATTAAAAACGCCCTATTATATCGCAAGGCTATAATAAATGAATTTGCCTAATTTCTTCCTTTTGTTATTAAATTTAAATACTTTAACAAATGATTTTTATAAAAATTGTAAAATTTCAATCAATTCAAACCTCCGACAGACGACTTTTGTCATTGTCGTAAGTTCAATTTCATTAATTTTAAGAAAATGTTGTAAACAAACTTAAATGTATATTTTTGAAATAAAGAACATTTATCTATCTATCTATCTATCTATCTATCTATCTATCTATCTATCTATCTATCTATCTATCTATCTATCTATCTATCTATCTATCTATCTATCTATCTATCTATCTATAGAAATAATTTTATAAAAAACTATAAAAACTAATATTCTACTTAGTTTTCATAGTTTGAAAATTAAATTTTTTAATTAAGAAATCGATATATGAAAAGTTGCAACTTTGATGTAGCATAAAATTTAATATAGCCCACTCACAATAACAAAGTTGACTGATGATTTTTATTTGGAATATAAATGATCATTTGGCATTAAAATTTGGAAAAAAAAAATCCAAATTTTTTTTAGTTTTGGCCACATTTTATGCCCACTCACAATAACAAAGTTGACTGATGATTTTTATTTGGAATATAAATTTTTGTTTGGCTTCAAAATTTCTAAAAAAAATAATTTTTTTTTTTAGTTTTGGCCACATCTTACCATCGTACAGTGGAACCAAAAAATATTAAAAAGTTCTTAAACAAAAAAAATTTCACACCCATTTGTACGCCCTAAAAATTCTATTATTCTTAGCGAATATTTATTTTTACTTTATTATTCTCTACATTATACATTTTGTCCCCCCTATTACATACCTAAGTTTTATTGAGGATTCGGTGGTCTGCGTCGTGATACCTCTCTTAAAAAGCGATATTTAAAATAACTTCAGATTTTTAGAGTGAATTTTTTTAGTATATTTGGTCCATTCTGCAGCAAAGTGTAATTACTGACAATTTTTGATGAGAACTAGCTAAAAGCCTAAAACTACAGATGTTTTTTTTAACTTTTACCTTTTTTATTTAAGTGTATTTGCAATTACTTTTTATATAAATGTTATATTTTTTAATATCTTGCAACAAAAAAAAAAAACTTAATTCTATTATATATTTTTCTATCTTTCTAACAAGCTTCAATACTAAAATGTGAAATGAAACAAAAGGATTAACAAAATAAGTAGTTATTAAAATAGTATTAAAACCTCAAGACTTAACTCCAACACTCCCTCCTACTCCCTACTAATGTGAAACAATTTAAAATGGATAATGCTCAAGTGCACCTTAAATTTAATTAACCTTCTCAAAAACTAACAACTAATGCCTAAATACTTTTGAATGTGCCTTAAAAACCACCAACCAGTAGTTAAAATTACTAAAATATTAAAAATATTAATTAAATATATTTATCACCCTTAACGAATTATTATATACTACTCTTTTTAACATTAAAATTATTAACAATTTAGATATAAATTATTATAACAAGTTAATGCTATTTCTTTTATATCATGAAATTTATATATTTTATTAAAAATAAAACTTTCAATAAAAAATTAAATTATAAACAAAATTTTAAGTTAACTCATTATTAAGTGTTATTAATTTAAAATTACAAATAATTAAAAATTAGTTACAATTGAAAAGCTTATTGTAAAAACTTGATACGCCACATTCATTGTTTTATGGATTTTCACTGTTTTCTAGACTTCTATTGAAAAATATTTGATAGAAGTCTTGCTGAAACACTTATTACAAATACGTAGAGTATAAACGTCCTGTAAAAGTCATAATTTAGCATTTATCAACAATTAAAAGGCAAAAACAAACCAAAAATAAAATGTGGCTTATCATGTTTTTACTTATTGTCCTTCAGTTGATTTAAAATTAATTACAATTTGTTTAAAATTAATTATAATTAGTTTAAAATTAATTGAGTTAATTTAAAATTAATTACTTTCCCTTTATCATTAGCCCTTTGAACAGGAGAAACTAGTCCAACATGCTGCCGCTACCAAAATTAATGCTTGTGCTCGTGGCTTTCTTGTACGTCGCCTATTTCAAACTGAACAAATTCAACGTATTGTCCAAACAATACGTGATACTTTGATATTTGTTTTGAATCTACATTTAGAAACTATGGAAAATCCAAAAGAATCTCATTCTCTAGCTAATATTAAACTTAAAGCGAGATTATTACAACAGGTTAGCATAATACAAATTTAAAATTTATTTGAGTATTTTTTTTTTTTTATTAAACTATGAATTTTTCTTTTATAAAGCTTACGTCAGCTTGTCGTACCTTACATTTGGTATTTTTTCAAACTTCTATTAAGGAACGTATGGAAATTATTGCTCGAGATCGTAAACGTATTAAAACTAAATTACTTTCAATGAATCGCAAGAGGTAATTAAAAAATTAAATTTTTTGAATATTTTTTTCAGAGAAATTGCTTTCGTTTGTTAGTTAAAAAACACAGAGAAAAACGGATTTTTTGTACAATCAGAGAATTATGTAGGTAGAAGTGACTAAAAATTATAGTTAATGTACAAATATAATTAAAAAGGCGATGACTGTAATTTTCATAAAAATGATTAAAATGTAATAAATTTAAACTATTAAAAAACAACTAAAAATGTAGTCCAAATAACCGTTAAAATTATTAGCAGAATTGCAAAAGCAATAACAAATGTAGTAAAAATAACAAACCGAAATCTACTATACATTAGAGCGACTCACCAAAAATAGTGCTCGATGTACCCTCCTAAAAATGAACCTTGGACTTTTTTAAGATGACATTTAAAATATTTTGGCTCCAGCTTTGACCTCTCGTGAGCTGGACCATTTTGAAAATGGGTCTATTTTTGGATGTTTTGTTAATTTGAGAATCTGTTTCCTTACCGACATATACAATATGGGTATCATAAGAAAGGTTTTTTTAAGGCGCATCCACCTGTATATACAATTTGTCCAAGGACGATCATTCATGTCCTTTTTTTTAAGGATATTCTGTAAAAAAAACGATTTTCGAATTTTTTGTTCGGGGTTGTTTGTAATAAAAATGCCAAATTAACATATTTTAATCTTTAGTCGATTTAATTAAATACGGGTCTCAGCTTTTTTTGAAATTCGTGCTAGTTCGCGTTTTGACAAAAATGCAATGGGGTGGTAACTCTTCGTTTTAAATAGGACAATATGGGTATTAAATTTTTTCTGTTGCCAAGTACATCATCTTTGTATGTAAATAATTTAGATTTTTGCAAATTAGATGCATTTTACACGGTGCTCTGGAATATATATAAATGCAATTTTGTGGTTACTCTAATATGATAGCGGATTTAGTTTCTAGATCATGTATGAATGAAAATAGGACTAAAGAAAGAAAAAAAAAAAATGATCCACGACTTTTTGGCGGCATATTTTTTTCGCAAATTAAAAAAAGAATATGCCGCCAGAAAGTCGTGGATCATTTTTTTTAATCTATATAAAAACTTACGAGAAAAATGAATTCAAATAATTAATTTATTTTTAGAAAATAAAATGAATTAGTTAAACAAAAAATCAATATAAATCATTACATAAAAGGCAAATAGTGAACTACTCGACTTTTTGGTTAATGAATATATTGAAATTGCAGTTACGGCCCTTTGATTTTAGTTAATAAAATCGGTATTTTTGGACGCAACCATGTCAAATTTGGAAATCGAAAGGTGTATTTTGGTTAACTACATCGTTTGCAATAAAAAAGTAAATTTTGAATTTGTTGTTACTAACGGCCTTTTGGATTTTAGGGGACAGTAAGGAACTGTATCAAATTTAATCTTACAACTTAAATTCCTTGTGGCAGATCTGATTAAATATGGTAACATAATTAAAAAGATAAATTTAGATATGCGGCAATATAAAATTTGTTAGAAAAACAAAAATTATCGCATGGGCTCTACATTCCGAAAATTAGGTGAAAGTGAAACTTACGCTCAATTTGTGTTCTCAATTCCACATGTGATTTGAAAAGAAAAATTTCATTTTCATTTTGTTTCTAGTGGAATTAAAGTGATTTGATGTGTTCTATAAAACAATTAACTGCGTGAAAAACCAAACAAACAATGTAAGTAAATGTGATATGTTGTATACATTCATGGAAAAAAATTCTGGTTTGGCCAAAGGTTTTTAGAGGGGCTTCAAAACAGTTGAAGACCAGTTGAAGAAGTACTTAGCAAGTACAATAAACAGCTTAGGACCTCCAGAAAAGGATTCAACTGGTTGGAAAAAGACTTGGGCTGATTGGAAGGCTACCACTCATAAAAAATTGGCCGAACATAGAGCAGAGGTAACGGCAACAGGTGGAGGACCCAACAATATCCAACACATATCATCCAGTTGCCAAACTTTCTGGCCTTTATACAGCAGTCGAAGGTGTTCCAGCTGCTAAATCATTCGGGACGACTAGCAAATGGTAAACAACCACAAATTCATCTACTGAATTCTCAAACTTAGATGGCACCAGTTCCGACAATGTAGTAAAAGTGATTTTACAAAAATTAAATGAAAATGACGAAGATACTGAAAATATAGAAAATAAAGAACCGCAACCGATGATTTTCCTTTTTGATTTCTCTTTTTGAATTCGAATCTAATCCATTTTGGGCATATGACAGTTTTCAAAATTGTTGATGCTGTACTTCTCCCCACTGCTAGATTAAAGTCTTTTGCGATCATTTGTTTGTAACTTCCTTGTCCGAAATAGCGTAGTGCTGTGGCCAATTGCAAAATAATTAGAATGCTTGTCTTTTTAGCCATTGGTGATACTTCTTCTAAAACCATCATAAATGCATACTTATTAAATCTATAATACGCAATAAAACTATTTTTTTTTATTAATTTTAAACACTTGCGACTCAGTTTTAATTATTTTCTTACGATTTTTCTGGTAGTTCCAAAGGATTTGAACAGTCACGAAACCTTTTTCTATTTAGATTTTCCGTTCTTTGTTTTTCTTTTTCAATTAAATACCAGGAAATCACAATTGCGTAAATCATTTTATATTATTTTAAATATAAGTATTTTTTTTGTTTAATTTTTATTTTTGTTAAAAAATGCACTCTTCTTTATTACAATTTTATTCACTTTAAATCGTCGTGAAAAAAACGATTCACTCGTTTTTCAGAACACAGCGGAATTGAAAATGTGTAATTAAAAACGATTCCACTTTCACTTCGTAGTGGAATATAGAGCCCAGGCCTATATCTTTTTTATATATTGTGCAATGCAAAGCAATATATAACGAGATAAATATAAAATAAGATATAACTCTTTTTATAATTTTTCAATTTATTTATGTTTTATTACTAGTATAATATTATAAAAATAGCAATCGACAACGACAAATTAAATTTTATAAAAATTTCGAATTTTGGTAAATTTTAATAAAAAATGCTACTTTTTCTAAAACGGGCACAGATTAACGTTTCCCAAAAAATCGTCAATTTGGAACCATTTGCAATAAAAATAATATGGCCCCCATATGAATTTTTTCAATCGGGTTTTTGTTTTTAAAGATTTTTTTATATGAAAAACTATTTTTTTTTCACCATTTACAAAAATTTCAAATAAAAATTGTTGAAAATAAATTTGAATTAAAAAAAGATGGTGTTTGTATTTACAAATTCCATTGCTGATACTGTTTTTTTTGTGCTTGGTTCTTCATTTTAGTTCTTTTAAAACATTTTAGCACTTTCATGAATTTTTTTAATTTCAGAACTTTTCGATAACATTATTCTTTTAAAATTACTTACCTTTTACATCTATATTTCTTTCCATTATACATTTTTACTAAATTTTATTGTTTTTTTTGTATTTTTTCTATATTTCATATTTAACCATCATCACAAGAACACCAAGAATTGCAGGTTAATAAAAAAAATGGAAACTTGGAAATGGAATAATTAAAAATAAATCAAATTAAACAACAACTAATGATTAAAACAAAAAACAACTAAAATTAAGCAACAAAAAGTGAAGTTATTTAACAGAATCTACTTGAAATTTACCAAAATTGTTTCAACAAATAACAAAATATTTTTTTTTTATAAAAAAAAGGTTTGAAACCTATTTTTTTTAAATTTTTATAAAAAAAAACTTTACTGGAAATTTTTTGGAATTAAATATTAAATACTAAAACAACTTAAATTATATTTTGTTTGTTTAGATTAATCAGGATCACCTTAATGACATGTAGGAGCAGCAAATTGATTCATATTCTTTAATTCTTGCATGCTATAACGTAATTTAGCTGAAGCTGATGATGAAGCACATTCATTATTGTAAGATTTACCACCACCATCACCACTATATTGCTGCTGAAATTCATTAGGTAATTGTAAGAACAATTTAGTATTATTTTGTTTATCCTTTTCGGCAATAACTATTTCATTAATTTTTAAACTATTTTGTAAAATGCTAGCTTTTATAAGCTTGTTATCATCTTTATCAATTTTATTTGCGGCTGGAGAAGTTTTCTTTTCCCCTATGGGTACGCGTGATTCTAAATGTTTGGGTATTTTACGGTCACACTCAATTTGATTGTCCCGCTTATATTGTTGTACCACTTTGATAAATGGATACAAAGGTCTGCCCTTTTGTTGAGCATCTTCCATAAGATCACGTGCATGTTCAAAAAAGAATTTATGTTCCTTCTCAAGATTATCATCACTGCATGTTAAATTCGATTGTTTTTGAGCCCTTTCATTACGTTTATTATCAGTCATTTGTTGATCAAGATGTTTGCGTACATCTTGCATTTGACGTATGTGCTCCTTCTTTTGAGCATCATTAAACATACAATTAATTTCGGTATTTTTTAGACGTTGGGCCATTTCAAAACGTTTTGCTTCGTCAGAACGTCGCTGAGCCTCCTTTTGCTGTTCCATTTCTTTAAGGTAGGCTTCAATGCGAGCCTGTTTGGCAGCCTTATCTTTGCGCACTTTCTCTTGCTCTTCAGCAGTAAATTTCAATTGCATAGTGGTAATGTCACGTCTTATACGTTGATTTTCAATAGCTTCAATTTCCTTCTCATTATTGTTTAATTTCTTAACTTGTTCTTCAATTTTTTTCTGTTGACCTGCAGCAAGTTTTTTAGTCTGTTCATCACAAAGTTTATCCATTTGACGTTTGCCGGCATTATAAACACAACATAAATGATCTTCGACACGTTCTTCCATGCATTTTCCTGAGAAGGTACAAATTGACATTAAGTATCTTCAAGGAAAACAAAAATATGTTTTTAAAATTAAATTATATTTTAAATCACGAAAAATGTGTTCATTGTAAAACATTGTGAGTCGATGTAAGTATACTTACAAAACTATAGTTTTATCAGAATTTCACAAATATTGGGGTTTTAAGCCATCTGCTAATTTACATATTGCTTAACTTAGAATTTTTGAAATATTCATTCACCCTTATTCTAGTTATCGACGTCGACACAAAACGACATTGTCTTGTGTCATCTTTTTAAAATTGGTATTCCAGTTGTCGTTATCGACTTGTATCGATTACTGTTGACTAATATTTGGTATTCTCTCTAAGAAAACTTAACGACGTTATTGTATTGAGACGACTCTGATTCTGTCGTCGTCATTTTTGCTAACGACATTTTGAAGTGAAGTGTAACAAAAAAATAATAAATAGAAAAAAATTGAAAAAATTAAAATAACGAACGTGAAACAGTTTGAAAAACTTGTGGAAAAGTTGCAGAAAAATCCATCACTTGCTCGAGGATTTCGCAGGGGCACTGGTCCGAGTAATTTTAAACAACAATGGGATGAAGCAACAAAAGTCCTCAATTCGCTTGGCGCACCAAAAAGATTTGGAGATGGGTGGCAGAAGGTAAGGAAATCATAAACGTAAAATAGGCATTATAAAAATATATATATGTATAACATCAAATTTATTTACAGGTTTGGCGAGACTTCAAATTTAAAGTGAAAAAGAAAATCGTAGCCAACAAAGTTGAGTGTAATGCTACTGGTTGCGGAAGATTTAAGCAGTTTACACTTAGCGCGCTGGAGGAAGCTGTGGCGAATCTGATCTAACTCTAACAAAATATTTTTAAAGGCAACAGTCTTTGACTTTGCTACTCACTTTTTATCTGGTAAGTTGAAGATGTCGGACTTCTGTCGGAGTAGTCTTCTTTGCAATATTAGATTTTGTTTACGAGTATTTTCTTCTTCACTCGAATCAGAATCAGAAATAAAAAACATTTTCCCACAAAAATAACAAGTAAAATAAATCAGATGACTCAAATATTAGAGATGTGCTTCTGTTTTTTTTTTTTCAAATTACCAATAAACAGTCGACGTCGTTACAAAACTCTTAGAAAATACCATATTGGTGTCAAATTGATGTCGACGTCGAAAGAAAGTGATGTTGACTCAAAAACGACGACGACGCACTGTGTTGCGGCTAGTGGAAAAGTAACTTTTTTCCGATTATTTTTTTCAGTGTTTTTAATGATGCAATTTTGTCACAGACATTCCAAGTAAACAAAAAACACATAAAGCTTATTTTTATGTTGGCCCGTTGATTTTTAATTGATTTTAGAAGTCTAATATACAAAATTTTCACGAAAAGAGCGGATTTCAGGGCTGTATTCAAAATGATCTCATTTGATTTTGGTGACAGATATTTTGATTTGGAAAAAAAATCTGGCTTCGGAAAAGTATCTTCTGTAAAAAAAAGGAATGTTGTTTGAGACATTTTCATATGCACCTTTTTTAGAGCGAAAACCCGACTAAAGGTCCATTTTTCCTTTAAATTTGGGTTAGGTAAGCAATATCTAAAAAGTCCCAGAGAGTCCCAGTTCCAAACCACTACAGAAATGTTACATAATTTGTTTTCAACGAACTGTGAAAAAATCAGCTGCCCATACCAGCCCTCCTGGGAGTTATAGCGATTTTAGTATATCACTCTCAGTATTTATTCCATAGAAATAGAACGGAAATTCTCGGAATCATTTATTTTTTTATTCTACATCTATTCTAGCACTCCACAGAAATGAGCATAACTCTCTTAAAACTGAAGCTATTGACTTCAAACCGGTATCAAATTAAAGCTTTTATTGCCACCTTTCAAATAAGAAATGAAATAGATTTTGGTTTTATATAAAATTTCAGAGTTTTTCAACAAATATCGAAAAATCATGAAAATTTGACGTTTATAATTCTTGTTCGGACCACCCTATAGTTTATTTAAAAAACTAATCATAGGGTATTTATCAGAAATAAAAGAACAATTAAAATAAATTTTTTTTGTAAATTTTTCGAAAAAATTTTTTTTTTTTTGATTTTGTTGAAAATTTGACCCAACAATTTTTTTCGGTGTACATTTTTTTTCACTCATTCTGTTTGGGATTTCATTCTGACCAATCTGTAGAAGTTTCTCATCGATACAATTAAAATTACAGTTTAGGCAATATGATTTCCAAAAACTTCCGGTTTCGCAACACTGTGCGACGTCGACAACTAGAATAAGGGTGATTATTTATTATGGGAGTTTGGGGTAGTGTGGTAATAGGGGTGAAGTAGTAACTTAAAGTTTTTTCCCCAAAAATAATGCGTTTTTAGACATTCTACTGACATATGTGTCTACTTTTAACTATTTATGACTCGAAAGGTACATGTTTTTATTGTATTTTGATAGCTGTTGAAAAAACTAATTAAAACGTTTTTTCGCATTCCAGTTTTATTTCAAAAAAATATTCTCGTAAACAGTTTTTATTTACCAAATATACAATAAATAATACAATCGATTAGCATATCTTTTGAATGACGAACTAATATCCGCAAAAACTTGTAAATTGTTTAAATTGTAAATTCAGTTTTAATATGACTTTGTGGGGGAAGTATTAATAACAATTTAAACAATGCTAGATCGCGTTTATGTTGTGTTAGTAAAATATTTTGTAAATGTGAATTTTTTAATTAACTTAAGAGACATGTAGAGAAAATACCATGGATGGTAACAGATTCGATGCGGTTATCGTTAAGGGTAACGCTATTTCATTTATTCCGGTAACGGTTTATTTTTATCGATAACGATATTTAAGTTATTTTAGTATCGGTATTTTAGCGGTAACGGTATTTTAGTTCTTCGGTAACGATATTTTAAGGATTGTGGGTTTTCAGTTATTTCGGTAACGTTATTAAAAGGGTAACGTTATTTTACAAACGAACAAATTTTTGAATTATTCATATTATTTTATAATTATTTATCATGTAACGATATAAAACGGGTAGATAAAGTTAATATAACAACTTAAATTAATAATTATTTAAAGAAAATAAAATTTTATATTATTTCGTTAACGGTATTTCAAGGGTAACGCCATTTCATTTATTTCGTTAACGGTATTTTAGTTATTTTAGTAACGGCATTTTAAGGATATCGGTATTTCAGTTATATCGGTAACTGTATTTTAAGGATATCGGTAACGGTATTTTAAGGATATCGGTATTTCAGTTATATCGGTAACGGTATTTTGATCATAACGGCTTTTTAATTATTTCGGTATTTTTGGGATAACGATAGTCAGTTGAAAGGTTATTGAATTGGTAACGGTATTTTAGTTGAAAATACACATAACACAAATCCAGCCATACACAACAGTGATTTTGTAGAAGCAATAAAGGATGTCAAATCGCACCAAATGATACTATCCCACTTCAGACTGTTCACTACAATTAATCAAACAAAACAGCCAGGTTTTTTACCTGTGTCCGTTGTTGTATGGATTTTTTTCTTTGTCATTTTCTTAGTTTTAATATTTTTTATTATCTCTTTGTTTTTCCTTAGTTTTTATCCTTGTAAATTTTATATATTACCACTTCACCCCAAAATGTCTTTTTTGAAAAATTAAACTTACTAATGAGTAAGTTGTAGGAAATGCAAATCCCGCTCTTTTTCATTTCCAGGGAAAGCAGCAGTTTTGTTTTAAATTCCCGGGATCCCACTCGAAAAATAAATTATAAAATTGTTTATATCATTTACCATTGAATAAAATAATAAAAATAACCCATATTTTTTTATATGCAAAATGTCTTACACGACATCAGATTTTTTTTATAAAAATAAGTATTTGTATAACAAATTGTAAGCTTTAAATAATAAGTTCAAGAAAAATTGTAGAACTAGAAGAATTATAAAATCAAGTCCTATTGAAGGGTTCAGCCTAAAAACGGCACATTGTTTTACACAAATTTTTTAAATGGCAACATCTAGATTGATTTTAAATATCTAAATAACGGTAGAAGTGATAGATTAACGCTGAATGAAGTTAATGTTGTGTTGAAGTTATTATAAATTTGCCAATTACAAATAAGTTTGAGTTGCCAATTGCTGCACAAAAAATGTAGAATATTTGACTTTTTTGTTAAAAATGTATTATTAAATATCGCGGTATTCCCGAAACAAATTCCCGGGATTTCGGGAACAGAAAAATGCTTAGCTTCACGGAACTGGAAATCCCGGGATGCATTTCCTAGTAACTAGTGCGATTTGTTAACTTAACGATAAAATATAGTAAAAAATTTTCATTTACTTTTACGAAATTGTTAGTCATTTTTACTGCATTTGTTAGTTGTTATTCAACAGTTGAAAATAACTAAATTTACAGTTGTTTTAACAGTCATTTTCAGTTGAATCTGCTGTCAAACTTTTTCAAATTTTACATTGTATTCTTGCAATTTATATTAAAAACATCTTTTGCACTTACTTAATCTCCGTTGTTCGTAAACTTTCATAGCCTCTAAAGCACTATTTCGTAATGCAGCCCGTTTCTTTTCCATTATAACCTGTTCTTTTTCAATTTGTGACTTAATCTCCGAATCGGCAGCATCTCTGGCCTCTTTCTCTTCTTTGATGATTTGTTTCCTTTGTTCAGAACGTTTTTGTTGATTATCTTCAATAGTTCTTAATAATTCTTGTTTATAGGCTATAGTTGATTTTTGCCGATCGGCTAAACGCTGTTGTTCATCATTGATCCAAGACAGGGCTTGAGACTCACACTGTTTTTTATTTTCACATTCTTGTTTTTTAATTGCCTTTTCGAATTCCTCATTTATGTTACGCTGTACATTGCGAGCACGTAACACTTCACTTTGTAGCACTGCACTATGAAGTGCACGTGGCCCTGGTTTAAGTCGCTCCATGATTTGTTGAGCTTTAGCGATTTTTTCTTGACGTTTCTGGGCTTCATTTTCTTTGGCCTGTTCATAGTCAGCAATATCTATGAAAGGAAATTAAACTAAGTAAACCCGTTAAATTCGGGTTTACCAAATTTTTTACACCCTCCAACGAGTTTAAGTATAAAAATATTATAGAGGTAAATCAAAGAATATTGGGTAGAAAAACTTTTTTGGATTTGCAAATAATTTTTGTGATGTAAAGTAATTTTTGTGGTGAAACAAATTATTTAAAATATTATACACCTTTAAGACTCTGGTTAAAAAAAAAAACTGATTAAGTATTTACATTCAATTGTATGGACAATTTAAAGACACCTTCACATTTTCACTCAAAAATTTTTAATCACTGGACAGATTTAGCTCATTTTTAATGCCAAAATTTTTCGGGAGAATGTTCATTAATTTAGGTAAAAATTACCTAACCCGCTTGAGTTTTCGCTATTCCATCTTCTTTTGAACAGACATACATGCAGACGAATATCGGTAGATAGGCATAAAATTGCATAGGAATCAAGATTTATGTATGTATATTATACCGACTCACGAAAAAAGTTTCTTTTGTCCACCTCTCAAAACGTTCCTTGGTTTGTTTTATGATTATTCCCAAAATATTAAGATCCCGTAAGCTGCTGGACCGTTTTCAAAAAAGGTGTTTTTGTTTTTAAAAGAACGTATACAGTATTAGTATTTTCATTTACTTTTGTATCAGTTTTTAAGTTTCAAAATTTTAAATAAATTTTTCATTAGTTTATAAAAATTAAAAATAAAAAAAAAAATTTTTTTTTTTAATTTCATTAACTTGTATTTTTGTTTCAAATTTAAAACTTAAAAACGCAAAAGTTGGCAACCCTGAACGTAAAAACCATACGTCAATCTGGTAACATTGTGAATAAGAGACCAAAAATAAACAAAAATCTAAAAATAGAATATATATGTGATTCGAGGCCATACTTGAGTGGCCATACTTGTTACGTTTGTAATGTAAGATGAGCGCAGGTTTGATTCTTACAGCCGCAGGTTGTTGAAAAATTTTGCATATAGAGACAATCTGGCAATTATAAGACACAAATAATAATACAAATTAAATGGAAAATCACTGATGAGCCTGCCCATAAAAAGGCAGAAACTAGTCTAACCTGATTTAAAAATTAATAGTGTTTTTAGTTTTTGGAGAAAAACGTTTATTCTTCTTCTTAACCTCAACATTTCTAAATTAAAATTTGTCAATTTTTAAATTTCATAACTCATTCAAAAAAAAAATATATTTTTTCGATTTAATTCTTCTTGTAATTTTTTGTTTTAATATTTTTTAATAAATTTTATAAAAAATATAATTTGAAACTGTGTCTAGTTAATTTGGCATAGTGTCGTGATTTGGCATTGGTGATTGTCACTACAATATGATAGGGGTTTCAAGGCGCTTCCAAGGGTATATAAAACATGTCAACTCATGTCCAGACATAACTTTTTTTCAGGAATATTGTATAAAAAAAAGGATTTTTTAAGATTTTTGTACGTAGATTTTTGTTATTTAAATGTCAAATTGACATATTTTATACTTTAGCCGATTTAAGTAAATACGTGTTTCAGCTTTTTTTACAAATTCCTGCTAGTTCGCGTTTTGCCAAAAGTGCTTTATGGTGGGAAAACTATCTTTTAATCAATATCGGTATTAAATTTTTTCTTTGGGCAAATTTTTGGAAATTTAGTGCTCTGGGTGAAATTTTGCGAAAAATTTTTTTAATCCAATCTGCAATGTATTAAGTTTCTAGTTGATGTAAGGAGAAATAAAAACAAATACGCGTTTTTTTCACGGCATTACTTTTTTGAGAATTTAAAAAATGTTGGCCGTTTTTTGTTTTCGAGCAAAAATTCTTTCATTAAAAAAAAAAAAAAACTTAAAAATTTGAATTCACGAAAAAAAAAATTGCCGTAAAAAAGCTCGTGGTGGAAACTCAGTCGACTTGTTGATTGTATTAATTTGGAATTTTTATCAAAAATTTGTTGGAAAATGCATTCAATTTGCAAAATTTTAAATTATTTCCACACACATCGAAGATGAACTGATTAGAACATAGTTTTACCACCCTATTGAATTTTTGCGACAACGGAAACTAGTGCGAATTTTGTAAAAACCTGACCCACGTATTTATTGAAATCGATTAAAGATTAAAATATGTTAATTTGACATTTAAATCACAAAAATTTCCGTACAAAAAACTTAAAAATCCTTTTATTTTTACAGATTATCAATGAAAAAAGGATAGATATATTTGACATGTTTTATATGAAAAAATAACCTTTCATTTGATACTAATATTGTATAGGTTGTCTTTAGTGAAAGTGCAATATTCGTTGAAAAACTAAAAAAAAAAAATACCTTTTTAAAAACGGTTCAGCTCAATGCAAGACACGACATTTTTTGGGAATCATCATAAAACATACCAATCCAGAAAAAATACACCTGACCAAAAAGACCTGTTTTACTCACAGGGAATGAGTTCAAATTGAAGTGAAAAACGCATTTTTTTAACATTTGCTTTGTCATAGGCAAGAAGGTGTTTATGCTTGTTTATGACTATTTTGCACTTCATAAAAACGAGTTATTTATTTGAACAAAATATCGATTCTTGGATGTTATTTTTTATCCGTTCAGTAAATTCATTTTTAAGGTGTTCAAGGAGTGCTGAAAAATGACTTCTTGTGAATGCATTTAAATATGTATTTAATAAGCGATGTTTATTGCATGCTTTAAAACCACTATTTAGAGGTTTGTGGTTTAAAAAAAGCAATTTTAAATAAATCAGAAATAAAATCTACATAAAATTTCAATTCGCACAACTAAATCGAAAGAAAGCTAAAAAAGAAAAAAATAGCCAAGTTGTAATTATATCTCTAAAATCAGACTAGAAAAGTTTTTCATTCGTTTTTGTTACGCTGGATTTTTTATATAATTTTGGATAAAAATTTTATTAAAACTGAATTTATTTATTGAAAAAAAAACAATAAGGAACTCAAATATTTAAAAATTAAAAAAATATAAAGTACATCTGTATTATATGAACTGTATTTTGAAAATGGTGAGTCCTTTTGTTTTTAAAATGAGATATAGAGGATTTATTCATTTTAATGTTTTTGAAACTGTCAATGGCAATTGTTGTACAATGTTTTTATGCACATCTCATCAGGATACATTCAATTTATTTATACTTAAAAAAAATTTCATATATATTGCGAAATTCTAGGATTTTTTAATGGAATAAAAAAGGAGTTTTCAAATGATTAGTTCATAAACATAGACATAATATGTAAATTGTCAAACTTGCTTGAAGATTTGTAAGATTTCCAAGAGCATATTTGGAATATGGTAACTTACAACAGAAAACGTCCGTAAAAATTTTCGAGTTTTTTTAAATTTTGCCAAAAAAAGTTTTGTGCGGTAAATAGTAGTTGTTGTTGTGTTACGACTTTAAAGAAATTTTAATTTTCCGGAGTGGCTCGGATAAATCGGAATCGTTCGGACACATAGTCCGATTGGCGTGAGAACTATGTACCGCCCCTACTTGCTCGTCAAGGACACCATGTCCAAGGTGGACTGTCAAGTTCCCTTGTAAATAGTAGTCATTGAATAATATCGAATTTTTTTTTCGCAATTTCTCAATTTTTTTTGAAAAGGGACTGATACCACTTTTAAAATAAGTGCTTCATATAAACTTTGATGTTCAAGTAGCAAATTAAAAAATTAAGAAATTCAAATTCTTTTTTTTTTTGATAAAAACCTAGCAAAAAAATAGTGCTTAGGCATAAGCAGTTCTGGAAGGCATTATATAATTAATGAGTGCTTACAAAGCAATTCAAGAAGTTATGATTTTTGTTTGCGATGTCCCACTTGGTATCTCTTTTAAGCAGGTGAAAATCTCTTTTTCGTGTGTTCTAACAACAATAAATTCATAACTTCGTAGAAAAAGAAAACGCTTTTTCTGTGTACTGACAACATTAATGCTTCATTGTAAGCATTATTTGCTGCTTCATTATATGCATTATTTACTGCTTCAAAAGAATGCATTTAGGAAAGCACAACAAAATGTCATCCCTAATTGCTTTATGCCAGACGGTTAAGCGCTATTTTAGAGGCATACAATTTTTTTGCTGGGATGAGATCATTATTTAAAGTTTTAAATAAATTTTTTGTGTTTTAAACACATATTTTTAACTTACAGTATTGGGCAAAACCTAAGAAACACTGCTTGATTTTAGATTAGGTCATGCTCTAGGGCCGTCCCACAGAATTTCTACCAAAATGGGCAGATTTGTGTATAGGGACATTTTAGAATCTAAGATGTTGCCATATGCCGAGTGGAACATGCCACTTCGATGGGTGTTTCAACATGACAACGATCCGAAACACACATCGAAGTTGGTCAAGGAATGGATACAATCGAAAGGGATTCAAGTGCTTGATTGGCCGGCCCAATCGCCCGATTTGAACCTAATTGAAAATTTATTTTCAATATTGAGGAGGAATGTTGGATCAAAACGATTTTTCAACAAAGACGATTTGTTTTCGTGTCTGGAGGATGAATGGAAATGCATAGATCCAAAAATGATTGATAATTTAATAAAATCTTTGCCGCGTCGGTGCGCCGCAGTAATAAAAAATAAGGGTTATTATACCAAATATTAAAAGTTTCTTAGGTTTTGCCCAGTGAATTTTTAAGTATTTTTTGTTGTTGTACTATAAGAACCGTTAGGTGAGAGATAATTACCAATTTTTTGTTTTTTAATTAATAAAACTGCATTAAAACACTTGTGCGCTCCGGTAGGCTAGTTGGTAGCGGGGTCGTGGGTTCGATTCCCACCAGAGGCACTGGTGTTTTCGCTACAACGCGCCGAAAGCCATAGTAGCTAGTGCTCGGTTAGGGTAATAGTATATAATTTGTAATTATATGATTAATAATTAATAAATAAAAAAAAACTGCATTAAAACATTGAATTGAAATATGTTCATTTAATAATAATTTGACTCAGAAACTAAAATCAAGCAGTGTTTCTTAGGTTTTGCCCAATACTGTATATGTTTCATTTTAAATAACTTATAAAAGTCAATCAAGTTTCACTGGAATAAAGAAGCTAATGAAGCTTTTCATTAAATTAATGTTTAGCTAAAAAAAGAAAATCGTAAAAAAATAGTTTTAATTGTATTGTTCGAGAAAAAAGTTTAATATACTGCTTCGGTCATATGCGCTTTAAAATACATTCTTGAAGAATGCATTCGTTTTATTTTTGCTGGGAAGGTACATTTTGAGGGGTGGACATATAAGGTGAGACGGTCCTATGTATAAACTTTTGCCAGTCCTAGATCTATATTCCGCCATACTATAAAGCGAATTAAAAACTGAGGTTTTTTTAGAATATAACATTGAACATCTGTGACACTTTAAAATAAATTTCCAAAAAAAAAAGATAATTTTGCAAAATTTTGTTATCTTTCCTAAATCAGGCTTAAGTCTAGTTTAGGGGCCTCGCTCGGATTTATTTCAAATTTTCACCATTAGTAGAACTTTTAATGCTGAGCTCAAAAATACATTTTTTTTTTGTCGGCGACTCTCGGTTCCCGAGCTATGGACTTCCAAAGTTTGAATTTTGAATCTTTGCATCTTCACCATTTCTGATCGGATCAAAACAATATACATATCATTTGAAAGCTTATTAAAGCACCTTTCATTTGATATATAATACTTCTAATTCCATTAACCCGTTAAGCGTCAAATTAAAAAAGTCTGTTTTTTAACCGAATTTTTTAGACAAACCTCGTATTTTCTCAAAATTTGACTATTATAAAGGTACGATACAAATAATATTTATTTGTAGCTAAGATTTCAAGCTTTAATTTGATATATAATATTTCACTTTAACCCTTTTAACACCGTAGATATTAACATTTATATCGTTATTTAATTTTCTTCATTTTTGTACTTTTGTTCTTATATGTATATGTAAATTAATAACTTTGTTAAATTGCTAATTTTAGAAACAAATACACTTTTGTAAACACGCCGAAATTTCTGCAGCCCGGGGCGAAGCCTCAGCGAAGCCGAGAATTGGACTGATGGGAGTAAAAAAACCCCTAAGCCCGGCCGAAGGCCGGTTACACAGAAAAACTTTGCTCGGCATATGTATATATAAATTAATAACTTTGTTAAATTGCAATTTTTAGAAACAAATAGACTTTTGTAAATACGCCGAAATTTCTGCAGTCCGGGGCGAAGCCTCAGCGAAGCCGAGAATTCGACTGATGGGAGTAAAAAAACCCCTAAGCCCGGCCGAAGGCCGGTTACACAGAAAAACTTTGCTCGGCATATGTATATATAAATTAATAACTTTGTTAAATTGCAATTTTTAGAAACAAATAGACTTTTGTAAATACGCCGAAATTTCTGCAGCCCGGGGCGAAGCCTCAGCGAAGCCGAGAATTCGACTGATGGGAGTAAAAAAACCCCTAAGCCCGGCCGAAGGCCGGTTACACAGAAAAACTTTTGGATTTAACGACGATCGTTCATCTTAATATTAAGGTCTTTGAAGTAGTAGTTATTGCCACTTTTTTTTCCCCCCAAACTTACCTATTTTAACTTTAATTTCGGTTTTTTTTCTGAGCGAGGCCCGTAAACTACATTTGTTCCCCAACTTTAACCATTAATAACTTTTTTATTATAAGAGATATAGTAACACATTATACCTTAAATGAAAGCTTGTAAAATGGGCTATAATTTTCTATAAATTTTTTATTTACATATATAGACGTTTTTTTGAATAAACAGATATGTTATACAAAAAAACTAGAATAAAAAATGAAAAACTTAAAACTGGGCTGTAATGGGTTAATTTATGAGGACATATTGTACCTCATTAGAAAGATATTTTAAAGAGCTTTCATATGACACCCATATTGTCGTGATCGAACTTGTACTTTTTGAGATAATCGTTAAAAACTATTCCAACTTTAATGCCCATTTCTGACGCAAGGGGGCGTCGCCGACAAAAAATTTTTTTTTTGTTGAAATCAGCTCAAAAAGTACTATTCAGGGTAAAAAAAAAAAAAAAATCTGAGCGAGGCCCCTAAACTAGACTTGTTCCCTAAATCATTACCTTGTTTAGTTTTCTTGTCCACTTGTTGTTTGAGTTGTTGCATCTTCTGTTCCTGTGTCCGTTGCATATTTCCCTCAAAATGTGCTACCAATTGTTCATTACCAGTCTTAAGGTGATCCCTCTTTCTTTGTTCTTCCTCGGCTTCAGCGACAGTGTGTAAACGTTCCGTAGTGGTGGCATTATTAATAATCTTATTATAACGTTGTGCCGATAAAACAATTGGTTTTCCACTACGTTTATCACCAGGGCCACCATCCACATCATTGCCATCTTTAGAAATGTTTGATATTTTTGTAGCTCTTACATCCGCCATAGCCATTTTAATGCAAATGATTATTTATTGTAAAATTTAATAACAAAATTAGAAAATTTCAATTGAATTTGTTAAAAAAAAACACACACAAAATTACAATTTGCCAATAAAATCAGAAGTTTTTTTATTAGCCTTTTGAAAATTTTTAAATCAAGCTAACAGAAAACTGACCGGTTCCTGTGTTTATTTTTAAAAAATAATAAAATTTCGTTTCTATGGGTGATTTTGAACGTACTGGCAACATTTTGACAGAATTATCCCAGCAAACATTTGGATGATATATTATGTAGCTCAAATTTTTGTTGTTTGAATGATATATTGTCACAATGAAAATAAATTTTTATTTTGTGCACGTTAGAGAAGATTTAATCTAAAAACTTAAAAATGATCCCGAAGTCATATAAATTGCAACAAATGCCCAAATGAAGTTGAAACAAGCAGAATTTTATTTAAAATGATGGGTTTATAAAGGGTCCGCCAAATAAATTTTTTTTTTTGAACTCCTGAACCAATTGGACTTTGTATGGCGTCATACCAAGGTCTTTATGCAAAATTCGTCTCAATGATGTCTCCGAAATGTTCAATTGTTCAGAACGACGGTGAATTGATGTTGATGGCGCTTCACGCACACTTTCTGCCACAGCAGCAATATTCTCGGGTGTACACGCAGCTTTTGGCTTTTCACGTTTTGGTTTATCGATGACGATGCCAATTTCTTCCACTTTTTTCACAAGATAACGAACATACGGACCATATTCGTTTAGCGGAATGATAAAACTAATTATCTGTCAAATCAGACATGAGCTAAGTGTTAATATTCACGAAATAAGCACTAGTTGAAAAAAAAGTTAGATGGCGGACCCTTTATAATTTTTATTTTTTTATTTTTATTAATTAATAATCATATAATTACAAATTACATACTATTACCCTAACCGAGCACTAGCTATTATGGCCTTCGGCGCGTTGTAGCGAAAACAGACCAATGCCTCTGGTGGGAGTCGAACCCACGACCCCCGCACTACCAACTAGCCTACCGGGGCACACGGGTTTATATAATATTTTATATCATACTTCCACATTTATATTTACTCTTTTAACACTTTCACAACCGAACTTAAACCGCTGGAAAATTTAATCTTTTTTTGGGGATTCTTGTTAATCGACACAACATTACTAAACAAAAGTGTCGTTAAAAATATTTTTTTGTAACTATGAAAAAATCCATGCGACATATACATCGACGGTCAAAATTAGTAAACATATACCTTAACCAAGTAATAGTGAATGCTATACTAAACACGAATATGTAAAAAATTTTAAAATAGCTTGAGTCGCAAACCGAGTTTTGACTGTAGTCATAAAATGTAGTTTTTATACGATATTTCAAAATTGTGAGGGGATAGAAAAATTTGGATTCAGCAGATAAAAATCTATAAATATTACATTTTATAAATCAAATCGAACAAAAATTGTTTAAATTGCTTTACAAACAACAAATAAAGAAACCGAACAAAGATCTCCTCATTTTTTACCTTTGAAACCGAACAAAAATCTCTTCTTTTTTACCTTTGACGACCAATGGGATATATATGTCCAATATTGTATATATGTCCAATATTGCAGTGGCGTTACTTTTTTTAAATAAATGACATTACGTTTGTGTCACGTTTACGATCCGTTTCATACTGGCATTCAATTTTGTGAATACCGTTTTACACACAGCATAACGAATATGATTCGAATCCGTTCATAGTACGACAATGATGGACCGTTTACTTGAAAATTTAAAAATTAATGTCACAATTTTGTTAATCACCTGTACGCAGAAATTGGAGGAATATTGTCGAAGTACTTAGTAAAATAATAATAAATAATAGAGTTTTTATTGAGTCTTTTCTTTTTTTTTTTGGCAATCGAAAGGTTGGAATTAACCATATGATATTTTACAGATGTTTCTTAGAACTATATTTGTCTTGTTCTAATACACGCTAATTGTGTACGCTACATTAAAAATATGTGTTTATATGAATGTTAAAACACAGTACTTGCTCATGGCACTTACTTTAACGAACAGAGCCAAAGTCTGTAAAATTAAAAGAAACTAGATAACACTTAAATGAAGTACTTAGTAATTATACAACTACATAAGTTCCAAGTTAGCATCCGTTGTAGACGGCACGAAAACGGAGCTTTAGGTTGTTGGGTATATATACAAAAATAGTATGGTAACTCTGTTCACTCAAAACATTTTCATACATACCGTTTTACACACAGCATAACGGATACGATTCGAATCCGTTCATAGTACGACAATGATGGACCGTTTACTTGAAAATTTAAAAATTAATGTCTTAATTTTGTTAATCACCTGTAAGCAGAAAAAAACTGGAGGAATATTGTCCAAGTACTTAGTAATTATACAACTACATACGTTTCAAATTAGAATCCGTTGAAGACTGCACGAAAACGGAGCTTTTGGTTGTTGGGTATATATACAAAAACAATATGGTAACTCTATTCACTCAAAACATTTTCATAAACTGAACTGAACATACTCTATATATTTGACACAAATATTTAAACACCTGCTATTACTTTTGTGAACTGTCATTTCAGCCGTTACACATGAATGATTTCAAAATAAAAACAAAAACCTAATGTGAATCAACCCGCTGAATTTTAACACAATATATATATATATATGTATATTAAGACAGTGCAAAAGTGGTGGTGGTGTGTAAGCATTAAATGTCCTTAAAAATAAGAAATTTAAAATATTGAGATAAAATTGAAATACACATAGACAAAATTAAATATAAATAAATATAATTAGCAAAAGATGACATATAGAACGGAAACAGATTTCAAAGCAAATTTAGCTGATTTAACTAAAATACCGCCAAATGAATTTGAAAAACATTTTCACGACTGGATGGAACGTGATGATGTAGCCCGAGGGCTACAGGCTAAATTACGCTGTGATTTAATCAAAAATTTTAATAAAACTAATTTGGGTAAGTAAATGAGATTGTAAACAAAATTTATAAATTTACTGCAATTAAAAATGGAAATGATGCATAATTTCTTATGTTTGTCAAAATTTAGTTGCCACTGGCAACGCCAATATAATACAGGGTTTAGTAAGTATAATCATAGTGCATTGATTGAATACATTAACAGGAAATTAAGAATGTAGAAATGACTGAAAATGACAGTTGAAATTACTATAAATGACAAGACAATGACTGTATTTGTCATAAAAATGACTAACCATGTAGTAATTTTTAACTATTGATAAAAGAACTACAATAAAAACGACTAACGAAGCGGTCAAAAACCACTAACCTTTAATGAATGCATAAACCATAAGAACGAGCAAAGACACAATAAAAACAATGAACATATAACGACTACACTCAAAAAAATAAGTTAGTAGAAAAGTTAGTAAAACATCTTGTAAATCAGGTATACTATTTTTCAGCAAATTTTTTGCTAAAATTATGTTTTAAACTAAAATTTTAGTTTTACTTAGTCAGCACTTAACTGTTTTGAACTAATGTTTTACTAATATTTTACAAATGTTTTACTAATTTATTTTGCTAAAAAAAAATTGTGCTGATTAGCACATCAATAGTGTGAACTACAACCATCTTTAAAGTTATACGCAGAATGAATTTGATGTCAAGATGTAGTAGTGACGAGGAAAATTATACTAAAAAGTACAACTCTAGTAAGACACATAAACAAAATCAACCATGGAAGATTTTTGTATCTGTTTTTCATACATAAAACAAAATTGTGGATTGAAACAACTTAAATTTTGCGTTTTCACCGGCTTGTGAATTTAATTGTCTATTAATTAAATAAAAGAAAAATAAAATATTTAAATTTAAAAAAGATTAAATGTGTATTTGTAGTCAAATTGAGTGGTCAAGTTGATAACAAATATACAGCAGGTAGACAGTCTTAAGCGAAAGACATCTTAGGTAAATTTTTATGTTTCTTTTTTCTTATTACAAAAAAAAAACGGGTTGTATATGTTACATTTTGTTATTTTTTCGTTTCGTTTCTATAATTCTCTGCGGCACTAGCGTTCAACCATTGATGTAGATTAGATCAGAAGGCACTATGCACCGCGACCAATGTAGGTCTTTTGTGCTGCCTAAAGTTACCTACAGATTCAAGCTACCTATAAAGCCAATTATCCTATTAGGCAAAATGTACGCGATGTCGGAAGGCGAAATGAAGCGATCACCTAGAAACCTAAGTCTCCTATCACAAAGCCTGGGACATTCGCAGAGAACATGCTCCGAGGTCTCAGACACCATCTCACAAAACCTGCACATATCCGTTATCATATCATCATATCCGATTGACCCTTCCTGTGCAGATGGTATCTGAGATTACAGTGTCCAGTTAAATACGACGCCAGGGTAAATTATTTAAAAAAGAATCACAAAAATATGTTTTATGATTTTCAGCAAAATAAATTAACTAAATAAAAAATTTTCTACTAATTTTTTGAGTTTTTTAAGTCTACTAATATTCAGCAAAATTTTTATTAATGTTTAGCAAGGGTTTTTAATTTCTAATCCAATAAGTTTTAGCAAAACTTTTGCTGAATCTACTAATTTTGCTGAATCTAAGATTTTGCTGACATTAGCAATTTTTTGCAAGCACCCTCCTGACTAAAATTTTGCTGACTCAGAAAAATTTTTTGCTCGCTGATTTTCAGCAAAAGATTTTGCTGACATTAGCACTTTTTTGCAAGCACCCTCCTGACTAAAAGTTTGCTGACTCAGAAAAATTTTTTGCTGACTTTACTAACTTTTTTATTTGAGTGTACGTAAGTTGTAAAAGCTACTGTTTTTAACAGTTATTTTTTTGGTATTTTAAATTTTTTTTGATAAAAAAAATATATTCTTTAACCCATTAATGCCTGACCCCCGCTTCCATTGTCCAATATCGATGAAATTTCACACATTCTTTACTTAAGGTTTTGGAAGTTATTTGATATAATTTTCTTTTTGATTTCCCATACTTGGGACTTATGAATTAAACACTAATATAAAATAATTCCTCTGTGGTTTTTTAATTAAATTATTTTGTTATGCTCTTTCATGTAAAACTCTTCATTTTTACTTGAAAATAGTCGATATTTCAAGCAAGGGTACTTCATAAAACTGTAAAATACGTATTTTAATGGTCATGTCATGAAATCATACTTGTAGCCCAAGTGAGTGGTCCTACTCAGCCACAAATTTTTTGCACTTTAAAGAATACCTAACACTATTAGCCAACAATAAAGTTTTCCGATGTGTCGCTTCTCCAATTTTTCAGAGGCAATTTCAATTCTTTTTTTCAATTTTTCAGAATATGTAAATTTGCAGTCAATTGAACAGATAATTACCAACCCCCAATTTTTACACCAATATTTTTCTAAAGTATTTTAATCCTTTCTCTACCTACCTGTAAAAATCAATTTGATGCAACTCTTACCTGGCTTTAGCTATAATTTTTTTAAGATGACTCCTTTTTGGGTATTTAAATACCCAATAGGCAGGAATGGGTTAATTTCAATAAAAAATTGTATTTCCTATATCCTATTTAAAATGCAAAGCTAAATTTCCAAACGATATTCCAGTTATGACGTTTTTATGCATTGGAGATACAATGAAATTTTCTAATTGTTATCTGCAAACTATGAACATATTAAAAATAACAAATATAAACTAAACGATAATTTTTAAAAAACCGACATAATCTTCTAATTTTATATAACTAACAAAAATTAATTGTTTACTACAAAATTACTGTTTTAGTAGTAGTTTATTCAAATACTAAACTAACTACTCAAAACAACTGTTCCTGAAGTACAGTGTTTTTTGTTAGTTATTTTTTTAAATGACTGTCTAAATTAGTAGTTTTTAATTTTCTCATAGATAATTACTACCCGAAGTGGGGTATTTGAAAACAAATTAATGGTAATATATATAGAACTTTTGAACTACTGAACTAATCGGTATGAATCAAATTGAAAAATGTAAAGAGGTGGTAATCTTTTGAAATGTTGTGATTGGGTCACCCTGTTTTAGTACAGTGTTGACTACCTCGTGTATAACAAATCTTTTGCGGAGTGTAACTCTTGTAAATGTGGACCGATTTCTAAAAGTTTCTGGCTTAATGTAAATTGTAAGATACAAGAAAAACATGTTTATAGTTATCTCCCCTACTTTAAAAGTTATATTAATTTAAAAATAAAATGTTTCTTTTTTTGACATGATTTCTTTGATTTAACTACAAAAAAAATTGATTATGTAATGGATTTAAAAACAAAAAATTATTCGTAGTTAAAATACTTCACAAACTAAGATATAATAAAAAAAATGCATAAAAATATTAATATCAGTTAAAAAAAAAGTTATATGGCATTTTTAGGATAAAAAAATCTTTATTTTCAAAATTTGTAATTTTTCATATAAATCTTTTGTCCAAATATTAACAGCACTTTACTTTATAATCCGAATCAAAAAAAAAAATTTAAATCAGCGTCCAATTTTTTTTTGTCAAAAGTTTGTAATTTTCGACCATGCCTGAGGTATGTCCAAAAACTAGGGAAATTTCATTTATAATTTTTTTCAAAGCGCTATTTTGCAGAAAACCAAATGTAAAGAAACAAATATACTTTTTAGGCCAAAAACGGAGTTGTCGAAACCGGTTTTCAAATTATTCGATAATTTTTTTTCCTATTTTTCGGTTTTTTAAAAAGGCCGGTTTTCGAGTTATTCGAGGAACCGTTTTTTTTCTGAATATTTGAATAATTTGCATGGATTTTCGCAATTTGAAATTCTAGCAAGTATCCTGTAAGGACAAATTTGCATTGTTCCATTTTTTACTTTATGCTCTTTTGAATTTGGGCTTATAAACTTTTACTTCAGATTTTTCAGCTTTTAGTTGCTTTTGAAAGGTTTTGGGACTTCAAGTCTTCATTACTTATAAAACATCAGTTTTTGTTTTAACTTTGAACTTGAAAAAGAGGGATTTTTTCCAATTTTTGTTTTTTTTAGCAATATTTCTTAGCTTTAAATAAATTAAATTTTTTTATCTTCTCTAATAATGACTGTGAAGGCCAACAAGGTCATTCACTAATTTCAATCAAAGGGTGCGAATTTTTCGATTTTTTTTAGTGATTTACTTTTCAATTTCACAATTTCACAATTCCACATTTAATCCAAATGCGTGAGTCTCTCGGTAGACAATCTTCCATGTTAACCAAATATGCTTGTACTACTTTAATTTGGTTAAAAATAAGTTACCGCGAAAGGCTCTAATACTATCACTATCTAAATTTAAATAAATTAGATTTTATGACCTCCATCGTAAGGAGTTATGCATTTTTTCTCACACTGTTATTTTACAATATTTTTTTAATTTACGACTAATTTTATTTTGAAACGAACATAAAACGGCTCTTCAGCCTGTCTAAAGAGTCTTTTTACTGTAGTTTTCAATGTCGATATTTAAAATATTAGTTATTTTTTAAAATTTGGCAAGAAGAATATAAATATATAAGAATATAATATATAAATTTTCTTTAAGCTTCACAAAGTGAACGAAAAAATTCTTTAAATTAATGAAAAGATTTATACTTTTTATGAAACTAGTTTTTTAATGAAAGTTCTTCACAAATTGAATGAAACTTTTAATAAATTTAATTACAGCTTTCATAAAATTTTATGAAAACTTGCATTAACTTAATGAAAAGTTTCAATGGACTAGTTCCAGAGCAACTTCAATGCATTGATGCAAAAATTCATTAATTTCATGCAGAAAATTCTCTCTGTGTACAAACAATTTCAGACATCAGCCATACAAAGCGTTTTATAGAAACCGGAAAAACTGGTTATTCGAGCCGGTTTTTAAGTTAAAAAACCGAAAACCGGTTTCTAAAAATTACGACTTTTTTAATTGTGAAAGGCGGGGTAGAGAAGAATGAGTGTATTTTCTAAAATTCATAACTACATTGTAAATTTTCTATTTTTCTGAATCAGACTTATTCGGTTTTTTAAATATGTCAAATATTTGACAACTAGCCAAAAATGTAAAATATTCATAAATTTTTTAAATTCTGAACATTAACGATTTTTACGACTAAACTATTAAAGCTAATTTAAAAAAAGTTTCTATCTCTTATTTAGTAAATAATTACACGGATAATTTTTTGTATTATTGTAGATAAACCAAAAAAAGTCATGGCAAAACACAAAATTTAAATGTTTAAAATTAAATAGCTTTTAGAGTAGAGGAGATAACCTACCACTAGGTCCGTATTTACAAGATTTACTTGTCCCCCTATACTAAAACGCGGCGACACAATCACAATATTTCAGAAGATTAACACCTCTTGTACACTTTTTGATTCATACCCAGCAAAATAAAGTGGAAGTAGTGCTTTAAGAACCTCTTTAACTTGACTTCCAAAGCATTAGCATACGCACATTTTTCACTTTAATAGAAGTAATTGTTGACAACGGCCAAAAATGGTAAATTGAAGTTATTTTAAACAGCATTTGCATCACCATATAAATAAATTGGTATCTAAATTAATAACATCATAAGAAGTACTTTTTCATAAGTTCATATATATTTTTTTTTACATGGAGGTTGAGGTGGTTGGATTTGCAATCAGAAGGTTGCGAGATCAATTCCGGGCCGGGGAGATAATTTTTTTTTTATTATTTTTTTTTAATTCTAATTAATTTTTTTAATATTTTTTATATAATTTAGTTTTTTTCTGAGTGTTTTAAGAGAATTAAGTAATTTAAAAACGACCAAATAATTAACATCTTGACTTTAATCATAAAGAATTTTTTTTTTAGAAAATTGTTATAAAGAATGGACAAATAATTATTTGATTAAAATCTATTTTTTGTCTTTGCGATAGAACTTTTTGTAAAACTTGTTTAAAAATATAAAAAAGGTACAGGTTTTATATTTTTGATTGTTATGTTGATAAGAAAATGCTAAAAATGAGTTTATCGAATTTTTCATATTTGTTTCAGGAAATACTTTTCAGGTGTGCCTTGAAACGTGTGCAATATTCAAAAAAATTAGGTACAAAATTTTGATTTTGGCTTCAAAAATCTATTTGAGTTTTTAAATTTATTGTTTTGTATCGCAAAAAATTAGCAAAACCGAAAAATATCGAAGCCAATTTTGAAAGCTAGTTTATTAATAATAATAATTAATTAGTAAATTAATAATTTAATAACTTTTACTTAATTTAAATATATCACTTTAATTTACCTATAGAGTTTTTACCGACTTCTTTCTCCAAATCTTTAGAAAAAAATACGGGAACATTAACAGATCTTAAGTTCCAAGGCACACTCGTTTCATTGCAGGCCACTATTCCCTACCTGTAGTTAAACTACTTCTCCAATATTTGGTATATTTAATCTTATTAAAGACACGTCTCGTCAAATTAATTATTAAAAAAATATTTTAAAATATGCAATGAATTCAAAATTGTTAAGTGAGCATTTTTATTATTTCTTAATATTTTTTTAACCTCATCAAAACTTGAAAATATTTTAAAAATAATTTATATCTCAGTGATACGAAATCACATAATAAAAATGTTTTTTTTTTCATTATTTTGTCTTTTTTATTATATATTTGTGTAGCATATTTTTCTTGTTTTCATAAAAATATATCAATATTTTCAACTTAAGTTCGTTTTAAGATTGTTATATTGCATAAGTAACTTTGGTGCAAATGGTAGTGCGGTCTACTTTAATACAGCAGATCGTAACTCATATTCGTGTGTTCAATACTCGCTGGCACCAAAAGATTTTTTTTTTAATATTTAAAGAAACATCCCTAAAGTATGCTGCACATTTTTATTAAATAAAAATGTTAATATATATTTGAAAAAGACCTTCCATGAACTATTGAAAAATAGCATCCATGCACTGTTTAAAATGCTGTTAAAGAAGTTATATATTCACTCCATCCGCCCAATGACACGAAAATGTTAAAATCATTAATGATTCACCTAAATTTGCACCACATCCGACTCAGTAGATGTAGTGTTTTTACTACTTCTTCCTCAGCTTTTATTTTGCTGGGTACCGATTGGGTCAGTAGTTTAGAAATTTCATATTTATTACCAGACGAAAAAAGTGTTTATATGGTGATATATAGCTTGATATAATTATATACAATTATATGTGTGGCCATATGTTATGATATATATTTATACATCTTATACTTATTTTTACGAAAATTTCTATAAGTTGATATTTTTATCTCTTCATATATACGTTATATAGCTAAATATGAGATCATATATACGTAAATATATAATTATATATTGGTATGTATGATACAATAAAATCAAATAATTTTATTACTTTTATATATAATTATCAGAATAAAACAAGATTCAAACGCCAAAAAAAAAGAAAAAAAGTAAAAGTAAAAAACTTAGAAAAGCTACACTTCAAAAAAAAGTTGAAAGTTAATAGAATAAATAATATTTTATAAGTATAAAAAGGACTAAGTCAGACAATCTTTAAAAACCAATGAAAAACCAATAAATCTTAAGAAAAGTCTATTTTAATGTTCAATCCGAAAATCCAAATAAAGTAAAAAATATAAAGTTGAAAAGCTAATTGGCCTACCTATATGGTAGAAACACGAAAAGAATTCTTTACATGTAATTGTATATGACATCACTTATTAGCAAGGTTGCCAACTCTTGATGTGAAAAAATGTCTAGATTACTGAAAAAATTGCTAGAAATGGCTAAATTCGGAAAATGATACTAAAACTCAATAATTTGAATGTAAATTATTAATAATAATTAGTCTTGGAGAAGATCTACGTTGAATGAAATCAACAGTGTCTCTGAAAGTAGGAGCTTCAGCAACATCGGTGAACTTCGAGAAGTAGCGTCAAGAAGACAAAGATGGAAGTTATTTATAGACGGCCTATGCCCAGTATAGAGACAGTTCTTTCAACATCAAGAACAAGGCTTATTATTATTATTATAATTAGTTTTAGCACGAATTTGATAAAAACTATGTTCCCAACTTTAAAGTATTAAAAAAAAAAAAAAAAAAAAAGTTTACAAAAAAAACATAATTCAAAATCGAATGTAAAAATTACATGTGAAAAATACATGTCGAAAATTGAAAATTTTATAACAATATTTTGAAAATCATAGAAATTTAAGCATTTTTGTAAGAAATTAACTGCAAAACGTGTGGGGAAATAATGGCTAGGGAAAAAATTTAATGGTTAAATCATCCAGCTAGATACTATCTAGTAATTTTTTTTATGGCTAGATAAAAATAAATTGGCTGTATCTAGCCGAAAATGGCTAAATTGGCAACCTTGCATATTGGAACTTTTTTCTTCGCGCACTATTATTTTGAATTCAGCCAATGAAAACTTTCATTAAATTAGTGGAATATTAAATATGTTGACAATGCTTTAAATTTCCATTAACTATTCTAATTTTAAATATATCCATCGGGATTTCAAAAAATGTCCCCATTTTAAATTCTCTTTCTATTTTTTAGGTAAACACATTATCTCACATACCACCATGTCTTCTTCGGGAGGTTCAACAATGCGTTTAACTTTATCTCCCTTAATATTGGCATTAAATACCTTAGTGGCTGAATTTTTATATGCACAAAATTGTCATTTTACTCTGTCGGTATTTTGCACAGAAATTCCATTTCGCAATACGTTGCCAGATTTTGAAAGTATGAGAAATTTTCGTTTTAATAATATGGAAATAGCTGAAATATGGGAAGCTGTTACGGGAGCTGTAGCCAATAAAAAAGACTTGAATAAATATGTAATTAAAAATTATGAAACAAACCCAAATACCTCATTACTACTGCTCATTGTTAAATGTCTATTGGAACAAAAACCAGAAGAATTATTAAGAAAATCGGTAGAAATACAAACTGAAATACCCCAAAAATCTCATAGATCTACCTCAGTACAAGCTGTTGAAGACGAGAGAATATCTTCCCTAAAATCTCCCTCTAAATCACCAACTAAAGATGATAATTTACATCATATTAATGAATATTTATTGACTTTAGCGAATAAAGTCAAAGAAATGACTAACGAATTTGAACAATTAGCTAAACAACGATATTTACCCAGACCCAGTAGACCCCAAAGATCATCACGTTCTCGAGAATATTATACGATCAATAAAAGTTTAGAACGTATTACGAATAACATGAAACAAATTTCTCAGGCTAAACGTAAAAATAAGCGTTTATCTAATATAGTGGATTCGATTGAAAATTTAACAAAGCAATTTAATAAATGTGCACAAAATTTTGATAATGTTAGTCAAGTTTTAAGTTCCAAAGATCAAAAATCACCTGTCGAAAAGCAAAAATCTAAAGTGAAGATAAGCTTTAAGGAGCAACAAACAGAAACGGATAAGCAAGAAAAATCATACGCGGATTGGATTCACGAAATGCGTACTACAACAAATGGACAAAAGTTTTTGGATAGAGTAAGTATAATTATTTAATGTAATTTTAGAAAGTTTTAAAAGCGAAAAAAATTTGTTTAGATTAATTTTAAGTTTTCATAAACTGGTTAAAATGGAAGATACACAAAAAAAAAAAATTGGTAGGTGGAATCTACTGAGAATGACATTTAAAAACACCCGACAAAAAAGGTTTTTATATAGTCATATATATCATAATATAACTGTATATAATTACATGTGTGGCCATATGTAACTCTATATATTTACATCTCATACTTATTTTTACGAAAATTTCTAATATAACGCTATATGTATATCATCATATACCATTATATCTTATGTTACATATAAGTTGATATTTTTTATCTATTCATATACACTTGATATAGCTTAATATGAGATCATGTATACTTTAATGCTTAATAATATATATGTAGGTATAAATGATACAATAAAATCAAACAAATTCTATCACTTTTATATATAATTATATATAAACATTAGGCCTGGTCGATTTGTATGGAGGCAAAAAAAATCGCTCAACGTTCAAGGAAAATCGTATTCTAGGGATCAAAATAAGAAACTTTGCCGAAGGAACCATACCTCTAAAACGAATTCTGATGTCCCGACTTTTGAACCGTAGTTTAAAATTTTGAAAAATCCCACTTTGACCCATTTAGAGTGCTTCAATCGAATCCAACCCAATCGAATATAATTTATACATTAATCTGCTAGATAGTCTTCCGGAGAAGAAATAGAGACCCTAATCTTGGAAAGACTCCTCCTACTTTCTGAAATATCTCTATCCCGAGATTTGCACATTTTGCTATAAAAACACGACTAAAAAGGCCCTCTTTCAACTTAAATTTTAACCCCTTAACGGTCACCTAGAATGATGTTTTATGCATTAATCTGCTAGCGTGTCTCCCGGAGAAGAAGTAGCTCCCATAATCTTGGAGAGATTCCTCCTACTTTCTGAAATATCAAAGTGGGATTTTTCAAAATTTTACCCTACGGGTCAAAAGTCGGGACATCAGAATTCGTTTTAGAGGTATGGTTCCTTCGGCAAAGTTTCTTATTTTGATCCCTAGAATACGATTTTCCTTGAACGTTGAGCGATTTTTAAATCGACCCGCCCTAATAAACATATATGGTAGAAATTAAAAAAAAATTTTATATTTCTATACATAATTATCAGAAAACTTAAATAATATGGTAAAAAAGCAAAAGTAAAAACTTAGAAAAGCTGCACTTACAACAAAGTTTAAAGTTAATAGATTAAATAATACTTATGAGTAAAAAATCATTTTTTCGAAATTAGTAAAAAGACAATTATAAAAAAGGTAAAAAAAACACACCAAAGAAAATAAGTTAATATTAGTTAAATTAAAATCACATCTAATTTGAAAATTCTTTGATTTTTATTTAAATTTTCATTATTATTTGAAATGTGAAACATAATTTGCAAACAAATTTAAAGGATTTTATGAAGTTATATCAAATTGTATCAAATGATACATAACCATTTTTCGGATCAAATTAAATCAGATGAGATACCATGGGATCACATGACGTAAGGTAATGTATGCCATTTTTCGGATCAACTAAGATGTAATGTGATATGAAATTATATATATGACTATATATGTTTATATATACCCATATTGGAAATTTTGTCATAAAAGTGTATTCACTTTTAACTGTTAAAAAATAACTAACAATGTAGTACAAATAACTGACATATTTTGACTACAAAAATGTTGATAGAACTTACAAAACTTAAAAAAAATAATGTTTTTATCAATTATTTTTCTTCGGTATTTCAAAAATACATTTTAATACAAAAATCATTCAATTACAATAAAAATTTGTATTTAATACTTCGTATTTAAAATTTAAAGCCATAATTCAAAACGGTACTCCATGTATTAAATTTGTATACATAGCAATTTGGGCCAGGAGCTGAATTTTTAGTAAAAAAGTAGAATATCATAAAATACTGAACCTCTTTTATGATCCTCTTTATTCACGTATACTAGGGCGTTTCAGCATTTCCACTTTTTTGAATTTTTGCAACTCTTGAAACAGAATATAAGAACAAATGGATCAAAAGATTTTTGAGAACTTTTTTTAGATTCTTTGAAGGGGCTACGGCATCGCTAAAACGGATTATGTGCAAAAAAAAGAGGTTATGAGACAAAAATTGTTGAATTATTTTTTCTATTTTGCTTTGTTTTTGCAAAACCAGATAAATCACTACTCGAGAGTTGTAGCCTACGAAAATATTATTCCGTTTACACATTATCAGTTTAAGGGTAAATGACCTTTAATGTAAAAAACTCAAAACTTTCCAAGTTCAAACCTCAATAAGTTCAGATATAGGTATCGTATTGTCGTGATATAAATTTTTTTTGGATATGCCGTACCAATCTTTTTCCTGACAATTTTGGATAAATATTGAAAAAAATTAAAATGTTAGAACAAAATGATTTATTTTCTCCCAGTCCACTTGAGATTTTACATACAAAAGTATGGAAGCTTCACAAAAACCAATTATCAAATCAAGTATCAAATGACAGGTTTTTAAAGACCTTTCCAACAAATTTTATTTCACTAGAATAGGATGCCTATTTCTAGTTATTGAGGTTTAAATTTGGAAAATTTTGAATTTTTACATTTATGGTCAGCAGAGTGACCTTTAAACTAATAATATGCATCCCGACTTACTAATAAATGGAACAATAAATTCTGAATACCTACTAAGTAAACTCGATCTTAATACGCCTTTTTACGTAACAAGAAATTTCGAATTCCTTCACCTAAAAACTGTACGAACAAACTATGCTAATGCAGATCCTTTTCGCCGTATTTGTTCTGATTTTAACCAATTATATCATGTCATTGATTTTAACACAAGTCTTGACAATGTGAAGCGAGAATTAATTATTTATCTTAATCAAATTTAAAAATTTTTTGTAAAACCTGTAATATTTTTAATAATTAAAACAAATCACAAGAGAAAAAAAATAATTTTTTAATAACCTCTCCAATCCATTTCATCGACACAGTGCCCGCATTCAAAAAATCTGAAAAAAATTCTCAAAAATCTTTTGGGTCATAAGTTTTTGTATTCAAAGTTACAAAATTTTTCAATTATAATGGATTTGCAATTTAAAAATTTCGGAAATTTTCTTTTTTCAAAAACTTTTAGAATTTATTTTGAAATTGTAAGATAAACCTACAAATATAATAGTTACATAAAAGAATTCTGTTTACTTTCACCGAATGTTTCACTTTAGAATTTTTAATATGGATTCGTAACTCAGAACAGCGCCGATAAAGTCAGATTTAGAGAATTCAAAAGGTCGAATCAAAAATGGGGGAATGTAGTTGGTTTTATTTTAAATCATCGTAAAATATATATTGAGCTCGATAAATTCAAATATTAACCCTCCTGTTCTGAGTTTCGAAACTTTTGAACTCGAGTGGATTTGTTAAATAAACCACACGGAATTGAATTTTGGAATTTTATTGCTGCGAAAACCTTTTTCTGCTTACTCCTTACTCTTTATTAATGATTTTATAAGTCTTTAAACAATTAAACAATTTTCTTTTTCAAAATCAGGTTGAAATCTCACTGCGTAAAGCTTTGACCCAACATAGCGAACAATTACAAAAAGAAACCGATATTAAAATAAAACATTTGAAAAGCCTATTAAAATTGCACTATCAACAAAGGCTATCAAAGGTGAGTTTGGGAATTTAAACTTATTTTAACCAATCTTGATAAGACAGTATTCCTTAAAACTTTTTAGCGGTTATTGCAACAAGAGCCAAAGGAAACTTTTGAAGAAAATCGCAAACTTAATGAAAATATTGAATTAAAATTGCAACAATTTGAAATAAAACAAACTGAACTGATGCAACAGCTACGAGAATCTTCATTTGAATTGCAGGAGGCTCAAAGGAAACAAAAAGAAAGAAAAATTGAACGAGAGGAAAGGGTAATAAAATTTAAAAAAAATCATTTAAATTTTCTATAATTTAGATTCTTTTAAAATTACAGCCTAAAGAACATATAAAGAAAGCTAGTGATATTCAGTGGGTTTCACAATCTCAACAGAAGACTACTAACGATAACCAAATATCCTCCTTAGAAGAAGCTATTAATAATACCAATTTAAGAGAAAATTTAACTGAAACTAATGAGGATCCAAAAGAACGAATGAAGGAAAAACCTTTGTTGATTAAAGATACCACTAATACCCAAAAACAACTACAGGATATGGTTTTAACTATATCGGAACAAGGACGTACTGTTGATCATATAATCTTTGATGCCAAGTAAGTTTTCATTAGAACTATATTCATCTCTAATAGATAAAGTTGTCATTCCCATCGTAACACATAGACAAATCTTAGGATATTTATTTAACTCATTAAATATTTTTTTTTTTCATTTTTAATATGTATTTCTAACTCAGAACAGCGGCGATAAAGTCAGATTTAGAAAATTCACAATGCCGAATCAAAAATGGAGGAAATGTAGTTGGTTTTATTTTAAATCATTGTTAAATATATTGTCACTAAGGACTTAAACCATTTTTAGGGCAATATATACACTCAGAATATTCTTACAGTAACTACATGTGGTTCATTCGGGTAGTAAACAGTAGTAGTTGTTTTGACTGTTATTCTAGTAATTTTTCTATGAGAAAATGGAAAATGAAAAACTGAAAAACAGTAATTTCAAAAAATAACTAACCAAAAATACTGTACTAATGTAACAGTTGTTTTGAGTAGTTATTTTAGAATTTTAATAAACAACTACCAAAACAGTAATTTTGCAGTAAACAGTTAATTTTTGTTAGTTATTTAAAAATAGAAGATTATGTCGGGTTTTTAAAAATTCTCATTTAGTTTATATTTGTTATTGTTGATATGTTCATAGTTTGCAAATAATAATTAGAAAATTTCATTGTATCTCCAATGCATAAAAACTTCGTAACTGGAATACCATTTGGAAATTTGACTTTGAATTTTACAAATTTCTATTGTAATTAAAAGGAAAAAAAAATATTTTTTTTTTATTAAAAAAAAAATTTTAAATGCCGAAAAAATAACTGTTAAAAACAGTAGTTTATACAACTTATGTAGAGGTTTTATGTTCAATGCTTTTATTGTTTTGTTTTGTTTTTTTGTGTTCAATGCTTTTATTGTATTTTTTAAAATTTCAACTCCTTCCACATGCGCACGGTGGCCAAAAAACGCTGATTTAGGGTCCCTTTTATTGCAGAGCCAAAAGGGATGTATTTATATGAAATTTGAACTCGACATTCAATTCTACGCCAAAAACAAAAATTATTAAAATAAACTTTTTAGGCAATGGAATGGACGGAAAATTTCGACACATCGCAAAACTTATTAAGGTATAAATTTTGCAAAAAATAATAAAAATATTTTTTTAACATACAATGAAAAAGTATTTTAACATTTTCGATAAAATATTGCACTTTAGTAAGGACAACATTTTGAAAACTTAATAACTTTTTACTAGGTTCCCATAAAGCGAAAAATTTTGAACCATTTTTCTCAGCTAAAAATAAGTTTTGATTGAAAAAATTGATTTTTTCCGACCACTCTATTTCCTAAATGGTGCACTTTGAAAACGGGTAAATGGTAAATGGTAAATTCAAATTTAATTTAAATACAACTCTTTTTGCTCTGTAGGAAAAGCGACCCTAAACCACCGTTTTTGGACGCCGCGCGTATGGGGAAGGAGTAGGAATTTAAAAATAATAATAACCCTACTTTTTTTATTGATGCAAAAACATTTTAAAAAGTGATTATATCCCAAACGCAAAGAAATTTTATACTTTTTTGACAAATTCTCATATTTAAATGCTACATATTCCAATAAAAAAAATTTTAAAGCATACCTTCAAGGATATAAACTTTTCTTTTTGTTAATAAATTAATACAAAATTCAAATTTGATTTTATTTTCCAGATTAAGAATGCAACAATTAGAAAATGAAAGCAATCAATTGGAAAAAAATTTCCAATCTTATCTAGAACGACGAAAACGAGAACAATTACAGGAACAACAAACATTAAAACAAAATTTTGAAAATCTATTAAATCAACCAAGAGATAAAATACAAACAATTATATTAGATAGAGATAGAATTAAAAGTTCTGAATTAGTAGTCTATAAAACGGCTGAAAATAAAAATAAATTACAAAAAATCCAAAGAAAATGTATAACCGAAGACGAAGAAATTGAAAATGAAGAATTTAAGAGTATGAAAGAAAAACTTTATGAAAGTCAAATTGAATTTGAAAAACCCTTGAGTTCTAAAAGCGATAGTAGTTCTTTGGAATTACGGAATGCTATATTGGAAGCTAAACTCAAATTTTTTGAACATGAAAATACTTTAAGAAAAAGTAAAGAACAAGAATTGGATACTCGAACTGGGAATTTGTTACAGAAACAACTTGTACAGTATCCGGAGATATTTGAGCCTTCGTATTTTAATACAAATTTTGGCCAACAGGAATCAGATTTTAATGTAAATTTTCGTTTGACCGCAGAAAATAATGAAAAAAGTGAATTTAATATGGAATCCAGTCTATCAGAAATTAATATTAAAGATAAAACTTTAGATGAAGAACGAGAAATTAACATAATTAAACCGCGACTGAAAAGTTCAGAAATAAAACTAACACCCTTATCAATGGAACTAACACAAAAAGTAAGATATTATGAACCTATACCTTTGGATACTAATGATTTAAGACAAGCTTTAAAGGGCATACGAAGTTATGCGGAAACTATGGAAAGTAAACAAAGTCAAGAAACGACAACTACTTCTAAATTAATTAAACAGTCTATGGCCAAAATGCAACAATTATTTGAACAACAAGAGCCCAAAGACTCTGTAACGGATATGATACAAGATATAGAGCAACGAAAAGATTCTAAATTAGAAGATGAGCTTAAAATTTCTGAATTTAATACTACCACAACATCGACTGCAGTAACTGCAAATCAAACCACAACTACAGCGACAACTACTTCTACAATTAATGAAGAATTCTTTATGAAAACTCAGGGTGAAATGATAAAGAATGTAGCGAATTTAAATCGCATATCCAATACATCAATGCCTTCCATATTAAATTTAACTAGCGAAGAAAGTGAAGAAAGTCTTAAATCTATAAATGAGGAAAAAACTATTAACGAAACTCATAAGGAACCCAAACTAACCGACAAAGAGCAGAATTCAGAAAAACATGCAGATAATTTAAATGTATCCGACGAATCTTATGAATCATCTGAATATAATTTACTACCAACACCAGTTGGTAACAAACTTAAAATAACTCTAGATAATGACTCTTTCAGACATTTGAAATTAAATGCTTTGCCTCCAGGCAAAGATATGGAAATTGGTGAAATATTAAGTGAATCAAATCAAACATTTGCACCCATCGATGTTAAATTTAGCGATAGTTCTTCTCAAACAAGCATAGATTTGGAAATATCAACCGGTAAACGAAATAAACCGAATGCAAAATTGCAGAGTGATGAGAGTGAAAGTGATTTTTGGGCTTGAATTTGTTGAAACAATTTGTACTACTTATAAAGCAAATTTGATTAAAATAAAATGATTTTTTGAAATGAAAATTATTCAAATTCAAGGCGATACTTTATATTTCTTTATTAGGATATTGTCCTAACAAATAATCTATAGAGTTTTTTTGTTTTCAAATTTATTATTTGACCCTTTCAGGAATGTGTTGATAGATCTATTTCGGGAATTTGTTAGGTTCCCATCATCAGAACACGTTTTGAAAGAGGTAACAATACCATGCCAAACATCAAACATTCATATAAACTAGTTTACTCACTACATGAGAACTAATATATATATATGAGCTCGAAGTAAAAGATTATCACCATTGATCAAAAAATAAATGATTTTTTTTTATAAAAAAAAAACCTTGGTATCTTATTTAAACTTTAATTGACAGACCGCACATACAAACACAACTATTATAAGACTTACACAAAATGCAACCGCGCCGTGCAGTGCAGATACAAATTCGCACATGCACATAAGCAAGATGAAAAGAGAAAGTAGCAAATGGGCGCAAGTGCAAAATTAAATGTACTATATGCTTTCCAACACACATATTATAATATTTATATTGGCTAGTTCAAAAAATATCGACACAAGTTGAACCCAACATTATTCTCAAGGTTCTTTAAATTGAGAGAAACGTTGAGCAGGGTTCGGAAGACTATACTTAAAGGATATGACACGCATGTGTGATAATAAATATTCTGAATATTAAAAAATATTTATAAACCAAATAAATTAACTAAACTAATTAACAAAAATTATTAAATGACTGATATTTTGATAAAATTGAAGATGCACACAAACATAAAATACGTTTTGGTGCTGCTGTACAAAACAATATTTTGATAAATTGAGAAAGCAGGCAAAAAATAAAATATAAACTACGCTTTGGTCCGACTGTACAAAACAATAAATGCCAGTCTCGGGTAGTTGCTTTTAAAATATAAAAGGTTTTTAGAGTTTAAGTAATTGGGAATTATTATGTTTTGTTCTTAATATTATTAATAACAAATTTTGTTTAATTCCAGATTCTTTATTTAATTGCATTATGTTACAACATTTTTATATATATCATATTTAAAACAATCACATTAAAATTTATCTAAATTTTAGCAAAGTAAATTAACTAAAGTAAAAGTGTTATACTAAGTTTTTCAGTTTTTTTATAGTATACTAAGCTCCAGCAAAAAATTTGGTTGATTTCAACAAGTCGATTTTAGTTTGCATTGAACTAAGTGTCAGTAAAATATTTTGCTAAATTTATAAATTTTTTGGTAAAAATCAGCTTACTGATGTTCTTCAGCAACTTTTTTGCAAGGAAAAATTTAGCTGACTCAACTAACTTTACGTTACTTATTGTAAACCCGATATTTGTTTATTAGGGGATTAAAAAAAAAAAAAATTCCCCAAAATTAAAAAAAAAATTCCAAATTACTTCCTTGGGCTGTCATATATTAATTCAGTCATATATTCAAATAAATTATCCTTTTGCTTTGCGATGCTTAGTTTTCAAGAAAAACGCGATCTAAGAATGTAGCCAATGAAGTCGATTGAGTTTTGAACAATGGTGGAAACATTTTTCCTCTAGCTCTTTTAGTTTTCGAGTTATGGACGTTTTAAATTGTATTTAGGCTATTTTTACAAATGGAAAAAAGTTGTTAGCTTTATAGATACATGCAATGTTCCAAATAAATCCTCCGGGTCATAAAAACAACACTTTTTGAAAAACAAACATTTTATTTTAATTTTGGCGTTTTTTTTAGTTTTGGCGATATTTTTTTTTCAACTTAAGTGATTTTTTTTTTTTATTTTGGCGATTTTTTTTAATTGTTGACGATTTCTATGAATTTTGGCAATTGTTTTAGTTTCGTAGATTTTTTCAATTTTATCGATTTTTTTCAATTGTAGCGATTTTGTTTAATTTTCGAAAAAAAATTTTTTAATAGTGAATTTTATCGTTGATCTATAAATTTATGTGTGATCACCAGGTACAGTGCAAAAATCGTTTAATGTATATGCTCGTCATATGTATTATTAAAAAATCTTTAATGTTTGTTGATATGCTTTGCCAATGTAGAAGGATAGTATATGATGACATTAGGGAAAAAAATTGCCATTTAAAGTTTTAACTGAAAGTTAAACTGGCAACTATGATAATGACTAGAGGAAAAAAACAAACACTCTATAAATAGAAATCGTTTGTGGTAAATTTCATTCTAACTCAACACACAGATTAATGTGGGATTTAACGTTACCCAATTTCTTCAACGTGTGAGTTAAATAGATGATATTTACGATTAACACTAAATGGCACGAAGAATGTTGATGAAGACCGTAGTGGGTCAGAAAATGCATTCCATTCATGCTAGTGTCTAATAACTTTTTCTGTGTTTTTTCTAATAGTCAAAGTAAATTATCATATAAAAATTATAATTTTTCTGCTAATTTAGAGAAAATTTTTTTTTTCAATTTTGGTGTTTCTTTTTAATTTCAGCTTTTTCCCATTTTGGATATTTTTCCAATTTTTCGATTATTTTTTTTAAGTTTTGGGGTTTTTTAACTTTAGATTTTTTTTTTTTAATTTTGGCGATTTTTTTTTTTTTAATTGTGGCGATGTTTTAATTTTTAACAATTTATTTGAAATTTTTGAGATTTTTTTTTCAACTTTAGCAATTTTTTAACTTTTAACAAATTTATTTTCACTTTTGGAGATTTTTAAAATTTGAGTGATTTGTTTTTTTCCGTTTTTTTTTTAATTTTACCGATTTTTTTGGCGATTTTTTTTTATTCTAAATAAAACGATTTTGTAAATTTCAACGATTTTTGTGGGCGCAGATTTTGCAAATGTGCGAATTTCACTTTTCCCTTTGCACTAGTGCAGTGCAGATACAAATTCGCACATGCACATAAGCAAGATGAAAAGAGAAATTAGCAAATGGGCGCAAGTGCAAAATTAAATGTACTATATGCTTTCCAACACACATATTATAATATTTATATTGGCTAGTTCAAAAAATATCGACACAAGTTGAACCCAACATTATTCTCAAGGTTCTTTAAATTGAGAGAAACGTTGAGCAGGGTTCGGAAGACTATACTTAAAGGATATGACACGCAAAGTTTCATGTTGAAAAGTCTTCGCCTAAAGAATTGGTGGCCATTTAAATGTCAAAAAAAAAGGACTTGAGTTTTAAGAACAGTTTTAAAAAAAATGGTGTAATTTTATGTCAGCGCACCAATAACGGGCTACGGATATCACAAACTTAAAAGGAATTGGCGTACATTTTATGAAAATATACGTTTTTTTAGTAAACTGCACCTCCTAGTCAAAAAGCCATTTAAAAATTTTTAAACGTAAACATTTTATGAACTTTTTAAAAATTTTACGAAATAAAATTTTTTTTTTATAAAAAACATGGCTTGAGATCATAGTTATGTACCTTCATTGAATCTTCACGACGGACCAAACTGATAAAGTGCAAAGAATTAAATTTAGAAAAAAACGACAGTTTTTCCAAACACACTTCGCTTTGTGACAACTAAAACGCTGTATCAATTCCGCCAAAACGTGCTTCGAATTACGAGCTTAATACTAAAATCGATAAGGCATCAAAACATTTTAAGGATTTTCTAACCCTAAACCCAACTAAATATCATTAAACTGGCAAAAATGCGTATTTACCAAAATAGTTGGTACTTTTTACTTTTTAAGTTCTAATATATGAGAAAAAAAAATTTTCAGTGTATTTTTATATTTTTGGTGGTGTAATATATATTTTGAAATGTGGTAAATATAATGAGATCTATAAATTAATGTAGCTTTAGTTAAATCCAAGCAAAAAATATATTTTTAATTTTCTTAAAACTTAAAACCGCCATATTTTTTGGGCCGTTAAAGATAAGTGTTTAACGCGAACGGATTTAGTATGCTTTAACATCGGCCAACATATACACATTATTCATGTCATCCAAAAAAAATTGTATATATTTTATCTCAGTTTCGAGAATTTTTGAAGTTCGTCATTTATTTGATATTTTTGGTATTTTTATTTACTATTTTTTAAAGATAAACAACTCTTAGGAAATTCTTCCTATTTATTAATGTGCTTTCTTTGGAAAGGGGATAGTGGAGAGATGAAAGGTGGGGAAAGATGAAGGGCTTAAAACATGGCAACATTGTGATTGCGCGAGATTATAAGTCTTAGAACAGCTCGCTACCTGATGGAGCGTTGGCGAACTTATTGAAGCTTTTTAATTCATAGCACTGATTCATTATTTTACTTCGGTGGGGTTAAGTGCTATGGGAACACCGAGGTAGGTGCTGCGATACATATGAGGGAAAAGCATATTATTTTACTAAATTTGATGTTGTCGTCACCGGGAAACGAACCCGGGACCATCTATGTAACAGTCCAACGATAATATTTAAGCAAATCTAAAACAATAAATGGTTTATTCATTTGGTAACCATTTCATTGCAGACCCTTTTTTTATAGACAAAAAAGGGTGTCAATATGGAGGCTTGTGGGTACTCACCTGAAAAGAAAGTTGTAATTTTCTTTTCGCTAATCCCTAACGTAGCCAGATTTTAAAATTTTAGATACAAGGGGAAAACTTGAAAAATTTAAAAAACAACCAAAAAAAAATCGTAGTTTTTTATTCTTCAATAAATATACTAGGCAAAAATTTAAAAATGTCTCTACGTTAGGGACTTCATATTTCCGTCCTCTACAAAACAAAAAAAAAATGATTGAAAATCAGCTCCCCAGTTAAGGTTGCACAGTGGCATCCGATTTTCAATATCTTGTTTTGAGAAAAAACTATTTAAAGTAAATATTTCTCATATTTAAATATAGGGCAAGGAGTTTGGTCAACAAGCTGTAACTTTTTTATTTCTGCGATTTTTTCTCCAAAATTTTCATACCATGAAGAAAAAAGTTCAAACTATTTAAATATGAAAACAAATTAAAACAAAAATTCTACAAATAGTAAACCCATTCAACAAAAAAGTCCTTAGGGAATTAAAAAAAAAAAAGATAATTCCCTGACCAAAAGTTAAATTAACTATATTTGAATGAATTCCATAATTTTCATGAAGGCGTTTTAAAAAAAAGAATAAATTCCTTCAAGACAAATCGAATGAAAAAATCAAGAATTCATTCAATTTCTTAAATTAGGTCAGAAAATTCATTACTGAAATTTAAATTCATTTCAAAAAATGAGAATTAGGGAATTATTTCTTCAAAGCTCTGGATCTGTCTTTAAAGTTTAGTCTATTTTTTTAAAATAATTAAAATATATAAAAAAATTACGCCGAGAGTGCGATAAGAACACAAAATGTACAATTGTACTGCAATTACCATCATTGTACCATCATTACCAGTGCTGCCGCTACTACTTCAATCGAAGTATTTTGCTTCATTTTCACAAAATTTACTTCGTCACTCCTTCTTCCAAAAATCTGCTTCACTTTTTGTTCTGCTTCAAATTTTAAATTTTTTTCCCTATATTACCTAATTGTTTTTCCTATTCCCTTAATTACGATGAAAATAGTGGTTTTAATCACTGAACATATGCAAACGCTATTTTTCATCGCTGGAATGGTAACCCTTTATTTTTGCTTTGTAAAAGTGTCATTGCGTGAACTGTCAAATTGTTATGAGTTAATAACGTACGGACAGAGATACAAGTCGACTCAAAAATGTCGGCGGCGGCGGCTAATCAAAAAATGACCGGCGGCGGCTCAAAGTCGACTGTAGCCGATGTAATTATTTAAAAAATCATTTACCGCAAACTACTTCTTTGGCCATTTTTTTAACTCCAATTTTCTTTTAAAAGAGCATATTTATGGTTTTCTGTTCCATATTTCAAGAAAAACAAACATATGTAAGTGAACTCGCAAGTAAAGTTTTCGAAAAAACAACAGTAATTTTTTTGTTTTTCTTATTAAATAAAATGAATTATATTGTTTTGTTTTTAAAAATGTATACTACTTCAATTTTATTCAATCTACTCCACTTTTTTCCAAAATCTACTTCACTCAATTTTTCTCTAGCGGCAGCACTGATCATTACCATAACAAGAGAACGCTATTTATCAGTGAAAGCTGTCTAAAAAAGCTCTTTTTGTGAGAGAATAAAAAAATGAGAATTTAATCTTACCTTATTTCATTTCCATGTCCTCTTTCGAATGCGTTTGTTCAGCTTTTTAGAAGAATTTAGAAGAATTGGCAAAAGAGTATTCCACATTTCTTTATTTTTTTATTATTGAGTTTAATACTTTATATATTTTTTCATATGAGAAGCAATGTTGCCATTTTAGCTAATTTCAGGCTAGATCTAGCGATTATTTTTTATCTAGCTATCTATAACAAAATATTAAGATTACACTTTCCCGAGAGATTTTTGTATTTTTTTCTTCATTGTCGTTTTTATCTTTTGTTATTAAACAGTTTCAATGTTTGATGTTTATTGTAAGCTCAATATAAAGTTTTCCGATTTATTCCATATATTTGAAGTTTAAAATCTGGCACCGTTTTTTCATAGTGATAAAATTTATTTAATTTTAATGGTGTTTCATATTTTTGATAAGAAAATTACAGTTTAGTAAGTAAAAACCATATCACTTTCATAGTACTTTTTTTTTTTGTAAAATTATGGAGTTTTTTTAATTAAATAAACGAAAACAAAATGAAAAATTAAGCTTTAATACTAACCTTTGCATCAATACTATTTTTTCGTTACGTTTTCTATTTCCGCTTTTATAAACGTTTTTTTTTTTGTTTTGAACATTTATCGTAAAAAATACTTTTAAAAAATACTTTTTCAAAACTTATTTAAAAAATTTTAAATAGCTCTGGTTATATAAAATTTACAATTTTAAAAACAGGATAGTTTTGATAGAAATTATAGAGCAATATAATTTAATATTTAGTTTTTGAACTAAAACTGGTTGATTTTTTAATAAATATTCAATTTTTTTTAGTTTTAGGAGCTTAGCGATTTTTATTTTGAAATTAAGCTATTTTTTGTGTTGTGGAGTTGGCAACCTTGCTTGGAAGCCTTTAATTTATCTTTTTTTTTTGTAACTTATTTCTTTTTTATCTCACTTCTTTATTGCAATTTGCTTGCATTTACAACACTAACACTTTTTCACTGCAATAACAATACAATATTTTTTATTCGAGTAATTTAAAGAGAACAAGATAAAATCACCGAACCGACCAGCAGACGATTATAAACTTATTAAATTTTGAGGAATCATTTATAAAACATTAAGAAGACACTCTTAAAACACATTTTTTTTAAATATATACATTTTAATAATTATTTCGCTAAAAACTTTTAATTAAAACACGTCTTCCGATCGTCCGTATCGCATGAAATTTGAGAGCAAACTAAAAATGAAATAAAAGAGTCTTGCAATAAATTAGAAGAATATAGTTACAGTATGCAGAGTTGCCAAGTATTTTTATATAAATTTCCCAAAGTTGTATAAAACAGCCCACAATTTACTCTACATTAGGCATTGCAAAATGACGCACTTTTTCACGGGGAAATTTTTTAGAAATACCGATATCATGCTAGAAAAATAAATTATACAATTTTTCATATTAAATCATATTTTTTGTATTCAAGGTGTCCAATACGACCTGAAATTTTTCATAAAAATAAGTCTCCGTTTATAAGCGTGTGGTTTTTTAGAGTTTTTAGTTTTTCGTAAGTCTGAGAGAAATAGATTTCTTTAATTGAAATTCCCTTGAATCTTGGTGTGATTGTAAGCTTAAAAAAAAGTCCACTAAAAATATTACAGAATTAATAGAGTCTGACCTCAGAGTTTGGCTAAAAAATGGACTTTGGACAATATTTCGTAATTGAAAGTGATTTTAAGATAATTTAGCCCCTTCCAGAAGAATTTCCGTTTTCAGTCGCAATCGAAATTTGCATTTTTCTTAATATTTTTTACTACATGTTTAAAATTTTTAAATACATGTTCCTTTCCAGCAAAGATGCTCATTTATAACGCGGGTTTCAAAATTGTTAATATTTTTGAAAACAAAAAAAAAAAAAATATCTAAAAAGATCGTTTAAAGGAAAACTTTGCCCGTATATCAACTGTTGGACTGCTTTTCAGAAGGCTCGTATTGTTATTTAAAAATTTTATTCTTGAGCGATATTGCTTAAGTACACTTTTTAAACGATTTTTTAAGCTTGAGTTGACAATTGTTATTTTCTTTTTAATCTGTCCACATCTTCTGAGTGAATTTTCGTTAAAGAATGGAGCTATGACCCTAAAAATATAATTTCGACTGCTTAATATACTTAACCCCTTTAGATCTTTAGATCCTAAATATAGGAAAAATATTCAAATTTTATAAATGTCTTACAAATGGTAAATAATTAAAAATGCTTTCTTTTGTATATTTTAAATCAAATCAAAATATGCAACAAAAAATGCCAAAATATACACTAAAACATGCACTTATAGGAAAATAGCAAAAATATGCATTAAATATGCAACAAATCGATGCCATTTTGTTGTAGATTATTTTATTCGGAAAAGTATTTGATCAACATCGATTTAAGGCTACTGACTACAAACATACATTTGCTTTAAAGTCGCTACCCTGTTGACTACTATCATCAATAGTCCACTTTTGAGTCTCCTTACGAAAAAACTTATATAAATTTCAAAAAAAAATTATTTGTAGGGAAAATCGAAAAAAAAGTTTAGTGTTTAATTTTTATTTTTAACATAATTTTTTGCTATTTTGCCATTTTTGCCATTTCTTGTGCCATTTATGTTTTTTTCATGCTGCTTTGACTAACATTTGCAACCTTTTTCGTGCCATTTTAAATTAGCCCTGAAAATTATATATTTTTTGTGTGGATAGTAATTTTTGAAAAAATTCAAACTTTGTCACGTCACCTGGCAAATATTTTATTTTTTTTGTGAGTAGTAAAATATTGTTATTTAAAATTATATATATTTTACATAGATACCATCCTTCACTGATTAGAGAAAAGAAAACGAACGACGGTACACAATAAATAAGAAACAGACCTACTTAAGTCACAAATAAAATTTCATATCTTCTACTAATAACACAGCCCAACGAAAGTCAAGATTATAGTATGATTTTCTAAAAATCTAATGCGCACTGAATCTAAATCTGACCTCCATGACTTCATATTTTCGACATATCTTAACCTAAAGTTTTTAATACCCCGACTTTTCGCAATTTTCGTTAAAACACCGCGAATTAAGCTTTATTCACAAAATTTTTAATGTTTTCTGAAAGTTGTCTCCGTTCGGATTTAGCGCACATCAAACATTGGGAAAAGTATATACTAACTGAATTAATTTAATATACATGCTATCCATTGTAATTTTCAAAAATAAAGACACCACATACAATTTAAAATATTTTTTAATTTAATTTTATAATTAATCAAACTTTACATATAACGTCCCCCTTAATTTATTTAAAACAATCGGAAATATGCATTTTCCTAATATCTGTCGAATATTCTTACTTCAAAAAATCATTTTTAAATATCTTAATGAGTTCAAGTAATAAATTCATGTTTTGTTTAAAATAATTAAAAGTTCCAACGTTTCTGCAAGTTTCACAACCAAAATTTCATATAATTTTACGTTTTTAATACATAATTTTCAAAATTTTGCAAATTTCTCCTATATTTTTTTTTTATTTTTGAACAATTTCAAACCGAAAACACATACATACATTTTTGACTAAATATATCGGATTTTTTTTAGGAAATCATGTGAAAGAATTTCTCAATTTTTCGAATAATTTTAAATCTTGAAGACTTTGTGGGAAACTATAAAAACTGATGAAGAAATTTTACCTCGGTTGATATGAACCACGTATTGTCAGTTGAATTTTTCTTGTAAAAAAATATTTATTCGATACGATGCAAAACTTTTAAATTACCATTCATGCATAAACTTATTAATCTTCATTAATTTCAAATCAAATGTGTTATCTTAATTTTATTTCAAAATAAATAACTTAAACTTTTATTTAAACTTCTCTCACTTTCAAAATGCAAATCTCACCGTCAAGAAAAATTCAATAATGTTTTATGAAAAATTATTTAAAATTATAACTAATACATATTTTTTTTAAATTTACATATTATATTTATTAAAATTACAAATTGAACCATTTATACGAAATTGGACTTAATTGTATTCAATTTGATGTAGTATGATATTATTTAGTACAATAATATCTGGTCAAAATAGTATATCAATAGTATATCATTTGAAGAAATTAAATCCAATTTGATCCACATACATAGATACAATTGTATAGTTATTGAACCCTATCTGATTAGATATGTCACCTTATCACTTTTTTACTCAGGTAATTGAATATTTTGATCAATTTTAGATTATTTTTATTGGAAACTTCAAAAACAAAAAAATTAATTATGTGGGACACTAGTAACTTTGCGATACAAAAATTTTCAGAAATTGATCCATTTAAAGATCTACTACATTCTTAATAAAAATTTCTAAAAAAACTCCGTATATCCTAAGGACTTTAATGGAATTATCACTCTAATTGTAACGAAATGTTTATAAAAAAACTTTAAACATTTGAGGGAGTTTTTAAAAATAAAAAACCTGTTATATTCTGAGAATGTTTAATTATTGAAAGTAACATTTTCGCAAGGCGAAGCCTCCAGATTTATCTTTAGAAAACAAACTGATTTTCGTATTCTTTGAATCAAAGGACGTTTTCTAATAGAAATCACACACATTCACATACTAATTAGTACATACATTCACATACACAGTTCAACAAAATTATAAAAATTTGATGCATCGGGGTGGCGATCTGTCATTCCTAAAAGACTTATGGACGCAGATGACGAATAAGGCCTTAGATTTTTGAAGTTAGTAATAGTTAAAAACATATTTGCAAAATACTTTTTATAGGAAATTTAAATTTTTTGATAAACTTTTTATAACATAAAACAAAGTTTCAAATAACATCGCAACTTTTTTGCAACATCCAAATAGTATCAACAAAGCTCTTTTATTTAATATAGTACATATTTTTAAAGGTGCGATAAAGAAGATCCAAGACTTTAATATGTACCTTTAGTGAACATCGCTTAAGCAATTTTTCTTTTAGTTTAAGAAAAAATACTACAAAATTTTTATATGTTTTTATGCCTTAAAATTATGGAGTCTATGACAAATCTTAATTAATAATATTCAGAAAAAACATTCAAACATGTTTAACACCTGTTTTCTAATCAACACCAACCAAGTTTCAGTTAATTGAAGTGCGTTTTCAAAAAGTAGAGCTAATATTAAAATTTGGTGTTCACATTCGTGGTCTACGTCCTAAAATCTATCACAATTGATAAGTCTCCGATACTTTTTTAGTGGTCATCAGTGTTTTATTTAATTGCATGTGTCATTTGGAATTTTTTGTGTAATTTTGACTCTATCATGTGTAGTTTTGAATTACCCTTGTGGCAACTCTGTCAATTCAGCATGCAATTACACACACATACAATAATGTAATATACATTTTAACAATTTACCGTTAGTAATGATCGTAGAACAACTCTCATCTTTGCATATAGTGGCCCCATAATCATAGTCAGTCACTAAAGTTGGTTCTATTTAGAAGCAAGTTAAATATTTTAACCTGTTACTAATTGTTTATTAACTATAGTGAATATTAACATCAGCTTTAAGTTGAATGGGCTTTTAGTGGGTGATTGGTAAAATGTTGAAAACTTTTTATACAAACTGGTGTGAATACTTAACAAGTGGCATCTCTGCACAGATGATAGATAAACACGACAAAAAAAGTAAACAAAAAATAAAAAGTTATTTGAAATTGCACAATGGAAATTGGTTCAATGGAAAATTTAGAAAAGTAATGTAGATCTAACATTTTTACAATAATGGTTCCAATTTTCTATGTCCTCAATAGAACACATTTTTTTTTTATTAACACCACCTTTTTCACAATTTGTAAAACAATTTAAAAAAATTCACTTAATTTATTTCAATTATTTAATCTTTTTGTTTTGTTTTGATTTTGTCACTTTTTTCAAGAGAGATGAAGAGAGAAAGAGAGAGAGTTAAAGTGATGTTAATTTTGTTAAAACCAACTTCAGCATGTTTTAAATTTAGAACTGACTTTTGCGGAAAAAGTATGCTTTTTCTCGTCTATAGTAGCTGTAAAGTATACTTTTCAAAAATGATACTTAAAGTATACTTTTTCGATGACTATGATTATGGGCCAGTAGGTACAAAGAAACTTTAATTTGTATTCTTTTTATAGTGTTTTTTTTTAGTTTATACGGAATATTCATACGATACGGTTGTTCGGTAGACGTGTTTCTTTTTAATAAATTAAAGTTATTGTGAAAAAATTATATATTATTACACACAAATATAATTGAAGTGCTGCTTAATAGTGTTTTATAAGAAAAATCATAAGTTTTTATAAAAAAAAATCGATATTAAAATTAGAAATTTGATAGTTTTTCGTTAATTTTTTCATTCTCTTATTCGCTCTCTTATTATTGTAATACATAATAAGTAGTGTTGTTTTTGTAAAAATTTATTTTTGTTAATGTTGTAAAGATGCCAAATATAATGAAATAAAATGTTAAAAAGGCATAATATAAAAAAAATGTGCTAATAAAAATGTATTAAATATAATAAATTAAAAATGATTTATCAAACTAAAGCGGAAGAAGAAATAAAAAAGGTAAACTTTATCTAGTAATTTAGTTTTTATTAAATTTTTTTTAAGCATAAAAAACTATAGATGATATCAGTCAGTGCTGCCAACTTTTTGAGAGTAAAAAGCGCAAATAAAATTTTAAAAACCGTAAAGCGTTTTTTTTTTTTTTTTGCTTAAAGTAAAAAAGCACTAGACCTTATATTTTTTTAAATTTGTTCACAAAGTTAACAAATGATCTCAAGTTGACCAAAAAATGTTTTATAATTGGATTTCGTGCTAAACTAAAGAAACCACATTTGCTCACCGACAATTTCAGTGTTAGGTCCAAAAAATTTTTTCGTTCTTTTACGAAAATATGTGTCAAAATTTTTACTAAAATAAAAAGGGCGTTTCATGTTAATTTAACAGACAAAACAATTAAAAATGTAGCGAAAAAATTAAATTTCTTTGTAATGTCCTTAAGACTGCAAAAAAATTGGAGTTTTTGACTGTGGCCAGCAGCCTCTTCACCTTGGCCAGCAGTTGTGCATGCTAGCTGGTACCTGGACTTAGCTCGTCGGATTATACGGGTGGTATCTTGCCAGCCAAAACTTGTCTTCAAGAGACTAACAACAAAAATTAATAATCATGCACTAATAATACCTATGTATTCTAAATATATTTTGGGCCTCAAAAGGGTTAAATTTAAATAGTAATATCCATTTGTTAATACATAAGTATCAAAAGATATTTCTATTTACTATTGCAACGACTTGACAAAAAAAAAAATGCAAAAAAAATGTAAACAAGAAAACGGACACAGATAATTATAAAAAGATTTGTTTAATGTGAGACTCGGTGTTATTGTCTCGTATATTCTCCCGTACCCAACCATAAAGGAATACACAAAAATGTTCCTCCTCTCCCTCCATAAATAATATTCCCTTAGCCGATCTTACTTCAACTTCACATGTTAATGTTTATTTAATCCATATTCATTCTTATTACTACTCTTCAAAATTCATGTTTCATTACAAACCAACAAAATAACAAAGGAACAAATTGGAATTGAACCATTGAGAAATTATTTTTTTTTCTTATACTTTATAATAAAAAGTAGGTATATGGCACGGATGTTAAAGTTGGTACAATTGTACTTTTTTTGGTACATTTTGACCTTCTAAAGTACCGTGGTACTACCGCGACTCATTTAGTACAATTTATCAATTTTTAATTTTTCCCCTTTTTGAATTTTTATTATAGCAAACAAATTGTTATTGTGTCCTTTTTCATTGCATTTATTCGTTTTATGTAATGAGCGCGTAAAATATATGCGACCATATCCGATTTGACGATTTATCATCATTTTGAGGATTTTGTGGAATAAAATTGTCGATTTTTTTTTTAAATATCGCAAATTTGAGGATTTTTCACAAAATTTATCTGGCAGACTGGTATTGTGCTGTATAGAGCTCTTACATATATTGACACTTGTTGCAGCCAACTTCACTTTCATTTTGAATTTATTAAAATTCTGAAGAAGTGAAAATTAAATTAAATTATTGTTAAAGAAATGAAAGAAAATGCTACACAATCTTATACAAAAAAAAAATGCGAAGTTTTGACAACCAAAGTCAACTTTAATAACGAATTATTAATGGGGTTCCATAAGTTTATTTCAGGTAAAACAAGTAAAATGTTCCCGAATGAAATTGCAAATTTTGATTCAATAAATAATCAATTTAGAGCTTTCGCTGATCTTGAGCAAATGAAGTCGTTAAAAAATTAAAACATTTAAACGGTAGTAGCTAATTTTCAAAATGAACTGAATTTCAATATGTTTCCAAACATTTCTTGAGTCGTTGCTGGAATTATATCCATTCCGCACTCATCTGCAAATGTGGCAAGAGTTTTTTCTTTTCAAAATATAATAAAAACTAAGAGAAGAAACAAACTACATGTGCATTATCAAGTCTCATACAGACAAAGGATTGGTTAAGATCGACAAATTCGTGCTGCTATGATGTAAAAGTTCCAAATAGTTTATTAACTAAACAAATAATTCCATGATTTTGATCTCATATATTCATAAGACTTTTTTGTACCTTATTGTTGCCGCCGCCCATAATTGGTTAAACTGGCTAACGTTGTACATACTTTATTTATGCATTTAAATACTTCGTTCTCTCCTTTTTTTTTATTTGAATTAAAAATTACATACTCTCTTTTGAAATTGTCTAAAAAAATTGTTGTTATATATGCCTTGCTTTATATATTTGTTATAACTAACGGTCCTTGTGCATTTGTCACGTAGGCAGCTTAAATTCTTTAACTTTAAAACTAACGTAGAAAATAATATGTTCAATCCAGTTTAGTTGGTTTTTAAGCATCGTGCAAGGAGGTAAAAAACAATAAAATTTTAAAGCTCTCAAACATTTTTATTTCAAAGTTAATAAGATTAATAAGTAAATGTAAATTTTAAAATTAAGATTATTAATAAATGAATTTATAAAGGAAATAAAAAAGAGTGCTGTTAAAATTATTTTTATTGTTACGATTGCGAAGCCAACAATTCTTTAAAATTTTATTGTTTGTATAAATACTCATTGTAATTTTAACCGCGATATGGAAAGTGAAAATACTACGGGCCATAGCTGCAAAAAATGCAACGAGTCGGACAACGACCACATGGTCATGTGTGACAAATGTGACAAATGGTACCACTTTAACTGTGTGGGAGTAGATAGTAATGTAGCTGACTATAGTTGGAACTGCGAATTATGCGAACAAACGCCATCTACTACGTCTGCTCCAAATCATACAATTGGGTTTGGGGCTCTTCCGAGCTCTTCATCATCACCAGTGGAAATACCACCAACAATACCGCTCGTAGTAACAGCTACAGGCATTACTCCCGTCATTGTCACGCAAACTCCTAACAGCGCTCCACCAAACGTAACGTTAACATCGAATTCTGTGCTTGCGTATCAACAATTTTCTACAGGTTCACAGCACAATATGGTTATGGCTACAGCAGGAATGTTTCGACCATCAGCAACAACAACAATATTTGATACGACAACGCCTACATACATATACAAGACACAACCAACATCAATGCCTATTAATTTTCAACGGCAACAAATGCATGTGAGTGCAAACACACAAAAAACAACAACATCTGTAAAAAATAGTTTTGACAGTTTGCAAAGGCAACAAATGCTACAGCTGGAACGTTTAGAAGAGGAAAGAAAAATTCAACAAGAGTTTTTAGAACGTAAATACAAAATATTGTCGCAAAATGACAGCCAGCCCATAGAACAAACTAATCCTTATGGTTTTAATTATAATCATCAAGCTTATACTACTTACACACAAATGCCGTCTGTAAGCAACGTCATAAATACCACACCAGCGTTTAATATTCATCAATTCGATCCTACACCCGCACAACTGGCAGCCAGGCGCTCCATTCCACGCGAGCTACCTACATTCAACGGCGACCCCGATGAATGGCCTATTTTCATCAACAGCTTTCAAAATAGCACAGCTATTGCTGGATTTTCTGATGCAGAAAATTTAATGCGTCTTCAAAGCTGCCTAAAAGGGAAAGCAAGAGAATTAGTAAAAAGTAAATTGCTTCTGCCAGCACTTGTTCCAGATATTATTCAAACTCTTCGCCTGTGCTTTGGACGTCCAGAGCATATTTTGGAACGCGTAGTAAGTGAAGCGAGAGGCATGCCATGTCCACGTGATAAGCTCGAGTCTATCATCGAATTTGCACTTAGCGTACAAAACATATGTGCAACTATGGAGTCATGTGGACTAGAGTCGCACCTTAATAACCCAATGCTAGTCAGGGAACTAGTGGATAAGCTGCCAAATCAACACAAGCTAAATTGGGCAATGCAACAAAGAGATGAACGAGTTCCAATAGTAAAAGCTTTTAGTGTATGGCTATATCAAATTGCAGAAGCTGCTAGTAAAGTAGTGACACCAAACTTTGGCAAAGGAAATGCAGCTGTGAATACTCACATGCAGGTCAACAACAATGCGAGTAAATTTTGCACCGTTTGCCAGATTGATTCTCACAAAGTTCATCAGTGCGACCATTTCAAGGAACTACCACTTAATCAAAAATGGAATATCGTAAAGTTAAACCATTTGTGCCGCCAGTGTCTCAATCAGCACAAAGGTAAATGCCATCAAAACAAGGAATGTGGCGTCTCGGGTTGTAAGTACAAACACCATCCCTTGCTACATAAGGCTTTTAATACTGAAAATCAGCTGACATCAGAAACTGTAAGTAGAAATGAAATTGATAATTCGCAGCGGAATGCACAAATTAATACACACGATAATAATGGCGAAGATAGACCATTTTTTCGCATATTGCCAATCCGCATTCATTCAAAAAATAGTATTATTAATACCTTTGCTTTTCTAGACGAAGGGTCATCTGTCACCTTAGTAGATCAGAGCATATTTGACAGGTTGCATTTGGATGGCGTACCCGATCCTATATGCCTGCAATGGACTGGTGGTACGACACGTGTAGAAAACGATTCCGTCAGAACTTCATTAAACGTTTCCAGCATACTTAACGACACAAAGTTCGTGCTTTCAAACGTTAACACCGTCAAGCATTTGGAATTGCCATCTCAAACGATTAACATGTCTGAAATCGTCAAAAAATGTCCGTACATGAAAAACTTACCAATACAGTCGTACAACAACGCAAGACCCATGATTTTGATTGGAGCTAACAATTGGAATCTTGCTGTACCAATAAAAATTCGCGAAGGCGGTTGGCAGCAACCAATAGCAACAAAAACCCGACTTGGATGGGCTATACAAGCGGGCAAGGCGAACAGCTCAACTGGGTATATGCTGCACATACACACTTGTGCATGCCAAAAACGTTACGAAGAGCTTCACGAGTTTGTGAAAAGTTATTTTAATATGGAGACACCTACTCCCTCAACATTACTGTCCACAGCTGACACCAATGCGATGGCAACGCTAAAATCTACGTGCAAACAGATAAACGGACGCTACGAGGTCGGCTTGATGTGGAAAAACAGTGACATTCAACTGCCTGAAAGTTACGATAATGCATTTCGTCGGTTAATGTGCCTCCACAAAAAAATCGTTAAAGACGCGTCGCTGCAGCAGAGCATGCAAGCTCAAATCGATAATCTACTCGAAAAAGGGTATGCCAAAAGGCTAAGTCCAGGCGAAATAGCAATTCCTACAAAAAAGATTTGGTATTTACCGGTTTTCATAACATTAAACCCCAATAAGCCCAACAAAATACGTTTAGTATGGGACGCTGCCGCAAAGTCAAATGGAGCGTCATTAAACGATTTTATGCTCAGCGGCCCTGACTTGTTGAAACCTTTAATAGACATACTCTTGGCATTTCGTATAGGGAAAATTGCAATTTGTGGCGATATCGCTGAGATGTTCCACAGAATCAATGTACAAGAACGCGATATGCATGCTCAGCGGTTCTTATGGTGGGACAAAAATGACAATTTACATCAGCCAAGTACATACGTTATGCGTGCATTGACCTTCGGCGTAAACTGCGCACCCTGCATTGCCCACTATGTACGTGACACTAACGCAGACAAATTCAAAACACAATTTCCTCGCGCTGTAGAATCAGTTCAAAATCATCATTATGTCGATGACCTTATCGACAGTGAAGACACCGAAGAAGGCGCAATCAACTTAGCAAAACAAGTTTCAAAAATACACGCTGCCGCTGGCTTTCATATACGGAACTGGGCCTCTAACTCTGCCGATGTTTTAAAGCAGCTGTCTGACGTACCAAAAACGTGCCAAGATGCCAAGCAGTGGGGAGCCACTGAAAAAGTTTTAGGTATGTATTGGGACCCAGTTAATGACGTTTTTAAATATATTTGCAGATTTGCACGTCTGCGTCGAAATGTGATTGACGAGAATTTCGTACCAACCAAAAGGGAGTGTCTTCAAGTTATTATGTCAATATTTGACCCGATGGGGTTTCTCTCATGCCACACGATCGGTCTTAAAATCTTGCTCCAAGATGTCTGGCGTTCAGGTATTGGGTGGGATGATCCTTTAACTGAATCTCTAAATTTAAAATGGTCTCAATGGAAGGCAACAATTCCACTCATAACAACTGTCCAGATCCCACGATGTTATTCCCCGATTCTTTGCGATGCCGAAAATATTCAGTTGCACACATTCGTTGATGCGGGTGAATATGCTTACGCTGCCGTCAGCTACCTGCTCGTGCAACTCGACGAGCACGTCACTGTCACCCTCGTAGCTGCTAAGTCAAAAGTAGCACCACTAAAGCCAATGTCTACCCCAAGAATGGAACTGCAAGCTGCACTTATAGGCGTGAGAATGGCAAACAAATTGCAAAAAATTAATCGACTACGCATATCATCAACACACTTTTGGACAGACTCCAAGACCGTGCTGCAATGGTTACGCATAGACCCACGAAACTTTCAACAGTTCGTAATGCACCGAGTAGGAGAAATTTTGGAACATTCAAACATCAGTCAATGGAGATGGGTCCCAACTAAAATGAATCCTGCAGATTTTGCAACAAAATTAACCACAAAAAAAGACATGGCTTTATGGTTCGATGGGCCAGACTTCTTGCGCAATGCACAATGCCAGTGGCCCACATGCGATGAATTGGGGCAAACAGATGGTTCTGAACTAAGGCGTCATGTGCTCGTAATTGATCGTAAAACAAAGAACTTTAATTATTTAAACTTCGAGTACTTCTCCAACTGGAAACGGCTTTATCGAGCAGTAGCAACATTCATCTTGTATTTGATGAAATTAAAATTCAAAAACAAATCATCAGAATGTCCACCTGCAATTACTCACGACATGATTCAACAAGCACAGCGATTTATCATCAAAAAGACACAGCGCAGCGAGTTTAATCAAGAATTTCTAAATATGATACATGGTGAGAATGTAGAAAAATCAAGTAAGCTATACCGAATGAACACTTACCTCGACGATGACGAAATCATAAGGTGTCACAGCCGAGCAGAGCGCCTTAACAATCATGATGACGAGATTGTGTTGCCAGCTGACCACCATGTCACATTTCTTATAGTACGCTCATTTCACGAAGATTTTCACCATCATTTTCATGAAGCAGTGATCAATAAAATAAAAAGTCAATTTTACATATTTCGTTTGCGTGTCTTGTATAAAAAGGTACGCAACTCATGTCAAATATGCAAAAATAACGCTGCCGTACCACGTCCGCCTCAAATGGCGCCTCTGCCAGCTGCTCGTTTAGGCGCATTTCAACGCCCATTTACATTTGTTGGCATTGACTACTTTGGTCCCTTACTTGTAAACGTTGGAAGAAGGCGGGAAAAGCGATGGGGCGTGGTCTTCACCTGCCTTACGGTACGTGCAATTCACATTGAAATTTCACATAGTCTGGATACCAGTTCGTGCATTTTGTGTATACGTAACTTCGCTGCCAGGCGTGGAACGCCTCGTGAGATATACACAGACAATGGAACAAACTTTAAAGCAGCTGAAAAAATCCTTAGCGACAAGGTCAATCAGATAAAGTTTTCGGATATATTATCAACATTTGATAAAACTAAATGGATGTTTAACCCACCAGGGGCACCGCACATGGGCGGAGCCTGGGAGAGGCTTATACGATCGGTAAAAAAAAATCTGTATAGCCTGTATCCCACTTTAAATTTTAACGATGAAACTTTAAAAAGTGCTCTGTGTGAAATAGAGTTAATTATAAACTCTAGGCCTCTTACATTCGTCTCAATTGAACACGAAGATGATGACGCCATTACACCCAACCATCTACTGCTCGGCTCTTGCGATGGCTACAAACCATTTTTCGAAGACGGCGGAAATTTGCGCCAACGGTGGCAACAAGCACAAGCATTTGCTGATCAGTTCTGGCAACGCTGGTTAAAAGAATACATTCCAATAATATCCCGAAGAAGCAAATGGTTTTTTAAAGTACCACCAGTATCAATTGGCCCAACAGTCATCATTGTTGACGAAAATCTTCCACGCAGGTGCTGGCCTAAAGGTAAAATTATAGACACGGTGGTTGCAGCAGACGGTCAGGTACGAAGAGTCACGGTTAAAACGCAGTTTGGGGTGATGCATAGACCTGTGACAAAAGTAGCCGTTTTGAACGTCGGCGATGATGATCGTGAGCAAGCTCGTATCCCATGACTCGCTTACGGGTGGGGGAATGTTGCCGCCGCCCATAATTGGTTAAACTGGCTAACGTTGTACATACTTTATTTATGCATTTAAATACTTCGTTCTCTCCTTTTTTTTTATTTGAATTAAAAATTACATACTCTCTTTTGAAATTGTCTAAAAAAATTGTTGTTATATATGCCTTGCTTTATATATTTGTTATAACTAACGGTCCTTGTGCATTTGTCACGTAGGCAGCTTAAATTCTTTAACTTTAAAACTAACGTAGAAAATAATATGTTCAATCCAGTTTAGTTGGTTTTTAAGCATCGTGCAAGGAGGTAAAAAACAATAAAATTTTAAAGCTCTCAAACATTTTTATTTCAAAGTTAATAAGATTAATAAGTAAATGTAAATTTTAAAATTAAGATTATTAATAAATGAATTTATAAAGGAAATAAAAAAGAGTGCTGTTAAAATTATTTTTATTGTTACGATTGCGAAGCCAACACTTATGTTATTGTTAAGTTTTGTTTTTTTGTGTACAAAAGAATTTTTATGTACATTTTTTGTTGTTTTAATAAATTAAAAAAAAAATGGTACCATGAAGGTCCAAAAAGTACAATTTTTTTTGGAGGTTGGTACAAAATTGAAAACCCCATTTAACATCCCTGGTATATGGTAATTTACAAAAAAAAAATAAAAAGAAGGAACAAAACAAAATTGAACCTTTAAAAGTTAAATTTAATGTACTCTATATACTAAAAGTAGTTATGTACTATTTTATAACAAGAATACGATTTTATGTATATTAGAGCAGTAAAATTTATGCTTATGCTTATGTTAGAAAAAGATAGAGGATCATAAATTTATACATAATGTTTGTAAGCACCAATAGTAGGAAGCATAAATTTATGGTTATGTAAAAAAAATTAATTAATATTATGTATTCATAAAAAAAAAAATTCAAACAATGAAGGTCTTTCAGACCAATAGAAATTGCAAATCAGTTTTGATACATGAACAGGGAATTTTCGATAATTAATATTCAAAACATTTTTGTAGTTTAAATTTAGGTTTCCTTAAACTACTTTATAACCATAGGGCCTAATGTAGGGATATTTTGTTAACGACGTGGTTTGTCTTAATTAGTTTGGAGTTTTGTATTTTTTTTTTTACGGAACGAGCAAAAAACTATTGTTGATAATATGTTTAAAGTACATTTTTACTTACAATTTGAAGAGAGTTCCCTTGATGCTAGCGCTAACATGTTGGTTGCTAAAGATGTTGGAATTTAAAAATTATTAATTTGTTGCTCCTTCAATAATATTGTATTTTTTTTCTTGATCGTTTTAAATATTTTTTTTTCCGTAAATCTCCTACATACAGCCCTACGAAATTAATCGGTATGCCTCGATGTTTGCTCCTTCAAGACAAGGTATTCGGGTACGTTTCAAATATTATTTTTCCGGCCTTCTAATAATTAGGGCTTAGTGGACCCGTACAATTATGCTCCACGTATTTTTGGAAGAAAGTACTTGAGATGTATAAATCAGCCAGATAAAAGGTTTTTTTTTCTGGGAATTTTGGCTTTCTCTTAATGCCTTATTCCGATTTACGTTTCCCAATCGCATCCAAGCCGGATACTGTTGTTAGCTCCCCGCAAAACAAAATTTTAAAACGTTAGGCTTGGATTCCAATGTAACCAATTGTTCCAATCAAGTGGAACCACGTGAACCAAATTTATAAATTTTGATTTAACTCCGTTTCTAATAAAATAAAATAAAATAAAATCACTTTCACATCTTGATATTAATCGCTTTAAATTTAATTACCTGTGATAATATCACAAAGAATATAGGATCTCAATCGATAAAATTTTAATTTAATGAATGTATATCAAACACGTTTTTAAAATAAAATATTCAATATTTAATCAAGATGTGTGATACGTGAGCAACTTATTCTGATCTTAAGCGGAAATTGACGAATAAGAAAAAATATATAAGAGGTATATACAAGAGAGGCGTGGTGAAAGCTAAATGTAGCTCAAAAATCCCTAGAAATAGCTACAAAAAAAATTATATAGGGAAAATTAAAAAAAAAAACTAGCTACATTTAAGAAAAAATACCGCTAAAACTTGAAAAATATGCAAATTATTGGGTTATTTGTTGTTTTTCGGGTTAAAATTAGTTAGCATTACTAAATAAAGCTAAGTAATACAAAATTTTACAAATATTTAGTCCCATAATGCAAAAAGACCAAAATAAAATCAATCCTACTACAAGGATGAATTTTAAAGAAAAATTTTATTTTTCATATGAGCATTAGAGTCGTCCAAAAAATTATAAACGTTGGATTTCGAAATCTCTACAATGTTGCCGCTATTTCTTAATGTCTAAAAACTCTATGTGACAAGTTTCAGCTAAATTCGTTAACATTTAGAGGGCGCAGAGAAAGTAAACTTCTAAGAATTAGTAATTTGTCTCTAGAAGGGTTGACTTTAAATTGTGTTATTTCCAAGCCTACGCGATGTACCTTAACAAAATTTTCCAATCCAGTTTAAATTTACGTGGATAAAAGATATATGAAATTAAAAAAGAACTTTTAGGTTTTTGCTGGTTTCTTAAAAATTATACGTAAAAATATATATTATTGGTAAAGTTTTCAAAAAAAAAATTTTTTTCTAAACAGTTCTAAGTAAAAATCCAACTTGTTTAGGCCTTATCTGAACGAATTTCTCAAATCTGAGCTTAATTTTAATGAAGATTAGGAATCTGCAATTTTAAATTATTCGCGATTCCAAAAAATCATTTCTTTGGGGTTTTTTCTAATTGTCTGAAGAAATGTCATTGAAAAATCCAACTGGTTATAGTTTGGATTTCTACTTTTTTATTTTTATTTTATTAATTAATAATCATATAATTACAAATTATATACTATTACCCTAACCGAGCACTAGCTACTATGGCCTTCGGCGCGTTGTAGCGAAAACAGACCAGTGCCTTTGGTGGGAATCGAATCCACGACCCCGCGCTGATAAGCCAGCACGCTACCAACTAGCCTACCGGGGCGCACGGTGATGATGTTTTCTACTTACCAAGGACTTTCATTATATATCCCTACAGTTGAAATTAAATTTTGCAAATTGTTTGTTTTATCAACCTGTATCCAACACTCTCTTCAAAAAGTCTGAACTGGTTTTAAGAGAGTTTCGAAAAATTTGCGTTCACAGTTGTACTTTTAATTAACTAATTTTCACGCTTTTAAGCAATTTTAATTAAAGTTTAAAGTTAATTTGTACTGTTTAATGTATTCTTTGCATAAGTTTTGTAAAATTAACACAAACTTTTGTTTATATATACTAAAAAATATTCATTAAAAAAAACTTCTTAGAAACTGTTTCTCTTAAAACCAATTGGTATATAAAATTTAACAGATGTTGAGGACAAGGTTTCTTCTTTAGTCTTTATATTCTTTGGCTTTATGCTCATATTTAGATTGTCGGACAATCTGGTTTAAAATTACGTTCCCTATTTTGGGAGTGAAATTTGCAAAATGTGACCAGAAGAACAAAACCAAAATCGTTCTTCCAAAAAGCCATCCCCCATAAAAAACACTTTTTTCAGCTTTCATAATCGCTGATAAATTTTGTCTTATGCCAGTAAATTATAATTTTTTAGGAAAATTTTGAGTTTGAGGTTATTTTATTTATTTTGTTTACAAAATGTTGTTGTCAAGCCAAAATCCAGTTTGCCTGCCAAATTCTATAATGTAAACTAGGCCGATTTGTAACTGGATTAACTCGATTTTAAACCAGATTTTGTGGAAGTTTAAATTCATTATTATTGAAATTTATTTGTTAACAAAAATCTTATCTCACTTAAGAGGATATTCCACAGAAATGCATTCGTACAAAAAATAATTTTGCGAAATCTGAAGCTCCGATTTTAATTTAGATTTCATATTCTTAATGTACGCCCAAAATTTATCAAACTTGATCCGTAGCGATAATTTTTCTTATTTTTAAACAGAACTTTTTTTGAGATTTTTTAGCAGACCATAATAGCAAATTTTAAGGGTTAGCTCTTGACTACCAATTTTCTTTTTTTTTTGACACCTAATGGGCGTCTATTTGCAAATGCAAAAAAATGTTTATTTTAGAAATATTTAAAAAATTAAAATTTAGAAATAGTCTTTTTAGAAATATCTTTCTTTATAAAAATTCAAATCGTTATTCTAGAGCCGTTATATTATTTTCGCAGTATTTTAGTATAAACCCGCGTTTTCACGGTTTTTTATTTTGATTATCTTTCGATTTTTTATTTTGATTATGATTTTTTTTTTTGTAACCTGGGGAAACATAAAAATATGTGCATACTATGGTTACAACTTTTTTTTGCTAAATTTTACCTATCAGCAAGTAATGGACAATAATGTATTAATATAGAATACATAATATACCTCGCTTTTTCAGGTCAGTTTGAAACAAAAACCTCCCGCATAAAGTGAATTCCTTTAAAATGCATTTTTGCAAGTTTTTAACATCAAAGTTGTTCTAGTTGACCAATAATACTGCACAACATACTTTAAATAACTTTTAACTTATTGCGTTCGTTATATTGCGAATTTTTATGTCTATATCGCGTATCAACGCTTTAATCTGTTTTATCAAAATCCCCGAAACACATCAAAATTGAAAACGTTTGTGTCCTTTAAGCTTGATATGCATTGTTATTATCTAATTACGTTAAAATTTTAGCTAAATATTAATTTTTAGTTTAATTAACAGAAAGATTATTATGCGGAAACCTTTCGGAAAACCGCGAAAAAAGAGAATTGCGAAGTTTGATAATTGCAAAAGAAAAGTCAAAAGTTATAATCCTAGTGCACACAGAAACTTTCGAATTCTAATAAACCCGCCTAAAAAAATTAAAATGGTGCTTTATATAATCATACGAAATTTAATATGAGTCTTAATACAGTTTTATCAGAGTAATGGGCCCATATATTTATATAAGTTTGCATTAGTTTAGTTTTAATTTGATAATATCAGATTAAATTACATTCAAATAATGGCGCGCTACAATTTAATCCGATTTTATATAGCGGTATAAATTTATATCTGAACTGATACTAATATATACAAAATAAGCTATAGTTGTATCCGGTTTTTGATTTAAAACTTCATTAAAATCCTAAATATTTGCAGAAATAATCAGCGTCAGATATGGGTTTTGCTTCAACGTTATTAATCCTTTCAGACCTTAACAAAAGTTTACGACTTTATAATTTGTAGCAAATTCCTTTCCATTTGGACATTTTATTTTATTCAAAAAATTCTCTTGAAATTACCTAAAAAAATAAGTTGTTTGAGAAAAAAACTTTGAAAATGAAGATATAATGAAAATGAAGATTTTATGGAATTTAGTAACTTACACCATTGAATAGCAAACACGGAAAAAACGTTAAAACTTAATTTAGATTTATACATTGAAAAAAATCTAAAACTTAATTAAAAACTCCTAATGTTACAAAAGAAACAAGTTATTTTTTAGGGTTCCTACATCTTTTGTGCATAAGGTGTAGAAATTTAAGAACCAGAAAGAAATCAATTCAAAATACAAAAATTGCAATAAATTGTATGTATAAAATTATACACAAAATGATATAGGCAATTAATTGTATTATTGTATTGATGTATTTATATCCAAAATATGATTGACAAATTTTCTAGTGTGGCTCTGCATGGGGTAATATACAATTTGATCCAAAATTAAAATTTGCTGTTCTAAATATGATATAATATCTAAATGTATATTATTTTGTATTTTGAAATGTCTAGGTATATATAACGTCATTATTGCAATATACAATTATATATTGAGCGAGAAGCGATAAGAAGCAACTATATATGACATCATATTAAAAATTTTCAACGAAATTAATTAATTAATTTGAATTTACATAATTATGTCCGGGTAACTACACTAGCAGACAACAACTTATAAGTGTATATAAAATAATGTAACTCGGAAAATTAAAAGATTTATAACCGTCCAAAAAACTACACTCAAAAAAAAAGTTTGTAAAGTCAGCAAAAATTTTTGCTGAGTCAGCAAAATTTTAGTCAGGAGGGTGCTAGCAAAAAAATTGCTAATGTCAGCAAAATCTTTTGTTGAAAATCAGCGAGCTGATTTTTAGCAACAAAATTAGTAGATTCAGCAAAAGTTTTGCTAACACTTAGTAGATTAGAAATAAAAAAGCCTTGGTAAAAATTAATAAATTTTTTGCAGAATTTTAGTAGACTGAAAAAAACGCAAAAAAATTGTAAAAAAAAATTGTAATTTATTTAATATATTTGCTGAAAATCATAAAACATATTTTTGTGATTCTTTTAAAAATAATTTACAATAATTACGATATATAAAAATTTTCATTTTCCCACATTGACGACATGAATTAGTTTAATATCTGAAAATATATAGAAATAAATATATATAACATAACAAAAATTTTCTTTCAACTACTTACATCAATGGTAGTCTAAATGATGCTTTCTTTTAATGGACGCAACTGCCGAAGATAATTATAGAAACGAAACGAAAAAATAAACAAAACGAAACGAAAAAAAACAACCCTTTTTTTGCAATAAGAAAAAGGAACCATAAAAATCTACCTAAGATGTGTGTCTTTGTCTTTCGCTTTACTCTGTCTACATGTCTGTATATGTTTGTTTGTTTGCAATTTAACCACACTAGATTATTAATCTATTAACATTTATTATAGAAATACGTATTAATTATCTGGCAACGCTATGCCTGAATAGTTGTGGAATTTTTGTAGCAGCTGATAAGTTTTTTGAAATTAAATTATTTGTGCTTTAAACTTCAACTTTAATATTTATATTGGCATCCTGCTAATTATTAACATTAAAATATTAAAATCAATATAAAGAACGTCTGAAAAATTTTAGAAAAAAGAAGAAAACTAAATAAAGTAAATTCAGTCACTCAACGTGGTTATTTTCATTATATTTGTTGTTGCCGAATTTGCTGAATTTATAACTGTTTATTTTTTTGGTTTTGTTTTTTACTGTGTGTGTTAGTAATACACTAAAGTAAAGTAATTTATTATATATAAACAGCCAACACAGTATTAATCATGGCATATAAATGTGGAATTTGTGATGAAACCATTGGAAAGAATCATGCCAGCCTACAATGTAAGGTTTGCGCAGTGTGGTTCCATTCAACCTGTGCCAATGTGTCCGATAAAGAGCTTACTCTGATTAAAAAAAATAGTTCGCTCTCATATTTCTGTACTACATGTCAGGACAACCAAACAGGTGGTGATGATATACGTGCTTTGCATAAGAAGTTTGATGAGTTCGCTAAAAGGGGTCAGGAAGATTTGAGTTCCATCAAGGGTGCATTTGCGGATGCTGTATCTGACATCAAAACAGAAATGTCCTCTTGTTTTAAAGAGTTGAAAGCTGATATTGTAAATTGCACCAGAATTATAAACAAAGTTGAGTCGTCAACATCTACCAAGATATCTGCACTTGAAATGGAGAATCATGTGTTGCATAAGAGACTAAATCGTGCGGATATAGTTATTCGTGGATTACCCGTTGGGCTGGAAGATTTGGTCCCTGCTGTCGTTGCCCTGGGAGCATTTTTTAATATTCCGGTCGCTGGCCATGACATTAGTCATGCCTGTTACATTAACAAAAAGGGGCTTATTTTGGTGAAGTTTAATAACGTTTTTGTTCGTGACAGAATTATGAAGGAGTACTTTAAAACTCGTACGCTGAAAGTATCCGACATTATTGATGATGGTGTAGCTGATGATATTGCAGGTAGAGTCTTCTTGAATGATCATTACACCCCGGCAGCAAGTAGACTTAATGTGGCATGCAGAAAACTTTTAAATGACAACAAGATAAAAAAGTATAGACTATTTAATGCTGATAAGTTGAAAGCTAAGATAACGTTGCTTGATGGTAATGAGTTGGAAGTTAATGATGTGGCTGGATGTGCTGTGCTCCAGAATAGTGACTTTTCAGTGCTGGAGTAGAATTATGATAGTGCTTTTTCTGATTAAGCTTAATTGGTACGTTTTCCTGGCTAATGTTGGGACTTTGAATTGTTATTTTTGTTATGAAAGATTAGACTTATATTTTCTTTTATTATGTCAATATAATCTTAATTTATCTTTGATTATTCTTTTGCTGCTTTTATCAGCTGTTATTTATGAATTAAAATGATTTTGGAAAATTATTTTTTGAATATTAATTTTATCACTGAATCATATCTTTATTTTTGGTTCCCAGCTGTAACTCCAATTTTTAATTATGACACCTTTTAATATAAATCTTGGTCCGGTGGTTAGCAATAGCTCATTTTTGGAAACTTCTTTTCAACCATACATTAATCAATTAAATATTGCTCATTTGAACTGTAACGGCATAAGACCAGCTTATAATATTACTAAGTTTGATGAGGTAAAGTCTGTTTTTGGGGGTTCAGTATTTGATATAATAGGGATTTCTGAGACTTGGCTTAAGCCTACTGTTTCTAGTCGTGCTGTTGAGATTCCCGGGTACAAGTTATGTCGTAATGATCGAATAGGTCCTAGAGCGGGTGGTGTTGGGATTTATGTTGCAAAAAAGCTAAAATTTAAAGCCGTATTTAAATCATCTGTACTAAATAAGTGTGAGTCTCTTTTTCTTGAACTGTATTTTGGTAGTATAAAAGTTTTATTTGGTGTGGTTTACTTACCCCCTCCGTCAGATTTTTCTAAATTTGATGAAATTCATTGTGAAGTTTTTCTGAACTACTCTCATGTTATTATTGTTGGTGATTTCAATTTTAACCAGTTTGATAGTAGGAAATCAAGTCTACTTCATTCGTTCTGTACTGCTTCAAATTTATCTATCTGTCACAACTCTAAGCCCACCCATTATGACGTGAGATACTCTTCTACATCTTTGATTGACTTTTTTTTAGTAAGTGATCGATCTATGATTAATTTCTCTGGACAGGTACAATGCCCATCTATTTCACACCATGCACTTATTTTTGCTTCTTTTAAGATGAATTTAGGAACCTTGGAATCCGTTGTTGAGCACCGCGATTTGAATAAAATTGATTGGAAAGGCTTATTAAACTTTTTGTTACATTTTGATTCTTCTCAAATTTTTTGTTCCGATGATGTAGAATATAAATGTTCTATGTTTTGCTCGCTAATTGATGCTCTGTATTCCTATGTTCCTCTTAAGAGAATTGTTAGATCGAACGATGATAATTGGATGGGGGCAAGAACTATTGTGTTAGCGAGATCTCTGAGAGACCTAGCTTTTTCTGCATATCAATCTGATCCAACCAGTCATAAATGGAGGGTGTTTTGTAAATATCGTAATAGGGCAAAGGCTGCGATTCGGAGAGAAAAGAGAAGGCATTATGCTAAATTATTTTGGGATTTAGACACTTCTGGCATGTGGAGAGTGCTCAAAAGAGCTGGTTGCGTTAGCACTGATGATGTAGTTTTTGATGGGGATGTTGAACTCATGAATCAATATTTTGTACGTGGTGTGGGACCTGATCAGGTTGACGAATTTGATTTTGATTCCTTTGGGGAATTGGATAACTCCATTTCTTTTAATTGTGTTAGTGAGTATGACGTTTATGTAGCCTTGAATAAAATTAAATCGAAATCTGTTGGTGTGGATGGTATTACTATTCAGTTTGTAAAGATTGTATATCCTTACATTTCTGACATCATCTTGCATTTAGTTAATTCCATTTTAACTACGTCCATATTTCCTAATATTTGGAAGACGGCAAGAGTTGTGCCCATTCCTAAATCTGGTACTATCAGGGGTCCGGATGATTTACGACCGATTTCTGTTCTCCCGGCTTTATCTAAAATTGTTGAGCATCTGATAAGGGATCAAATGCTTTCGTTTACTAGAACGAAAATCTTTGAATCCCAGTACGCGTTTCGTAGGGGATATAATACTACTTCTTTATTGCTTAATTTAACTGATACCATTAGGACTTATGAAAATGATGGAAAATTGTCTGTCCTGATTTCTCTAGATTTAACTAAAGCGTTTAATTCTATATGCTACTCTACTTTGATTACAAAGCTAAGGGATAGGTTTAACTTTTCGAAGTCGGCTTGTAAGCTTGTTATGTCCTTCTTAAGTGGTAGGTCACAGTTTGTGGATTTTCATGGAACGTATTCAAGCAGTCTATTTCTCACTTCTGGGATTCCTCAGGGATCTGTCCTTGGCCCCCTTCTATTTATCTTATATATTAATGACCTCCCCGAGATTCTAGACATGAGTATGTGCAGGACATTTTTGTTTGCAGATGATATTCTCCTATTATTTGGTACGGATCGTGATTTTGCTGATGTGTTGGAGTCTAATATAAATTTTTACCTTGAACGTATTCTTCATTGGTCGTCTACTAATTCGTTGGCTATAAATCCATCTAAGACTAAGGCTATGATGTTTGGTTCATCTGAACGATTTTTTTCAGATGCTAATTTATTTATTGGTAACACACGAATTGAATTTTTGTTGATCAACATAGGTGTTTAGGGGTTATAATCGATAACCGACTTAGTTTTGACCAGCATATTGAATCTGTTCATAGGAAGATTTCTTTTATTCTACGTAGAATATATTCCACAAATATATACTTGCCGTTTAGGGTAAAGTGTAGAGTAGCTTATGCTCTATTAATGCCACAGATCTTATATGGACTAGAAGTAGTATCGGGTACAATTGGTAGTAACCTTAAGAAACTGGAACGTGTTGTTAATTCTGTGGTTCGATATATATATAATACTCGTAGACGGGAACATATGTCTGGTTATGTAAAGAAGTTTTTGGGGTGCTTTTTTAAGAATTTTGTTAAGTACCGAAATGTACTCTTTTTCTATAGGACTCTTAGGAATGGCTTGGTTGTCCCTTTATGTCATGAGTTTACTTTTTTTCATTCTAGGAGACTAAAGAATATAGTTATACCTAGAATTTCATGCTCTCTGTTTAAGAGGGCATTCATGGTGAGGATTGCTCATTGCTGGAATTATTTGCCTTATGATTTACGAGTTTTCTCTCACTCCAACAATGTTTTTAGACTCAAATTACTGGAATATTTCTCGAATACAATAGTATAAACCTGTTTTCATTTAAATTTGTGGAATGTTTTCATAAGATGGAGTTTTGGAAAATGTCTGTAATGTGTGAGCTGTTGCTGATTGTTACCGGAATATGATTCTTAATTCTATACTATTAGTTCTTAGTTGTTTTCTTTTTATATATTTTACGGCTGGGGAGCCAAAATAGTTAGGTTTGATTCTAGGTGAAATGATTTATGCGTATAATATTTTGTTATTGTATATATGTATATTTTAGTTTTAAGTTCTTATTCAGGATTGTTATTGCTATGTAATACGTTTTTTGGCCTAGATGGCTTTTGTATTACAATATGGATTTTTAAATAAAATAAATAAAATAAATAAAATTTAAATATTTTCTTTTGTCTTTTATTTTATTAATAGACAATTATTTTCACAAGCCGGTGACAAAGTAAAATTTAAGTTGTTTTAATCCTCAATTTTGTTTTATGTATGAAAAACAGATTCAAAAGTCTTCCATGTTGATTTCTTTATATGTCTTATTAGAGTTGTACTTTTTAGTATCATTTTCCTCTTATCTACAACATCTTGACATGCCGCGACATCTGCTTCATTCTGCGTATATCTTTCAATCTGGTTGTCGTCCACACTATTAATGTGCTTATCAGCACAATTTTTTTTAGCAAAATTAATTAGTAAAACATTAGTATATTAGTAAAGCATTAGTATAAAACAGTTAAGTGCTGAATAAGTATAACAAAAATTTTAGCTGAAAACACGATTTTAGCAAAAAATTTGCAAAAAAATAGTATACCTGATTTACAAGACGTTTTACTAACTTTTGTACTAACTTATTTTTATGAGTGTACGTATTTTTTATTCATGAACTCAAAAGTTTCAGATTTTGCAGAAAAATTAAAAGACAAATATCCTATATATGTAAATTGCCTGACACTTACAAGAAAGCCTTTCCGATGGGTTCCTTTTGAACTTAATAAAATTCGGACAGGTGATACAGGAGCAAACAATATGATACACGTATTTTTCAGCGGCCCAATCCCTTGTTTTGGGGTTTAAAAGTGGCGGTGAAATTTAACACATATTTTTATGAAAATATGTTTAAAGTTTAGGAAATTTAGACCTATTTAAAAATAGCGTTAAAATACACACATTTTGAAAGCCATTTTGACACTATGCCGTGGGCCCAGGCTGTCACTTATTTAAATTATTTTAAATATTGGTGAACAAAGTATTCACTATTTTTCTCCTATTTCTTATATCCGACTTTTTTTAAGATCAGAGGGAGCCCATTAGGGATATGCTCCATGTCTTGTAAGAACAAAATCGTAACTTTTGCAAGGAAGCGTTGAAGCTTACTAGTGTGATTGTAAAAAATTATAAAGAAAAAATTATACAATTGGAAAATTTAAAAATATATCTCACATCGCCTAGGTTTTATTTAAACTGAATTATGTATTTCCAATGCACTTTGATTTATATGATTTATTTTATTTTGCGTCAATAATTACAATTTTCATTAATAAATTTTTTAAATAAAAAACCTTTACAATTTCTAAAAACAAGAATATCGTTTTAACACAGAGACTAGTTTAGCTACTTAATTTTAAAATGTCGCTTTCAGGGAGCGCCGATCGAAATTAGTTTACATTTGGCCTAAAAAATATTTTTAAAATTTGAGTCAAATTGGACCACGTTAACACATGATGCATATCGATCAAAGTTTGAGGCTTAAATTTATTTCGAAAAATTAAAAAAAAATAGTCTGTGTGTGCTGAACGCGAGTCGCTTTAATGGATTTTGAGATTCGTGTGTAGTAAACCAAAATAAAATAAAAAGATTGCACTGTAAGTAAATCATCAACTTTTGAAATGACACACTACGGTACTCGTAAACTTACGCTTGGGTCGTAGTGGTATCTCCGTTTTAAAAGATTATGTCAAAATACACAGAAAAAATTATTGTCAAAAAAATTTCAATTAAATGCTTAATAATATGTATTAATTGTTTAATTGAAAATGAATTTGGTATAAACATAATTTCCAAATGCAAAAATTTTAAAATATCGGCAAATCAAAAAAAAATTTTTTTCAATTTTAGCAATTTTGTTTTAATTTTAGAGATTTTTTGAATTTAGGCGCTTTAAAATAAGCGGAAATTTTTTAAATTTCTGCAATTTAGAGGGCTGTTGTTTTTAAATTTTGGCAATTTTTCTTAAAAAATTGGCGTTTTTTTTTAAATTTTTGCGATTTTTTACAATTTTGGTGATTTTTTTAAATTTTGAAATTTTGGCGATTTGTTTTTAATTTAAGCAATTTTTTCCCAAATTTTTAGCAATTTTATTTTTAATTATTTTAATTAATGTTTTAATAGTTTCTACTAAAAATAATATTCAATTTAATTTTTAATAGATATGAATAAAACTATAATTGAAAATAATATTATTTAAATAGTTACAAATTATTTTAATTGTTTTTTTTTTTAATTTCCTCAATAGAACCAAATTCAATTAAAATTTTAACTCAATTTTTTTTGTGCAGACATTTTTAATTTTTAGTTTGCATTGTCTCAAGCAATTTTTTGATTATAAAGGGTCCGCCAAATAACTTTTTTTTTTTTTGAAAATGCTATAAAAAAACTACTGAATATTTTCTCAAATTTCTTTTTCTATTTGAAACTACAATCCTTCCAGTTAATAATGGAAAATAATTTCATTCAAATGGCTGCCTCGGCTGGCCATGCAGTATGAGCTTCATCTGAAAAGATGATTTTTTTTTGGCAAAATCGGCATCGGAAAAAAAACGTTAGATGGTGGACCCTTTAGTTATGGATAAAAATCTAAAAAAAGGTAAAAATGGTTCATATTCGAACAATTTTCGTCTCAGGAATATAAGGGACTATAAAATAGTCTGTTTCTAGTTCTACATTTTGAGGGCTCCGAATTTAGCTGATTTTGCTCAGTTTTGTGACCTCTAGTTATTTTTTTTAATCATATACAGAAGTTTTTCATATTATCAAATATTTCTCATTAAAAGCAACGATTTCAAATTTAAAGTATTTGGCAACTCTGTAAGCATATACAAAAAGAGTACTATTTAATATTATTATTTTAAATAAGAAATTTTCTCGCCAATTCCAAGTGTTGCCACTTCTTGTGTAATTAAACAAATTGCGTGTAACTTAGCTTGATTGTGTATTCCATGTGTAATTGCATCCATGTGTAATTTATGTTTAATTTCAAATGTATGTACATACCCGAGCAAAAAGAGTTATGTACAGAGTTGTCAGATATATTGTGCAGTTTTTCGCCAAACAAAGCTAAGAAATCGCCAAAAAATTATTTTGCTCCAGTGCCAGAAGCACTTTTCTTAGTTCTTGGTCAAATTGTAACACTCAAAAAATACGTTTTGACGAGTTAAGAATGAAATTAAAAAAGTCAACGTTTTTGGAGAATAATTTTTACAATCTTAGAGAGTTTCTTCTAAAATATATATATATTTTTTTTTTATTATTAATTAATAATCATATAATTACAAATTATATAATATTACCCTAACCGAGCACTAGCTACTACGGCCTTCGGCGCGTTGTAGCGAAAACAGACCAGTGCCTCTGGTGGGAATCGAACCCACGACCCCCGCACTGATAAGCCAGCACGCTACCAACTAGCCTACTGGGGCGCACTATAAAATATATAATTTGCTAACCTTGCTTGTTATCAAAAAATGTCTGAGATTTTTTTTTTGTTCCACCTCTTCTAAAAAGCACTTAATTTTGTATGCGTCATCTGTAATTCTAGTTCATAATAGTCTATTTATAAAAAGAAGGAGCTACAACAAAACAACTCAAATTTAATGTATACTTTTATAACATACAAAATTCTATATCCAATCATTTTTGTAAAACAAAATGTATAGTCAATTTGAATGTTTTAACCCAAAAAAAATTCTCAAAAATCGCCATATTACTTGCACATAAAAAATCTTTACCAAAAATCTTGTAAAACATCAACTTAACAAGATATTTCGAAAGGAATATGCGAAAATTTAGCAAAAAATTCTTGTTTTTGAATAATTTTTGCGAAAAATCATCTTCTGTTGACATGTTTCCAGTTTTTTGGTTGGGTTTTTGTGTGTGCAAAATCGCCAAAAAAAATCGCCTTTCACTTGAAAAAAACGCAATAAAAATCGCCCGTCGCAATTTAAAAAATTAAATCGCAAAATGAGTTTGAAAATCGCCACGTTTGGCGAGAAATCGCCATATCTTACAACACAGGTTATATATTATGTTATATTAAGTAATACATATTGCTTTGTATGGCACAATATGTAAAAATATATAGTTTTTGTTTCTCGAACAAATTTTATATTGCCCCATATCTAAATATATATTTTTACTTATGTTATATTATTTGATCAGATCTGCCACAAGGAATTTAAGTTGTAAGATTAAATTTAATTCCGTTCCATACACAATTTTAAATTATATTTTTATTCGAATTCAATTACATTTAATTTTTAATTGGAATATTAGTTTTTAATTGGAATATGAGGGGCAACTATTATAAAAAACTGTATGGAGTGTAGCGTTGTTTTTTTGTTTTCTGTTAAAAAAACAATTTACATATAAAGTCCCCCTTAATTTAGTTAAAACAAGCGAAAATATGCATTTTCCTAATATCTGTTGAATATTCTTACTTCAAATAAACATTTTTTAATATCTTAATGAATTCAAATAATTAATTCATGATTTGTTTAAAATAATTAAAAGTCCCGACGTTTTGGCAAATTAACCCTCGGCTAAGACCAACTATTTCTGCAAGTTTCATAACCAAAATTTCATATAATTTTACGTTTTTAATACAAAATTTTGCAATTCCTCCCATAATTTTTTTTTTAATTTTGAACAATTTCAAACCGAAAACACATTTTTGACTAAATGTATCGAAAAGTTTTTTTTAAGAAATCATGTGAAAGAATTTCTCAATTTTTCGAACAATTTTAAATCTTGAAGACTTTGTGGGAAACTATAAAAAATGATGAAGAAATTTTACCTCGGTTAATTTAAATCACGTATTGTCAGTTGAATTTTTCTGGAAAAAATATTTATTCGATACAATGCAAAACTTTTAAATTACCATTCATGCATAAACTTATTCTTCTTCATTAATTTCAAACCAAATGTGTTATCTTAATTTTATTTAAAAATAAATAGTTTAAAAACTACAATTTTATTTAAACTTCTCTCACTTTCAAAATGCAAAATCTCACCTTCCAGGAGAAATTCAATAATGTTTTATGAAAAATTATTTAAAATTATAATTAATCCATAATTTTTTTAAATTTTCATATTATATTTAATAAAAATACAAATCGAAGCATTTATACGAAATTTGTCTTAATTGTATTCAATTTCAAAATTCGGGATCAATAGTAAATCATTTGAAGAAATTAAACCCAATTTGATCCACGTAGATACAATTGTATTCATTATTTATCGGATTAAATTGTATTGGATTAGTTATTGAACCCTTTCTAATTAGATATATCACCATATCATTTTTTTACTCAGGTGATTGAATATTTTGATAAATTTTAGATTCTTTTTATTGGAAACTTCAAGATTCTGATGACTAATAAAAAAAAATTAAATATGTTGGACACTAGAAACTTTTTGATACAAAAATCTTTAGGAATTGATCCATTTAAAGAACTGCTATATTCTTAAAAAAAAATTTCTAAAAAAAACTCCATATATCCTAAGAACTTTAATGGAATTATCACTCTAATTGTAACGAAATGTTTGTATAAAAAACTTTATACATTTGAGGGAGTTTTTAAAAATAGAAAACCTCTTATATTCTGAGGATGTTTACACACAGAGAAATAAAGTGTCAACCGCATTGAAAAGTGTGTTTTAATGGCAGCAACTTATAAATTCAGTTAGTACGACGATATTTACATTTGATTTCTGAATATTTTTGATATTGCAATTAAAATTCAGTTGAATTAGCCAAACTTTGCAGTAAGAAATAATGGTAAGTTGTGCCAACAGACAGAAATTCGTAATAATCAAATTTGAGTCGTAGTAACCGAATTTCAGTTGGCAAATAGCTACATTTTTCTCTGTGTGTACTTATTGAAAGTAACATTTTCGCAAAGCGAAGCCTCCAGATTTCTCTTTAGAAAAAAACGTCCTTGGACGTTTTTTAATAGTAAAACATCCGACTCTAAGAACATAAAATTATTAATTACACAGTTCAACAAAATCATAAAAATTTGATTCATCGGGGCTGCGACCTGTCATTTCTAAAAGACTTTTGGACGTAGATGACGAAGAAGGCCGGCCTTAGATTTTTAAAGTTAGCTATAGTTAAAGAAATATTTACAAAAAAATAATAAAATTACAAAATAATACAAAGTTTTAAATAATAATAATGCAACTTTTTTGCAACATTCAAATAGTATCAACAATGCTCTTTAATTTAATATAGTACATATTTTGAAAGGTGCGATAATATTCTATATGCATCTATTCATAGTTTAAATTTCGCATTTTTCACGATTTCAAGACTTTAATACGTACCTTTAGTGAACATCGCTCAAGTAATTTTTTTTTTTAGTTTAAGAAAAAATACTACAAAATTTTTATATGTTTTTATGCCTTAACATTATATAGTCTATGGCAAATCTTAATTAATAATATTCAGAAAAAACATTTAAATATGTTTAACACATGTTTTCTAATCAATACCTACCAAGTTTCAAGAGCGTTTTCTTAAAAATTAACTATTGTTAGTGATGCAATAAATGCAAAAATGTATTTTTTTTTATTTTCCCCATAGTAAATATATACAAAACTAATTTTAAACAAATTTCAAAAATTTTGAATTTCAGATTGAATTTTCGGAAAATTTGGATACGAAAGCGATGTTTTTTTTTGCAAAATCGATTAATGGGTTTTATAATATTCACCCAATCGCAAAAATATGTAAACAGTTCGTAGTTTATTCAAGTATATGAATTAATAAGAAATTATAATGAAAAAATTAGATTTTTGATAAAAGTTAAATCCGCGAAATTTCTAAAAGTAGAGCTAATATTAAAATTTGGTGTTCACATTCGTGGTCTACGTCCTAAAATCTATCACAATTGATAAGTCTCCGATACTTTTTTAGTGGTCAACTGTGTTATTTACTTGCATGTGTCATTTGGAATTTTTTGTGTAATTTTGACTCTATCATGTGTAGTTTTGAATTACCCTTGTGGCAACTCTGTCAATTCAGCATGCAATTACACACACATACAATAATGTAATATACATTTTAACAATTTACCGTTAGTAATGATCGTAGAACAACTCTCATCTTTGCATATAGTACAAAGAAACTTTAATTTGTATTCTTTTTGTAGTGTTTTTTTAGTTAATACGGAATTTTTATACGATACGGTTGTTCGGTAGACGTGTTTCTTTTTAATAAATTAAAGTTATTGTGAAAAAATTATATGTTATTACACACGAATATAATTGAAGTGCTGCTTAATAGTGTTTTATAAGAAAAATCATAAGTTTTTATAAAAAAATCGATATTAAAATTAAAAATTTGATAATTTTTCGTTTATTTTTTCATTCTCTTATTCGCTCTTTTATTGGTGCAATACATAATTAGTAGTGTTGTTTTTGTAAAAATTTATTTTTGTTAATGTTGTAAAGATGCCAAATATGATCAAATAAAATGTTAAAAAGGTATAATATAAAAAAATGTGCTAATAAAAATGTATTAAATATAATAAATTAAAAATGATTTATCAAACTAAAGCGGAAGAAGAAATAAAAAAGGTAAACTTTATCTAGTAATTTAGTTTTTATTAAATTTTTTTTAAGAATAAAAAACTATAGATGGTATCAGTCAGTGCTGCCAACTTTTTGAGAGTAAAAAGCGCAAATAAAATTATAAAAACCGTAAAGCGTTTTTTTTTTTTTGCTTAAAGTAAAAAAGCACCAGACCTTATATTTTTTTAAATTTATTCACAAAGTTAACAAATGATCTCAATTTGACCAAAAAAAGTTTTATAATTGGATTTCGCGCTAAAATAAAGAAACCACATTTGCTCACCGACAATTTCAGTGTTAGGTCCAAAAATTTGTTTCGTTCTTTTGCGAAAATATCTGTCAAAATTTTTACAAAAAATAAAAGGGGGTTTCTTATTTATTTAACAGACAAAACAATTAAAAATGTAGCGAAAAAATTAAATTTCTTTGTAATGTCCTTAAGACTGCAAAAAAATTGGAGTTTTTGACTGTTTGTACTACCGTTTTAGCAATTTGGGCATAAAACAGTTTTATAATTAGGTCTCGTGCAAAAATAAAGTAACCACATTTTTTCACCAACAATTTCGGTGCTTGGAGTTTTGTTTGTATTTTTGCGAAGCTTCTTGTAAAACTCCATATAAAAAATTATTTTTTTGTTTTAACAGACAAAAACGTTTTAAAATGTAGGCAAAAGTGTCATTTGATCACTGTTGTTAACTTTTTTCAAGAAAATCAGCTAAATGTGGCTCAAAAATCCCTAGAAATAGCTACAAAAAAAATTATATAGGGAAAATTAAAAAAAAAACTAGCTACATTTTAGAAAAAATACCGCTAAAACTTGAAAAATATGCAAATTATTGGGTTATTTGTTGTTTTTCGGGTTAAAATTAGTTAGCATTACTAAATAAAGCTAAGTAATACAAAATTTTACAAATATTTAGTCCCATAATGCAAAAAGACTAAAATAAAATCAATTTTTAGTTAATTTGTAGTAGGATGAATTTTAAAGAAAAATTTAATTTTTCATATTAGCATTAGAGTCGTCCAAAAAAATTATAAACTTTGGATTTCGAAATCTCTACAATGTTGCCCCTATTTCTTAATGTCTAAAAACTCTATGTGACAAGTTTCAGCTAAATTCGTTAACATTTAAAAGGGCGCAGAGAAAGTAAATTTCTAAGAATTAGTAATTTGTCTCTAGAAGGGTTGACTTTAAATTGAGTCATTTCCAAGCCTACGCGATGTACCTTAACAAAATTTTCCAATCTAGTCTAAATTTACGTGGATAAAGGAAATATAAAATCAAAAAGAACTTTTAGGTTTTTGCCGGTTTCTTAAAAATTATACGTAAAAATATATATTATTGGTAAAGTTTTCAAAAAAAAAAATTTTTTCTAAAAAGTTCTAAGTAAAAATCCAACTTGTTTAGGCCTTATCTGAACGAATTTCTCAAATCTGAGCTTAATTTTAATGAAGATTAGAAATATGCAATTTTAAATTATTCGCGATTCCAAAAATCATTTCTTTGTGGTTTTTTCTAATTTTTTGAAGAAATGTCATTGAAAAATTCAACTGGTATTAGTTTTCTACTTATCAATGACTTTTATTATAGTTATATGATTTTGTTTTTAATTTTAGAAAGGATAACATATATCCCTGCAGTTGAATTTAAATTTGGAAATTTGTTTGTTTTATGCTAATTTTAGCTTATTAAAATTTATTTGTTAACAAAAATCTTATGAGGATATTCAATAGAAGAAAATTTTCACTGCAATAAATATATGAAAATTTTTTGATCAGAGCTATATATATTTTCAACTCGGATTTTCATTTAGATTTTATATGTACGCCCCAAATTGTATCAAACTTGATGTGTTGCGATAATTTTTCTTATTTTTGAACAGAATTTGTTTTGAAATTTTTTTTCCAGACCAGAATGGATAATTTTAAGGGTTGCACAGTGGGGTGGGCCTAGTACATTTTGCGGCATCAACTAAACCGCTAAGTTTTTATACAAGTTATGCACATGGTTGAAAAGAGGATTACTTGTAGATATCAGAAACTTGAAAAAACATATTTGCGTAGTGCAAATATTTTTCGCAAATCGCAAAAAACCGAGTTCGCATACTCAACCGCTAAGTTTTTTAATAAGTTCTGCACATGGTTGAAAAGAGAATCACTTATAGATATCAGAACCGTGGAAAAATGTATTTGCGTAGTGCAAAGTTTTTTCGCAAATCGCAAAAAACCAAATTCGCATACTTAACCGCTATGTTTTTGAATAAGTTTTGCACATGGTTGAAAAGAGAATCACTTGTAGATATCAGAAACGTGAAAAAAAATATTTGCGTAGTGCAAATATTTTTCTCAAATCACGAAAAACCAAATTTGCATACTCAAGTACTTAGTTTTATTTTTAAGATATTCACATCGTTCAAAAGAGTATCACTTTTAGATATCAGAGACGCGAAAAATATATTTGAGTGTTGCAAATATTTTTAGCTAATCGCAAAAAAAAAATTATCACTATGGCCCGCTTAGTTTTAATGGTTGAAAAGGGGATTATTTATAGATATTAGATACGCAAAGAGATGTATGAGTTAACTTCCAGATTCGCTAATTTAAAAAAACCAAATTCCTATCTATTTTTTTTTTCTAATAAAAAAAATGAAGTTAAGAAATAATGTATATATTTATATACATTTTAGAAAGGTACATATTATTAGGCTTATATTAAAAATTGACAAACGTTTTCTATTTCATTTCAAAATTTCAAGACAAATGAATATTTTTTTATTTTTTCGTTTTTACAATTTCATAAATTCGTTATTGATTATTTTAATATATTATTTTAAGCACAGTGCTTACAATATATTTATTTTAATTCATTGTTAACAGTAGTAGAAAATGTTATTTAAAAAATAGTAACTTAATTAAAGCTAATAATAAGATTAATCATGATATAAAAGGTCCTTTGCCTCTTCAGGCAGTTCATTATTGTCTTTATCGGACTTTTACGTTTTTCTGTTATTATTGGATCTGAATTGATAAGTAAGAAGTTAGAAACGTCTTGGAGGTTTTCTTTTCTGCCACATTTTCTTGAATTGAATTCTCTGGTTTTTTTGAATATTTTATTCATAGCCGCTTCTGATAAGAATCCAACAGGTAATTTGAGTTATTAATAACATCTGTACTGTGTATTAATATTTTATGCAACGTTGGTGACATATTGTACCAGGGGTAATTTTTAACGAATAGTTCTGCTGTTTCGGTAGTAAAAAGTTTGAATTTATCAACTTTAACGTTATGTTTACTTGATATTATTATTAATATTATATAAACATTTTTTATAAGATTAACATCCAGTTTGGTTATTTGGGCAGTAAGCTCATAATTTCGAAAAAAAGTTCTTGCCGTGTTCCCATCGTTATAATTTCCAGCGCCAGGCTTTGGCTGGTCAATTAAAAGACCCAAAGATTTAGGCGCAGAAGTTTGAAAATTTTTTGATGTTATTAAATAAATCGCGAAATTTTTCGCGTGGTACATTGCAAATCAAAATTCAGTATAAATTTAACAAATGACACTTATTCTTATTATCTATGCAAAATTTCAGACAGATCGGGTCATTAGATCGGCAGAAAAATAAAAATATCTAACACAACTCAAAAAAAGTAAATTGGCAATATCTTTTGGAAAAATCAGAAATTTTACAAAAAAATATTCGAGCAAAGTTGAAAATCGAACAAGTTTGTTCTACAGAGCACGCCAGAGCACGGCGGTCATATTAAATTCGTAATCTAGATAGTATTAGCTTTCATATGCATACGGTTTTAGGGTCTCCCTCCCCTGCGTTCAAAATATAGGGCTATTGAAACATTAAGTTTCTCTTAATTTTTATTAAAAAACTAATCTCGTCTATGTGCTACCAGCATCTTTTTTTTACAAATGTATTAACATGAAAAATTAATGATTTTGTATTACTACTAATGATTTATTACTTAAAGGTAGTGACCTAAGTGGTTAAACACGCACAACACTGGCTTATGTTAGTACCTCTTTTTAATATGAAACATTTTTGAAAACAAAACTTTGACTTTGGCAGCTTGCCATCGTACCAATAATTAGAATATCTCAAAAAACTAAACGGAACTAGTTTCGGCAAGGTCTTATCTATTAGATTTGCCAATTAGTTTGAAAAAATTCGAAGATTTAAAATCGGACTTTTTGCCGGAGATCCCCTTAGGCTGCCCCAACGTGGGTTGTAGAGCCCTTGTATACCAACTTTCTTTTTTTTTGACTACCTTAATGAGTATCTATGGGCAAGTGCAATAAAAAAATGTTTATTTTAAAAATATTGAAACAATTTAAATTAACATTTTTTTTTTAGAAAAATCTTTCTTAATATAAATTCAAATTGTTATTCTAAAAGCATTATATTATTTTAGCAGCATTTTAGTATAACCCCGCGTCTTTACATGCAATAAAATGATTTCAGTATTGATGTAAAACAGTTTGCTATGTATGGATCAAGATTTTTGATTTTTGAGGATGGCGTTATATAGGCAATGCTGTCTAGTAAGAAAATTTAAAATTTAAATGATGTACGATAAGATTTGAAGAAATCAGAAAGAAAATTGTGTTTATATTGTGACTTACACTACAACCTTATGGTGCACTCTTTTTACATGAATATTTCTTAAACGCATAATGTTACATTAATAGCAAACTGTTTCGTCAGTAAGTTCATACTTTACTTTTCAAAATATAATTATTAATTATTCACAATTTAAAATAGTTACCGAGAAAATGCAGTTCCTATTCAAAACTAATAGCAGAATCAGCTGATGCAAACAAGGTCATATGGTATATGGCAGTATTGCCAAAAAACAAAAATAAAAATTAGGGTTTTCATTGCAAATTCTTAAAGTATAACTATCATATGATCGTATGAAAGTATTTTTGTTTCCAAAAATTAATTTTTATTTTTGTCACTTAAGGTGTACTTTCATATGGAATTGCCCATTATATAAATATTATTTGTAGACAAAAATTAAATGTTATTGTTTTTGAAATATTAGACATTTAGCAATAAAATAAGCAACCACCTCATTGTAGTTGACATAGTTTTGACGTCTCTCTGCAATCGATTTGACATACTCTCGTATATTGCATTTGAGGACATCGGGTAAACAAAGAGTAGCAAAAAACTATCCACTTTACGTGGCTGAAAAATCACACACGAAATTTGAGAATTTAAGTTCCACTGCAAGGATATCTGTTATCTTTTCTAAAATAAAAAATAAAATCGTATATAATAAAAGTCCTTGGAAAGAAGAAATCAAAACTATGACAAGTTGGATTTTTCAAAAACATCGTTTTCAGGCAATGAGAATAAAATTAAAAAAATCGATTTTTTTTTTGGAATTTTTTAAAAACGCGAATAATTTAAAATAAAAATAAAAAATTATCCAATTTAATGTCAACCCTAAGCTTGTATGAATTTCTTCTAGAGATAAATGACTAATCCTAAAAAGTTAACTTTTTCTGCTAACTCTAAATGTTAACGAATTTCGCTTGAACTTTGTGGGCGTTGTGGTGTAATGGTTAGCGCGTTGGACTGTTACACAGATAGTCCCGGGTTCGATTCCCGATGACGACAACATCAATTTAGAAAAATAATATGTATGAGTTTTTTATCACTTATATGTATCACTGCGCCCACCTTCGGTGTTCCTATAGCACTTAACCCCACCGAAGTAAAATAATGAATCAGGGCTATGAAACAAAAAAGCTTCAATAAATTCGCAAACTCTACAACTGTTCTAAGACTTATCTACTCGCGCAATTACAGTGTTGCCATGTTTGAAGCCCTTCATCTTTCACCACCTTTCATCTCTCCACTAACCCCTTTCCAAAGAAAGCAACATATTAATTAATAGGAAGAATTTCCTGAGTGTTGCTTCTCTTTGAAAAAAAAACCAGAGTTTTTAGACATTAATGAATAGGGGCAACATTGTGGATATTGCAAAATCCAACTTTTATCTTTTTCGACCACTCTGATTTTTGCTTGTACTGTGCAGATTTGTTAAACAAACAATTAACAATATGAATAATTCAAAACGAAAACCGGCAAATCTAGTTCGAAAATTTCAAATTGGTAACCATGCTATTGATTGTAATTTCCTTAACTCTATAAAAAATTTGAGTTTTTGATAGTTTTAACTTCAACTTTTCATATATTTACCGAGTGATGAATATATTTCTGTGGAATATCCTCTTATGTGGAATAAAACTTTTGTTAACAAATGAATTTAAATAAACTAAATATTAGCTAAAAACCAACAAATTTGAGAATTTAAGTTCCACTGTAAGGATATCTGTTATCTTTTTAAACTAAAAGAACGAACTAGTTCAATAAATGCAAATGAACGAAATTAACTATGAACTGGAATGCCTAACTCTAGCTTTTATGCGCGATTTAGTTTTTTTTTTTGAAAAATGAGAAATGTGAAACAAGTATGGAAGTTTGAATAAACGTATTTTCTTTAATATTCATCAGATCATAACCATTTAAATTGCATTTAAATGGTACACCCCTACTTTTTAGTGCGGAAAAGCGTCAAAAAGGAAAAGCATTTTTTATACAATTTGTTTCTTAAATGCACTTTTCTCAATTTTGGCCACTCTCGATTTGAAAAAAAGATGCATATTTGGATTGTTACTAAAAAACAACATTTTTTTTTCTGAACATTTTGATGTACAATTGATGGGTTTTTTGATTAAATGAATTAAGTGTGCTAAAGTTTTGCGAATTCGATTAAGCGGTTTATTAAATATTCACAAAATGGAAAAATAAGTGAAGTTTTCACTTAAATTGCAAGGATGGTTATTACACCTCAAAGTTCATACTTTGAAACCATATTACAAATTATTCTCAGTCTATTCAGATATAAAAAAAAATTAGGAAAAAACTAGCTTTTTGGTAAAACTTAAATTCGCGAACACTTTGAAAAGTAGAGCTAATATTATTTTAAAAATTAAAAATGTTAATTTTTAAAATGTAGTGTTATGGGGTGTTTATGTCTTTCTTTTATAAAGTATACAATAAATTTTTAAGTTTTTTTTTTACTTGAAAGATAAACGAATCTAATAAAATATTATGGTTTAAAAATTGAATTTTTAACCCTTTTAAGCCCATATTTCTTTCTATAAGAAATCAGATATTCAATAGCAAACGTGGGCTTGAAAAGGTTAAAAATTTAATTTTTAAAACTGAATACTTCATAAGATTCTTTTATCTTTCACGAACAGAAAAAAGCTTAAAAATTAAATTATATATGTATAAAGTTTTTAAAATAGAGATGTTTAACACAACATTTTTAAATTTAGATGCCTATTCACAGGAAAAAGTCTGTGACTCTAGTTAAGACTGTATTCCCCATGTGTTTGTTGTAGCACGAGTCACAAAAAATAAAGTCCTTGTACAGACATCATCGTGAAATGACAAATAAAATTGAATTCTATTGTTGTTTTGTAAAGAAAGTAATGACTTTCAGTCTTAAAAATAGTGTTATGATAGTCATAGCTAGTCACGGATGTGAATAGTGACGTTAGGTCTCTATTCATTACAAGCATATTACAGAAATGTTTAATTTTTTAAAATCGGTTGATACTTATAAAATTCACAAGCTCTCAACATTTTTGAATACCCGAGGTGTGCTACTTTGGAGTCTAATTGATCAGCGTCTAATGGATCTAGTGAGCCGTTCGTTCTTTGCTATCGTGGAATGGGCGGTATATTTTTGCGATTTTTTTCCTAAAATTTAGCTACTTTTCTTTCACTTTTCTAACCACTTTTTATGTAGCTATTTATAGCGTTTTTGAGCCAGACTTAGCAGCTATCATTGAAATAAAAAGTTGGCAACAGTGGGCGTTGGAAGTCTAGTCTCTTCTCTCTCTTTGTATATACTCTTTGCTTTTAGCCAATTGCGCATACAGCCACACACACACGCATACACACTTTTGATACATCAAGAGAAATTTTTACAACGAACGTAAACGAAAGAAAAGCTTTAATTAGAACAACTCTCATCTTTGAATTTACTAAAGACTTTACATTTTATTCACTCTTTAATTTTATTACATTTTTAGTTGACGTACAATTTTCATTCAATGCGGTTGTCCGGCAGACACATATAGACGTGTTTTTAAACTAAATTAAAAGTTTTTTTTAAAATAATATAGAAAATTAAAATGTTTTTATACAAAAATATAATTTAACTACAGCTTAATAGTAGTTTTTTTTGCAAAAAATAAAGTTCTTTGTGGAAGTATTTAAAATTTGCTGATCATTTTCGTCTGCGGGCCGGTTGTTTTATTTTATTTTGTTCTCCTATTCGTCTCATAAAAAATAAAGTGTTGTTGTTTTAAAATTTTGTTAGTAAAATATGCCAAATATGGTCAAAGAAAAAGGTCTTTCTTATTTAAAAACATTAATTAAAATTTAAAAAAGAAGAGTGTTAAAAAGTGTTGATAAAAATGTATAAAAAAATAATATAATTAAAAAAGTGTATAATAAACATACACGGAAAAGGAATTAAACAGAGGTAAATCTAAATTAATTTAATTTTTATTATGTCTTTTAAAAGCTGTTTTTTTAAGAGAAAAAAGCGTTATCTGATGAAACTCATTATGTCGGTGATTTGATATTTTAACTCTTTTCGCACAATCGAATGTTGAATTGCTTGATACTAATTTATAGGCTTGTTAGACTTGAGGTTTTGTTTCCAAAATTTTGTAAATATTTTGTTTTGGGCTTAAGGACCAGGCTTGTCCGACACTTTGCTTCGTTGTACCTAAAAAATAGAAAACCAAAGAAAATAAAGTCTAAGAAAACTATAATAAAAACCAGTGTTGCCACCTCTTGTGTAATAACTAGGGAATGCAAAATACCGCACTTTTTCATTTCCCGGGAATGCGGGAAATTTTTTTCCAATCCCGCTCTAAAAATAAATTAATAAATTATTCATATTAAATCAAAGTTTTTGTATGCAAAATGTCTTATACGACCTAAGATTTTTTTTTATAAAATATGGCTCCATTATATTTCTGTGCTTTTTTAAAATTTTTAAAATTTTAATAGCAATTTCTCTAAATCTTAACCCCCGTATTCATAAAAATATTAAACAGCATTACAAAAACATTTTAGTTAAAAAACAAATTTTAGCCTTAAAACTGTATTTATAAACGATTATTAACTTTTACACAATGTTTAAATGTTTATTTTAAGCTAATATTCGTTTATGAATACAGTTTAAGGCTTCAAATTTGTTTTAACTAAAATGTATTCTAAGCTTAGAATAAAAAAAGTTCACAGTTTTATTTTAAAAAGTTGTAATTGCTGCATACAACATTTTGAATATTTAACTTTTTGTTTGAAATTGTATTCTTTAAAATCCCGGGATTCCTTAAGCGAATTCCCGGATTGCGGGAACAGAAAATTCCTTAGTTTCCCGGCAATCCGGAGTTGGAAATCCCGGCATGCATTCCCTAGTAATAACGCAAATTGCGTTTAATTTTGACTTGCTAGTGTGGTAGGTTTGTCCTTTATTCGGGCTTTCATTATGTTCGATTAAACGATCAAACAATTTTTGATCGAACTTAGAAAGAATGAACAGTTTAGGTGTCAACGTACTAACGTTGTAAATTATTAATATTTTTTACAATTTTATATCATGAAAATCGTGATTTATTTTAACTAAAGACAAATCATGTAATTTTACCCATTATTAAACAGTCCAAAGCTTGGAAAACGATTACCAAAAGTTTTACAATTTCAGTTATTTCTTTAATTTTGTACATTACAATTTTTTATAAAAGTTTCCTAAAATAGGTAAATTTTCAAAAAGTTCTATTAAAAAAAGTATTTTTTAAATTATTCGTTTTATTAAATTAATCGTCAAAATTTATTCGAATTATTCGTTATTCAAAAATCGTGTTTTCTAAGTTGTTCCTTCGAGTTTTGTTTGTTTGATAAATTAAATAATTTTTTGTCGAGATCTACCCTTTTGTGTAGTCCATGTGCAATTGCATCCATGTGCAGGCTCGCCAGAGTTATCACCAAAAATCTTAAATTATAAAAAATTTCAACAAAGTACTAGAGTTGAAATTCTTAATTTGGGTTGCCCAAATTAAACATGCCTGCACACAATTTTTATCGATCTGCGGAAAACAAATCAAAAATAACCCAATAAAATTAAATTCTCTGCTTTACATGTAAAGATGGCGTTTGAGCAAACTAGTTTTGAAAAAAGTCAAATTCATAACTATTCACCTTTTCTTAATTCTCAGACTTCAATAATTTTTCCAAGGAAGCAATTCGACTTTTACCACTTTTATCAAAAAAACCAAAAAAATTAAAGGATTTTTCAATATAGAATATTTAGAATTTTATGCATGATTCATTTAAAAAGTTTCATATTCATACACTAATAGAAAAAAATTAGTAAAAATTTGTTATGAAACTACAAAAAATAGCTAAAAATTACGTTTGCAGAGAAAACTGATAAAACTAGCAGATTTTTTGCTATATAAAGGGTGATTTTTAAGCAACTTTCTTTTTGGCAGCACTGCTTTTGGCAGCTCAGCTGTTTTCTTGTAACATGTTACTGTTAAACATGTCCAGTGTGGTCTATAACCTGACCATGAATCGACTTACAAAAGAGAAGAAAGTGCATCGTGCACTTCTTCTAATTTATGGTCAGTTTGGGCGACCTTCTGAGGCGGCTATTCGGAATCTTGTGACTAAATTTCGCACCAAATTTACATTATTTGACATTAAATCACCAACACGCTTGCGTAAAGTGCGGACATAGGAAAATATCGCAGCTGTATCTGCCAGAGTTGTTGATGACCGTGAATTATCGATTCGGCGCCGACGAGCGCTACTGTGCGATGACTACACATTTTGTTTTGCCCAAATGGAAGAGCTGGACTTGGGTGACAAGTGGTATGCCAAAATTGGACCCAGCGTATGAACCATTTGAGGCGTAGCCGCAGTCAACATTTACATGACATCATCTTAAGCATTGAATTATATAGATCGTTCTATCGACTCAACTAAAGATTTCATACATTTCTCTAAATTTTATGTGTTTTTTTAAATCAAATCCAAAATCTCTTAAAAATCACCCTTTATTAATAAGATAAGAATAGCAAAAATAAATATGTTCAATCTACAAATATTTAGTTATATTTGAGCTAACTTTTAGATAATTCAAAGTAACAAATTAATATGCTAAAATAAAATGTTTTCTAAATATTATTTGACAAAAAAAAAAAAAATCTAAAAAAATTTTAATTTTTAAAGTTTGTTTACAGATTATTTTTAAAATACGAATAAAAATCTACCCTTCTGGAATCAGCAGGCTACATGTTTTTAGCAAACATTTCTGTTTATTATACTGTTATATTAAATTTTTTATTGATATTTTTGTTCGCTGTTTTTTAGTCTACAAATCTTTAATAAAAGTTTTTGTTAATTTTACCAGAATAAATTGCTACTTTCAATTAATTAAAATTTTGTATAGTTAACAGGTTTATTTTTGCTGTTCTTATTTTACAAGTTTAATATAATTTTATTAAAATAAAAATTATGTTTTTTTTTCGACCTTTAATTTTTGATCAATGGTGATAATCTTTTTTACTTCGAGCTCATATAATATATATTAGTTCTCATGTAGTGAGTAAACTAGTTTATATGAATGTTTGGCATAGGATTGTTACCGCTTTCAAAACGTGTTCTGATGATGGGAACCTAGAAAATTCCCGAAATAGATCTATCAACACATTCCTGAAAGGGTCAAAGAATAAATTTAAAACACAAAAACTCTATAGATTATTTGTTAGAACAATATCCTAATAAAGAAATATAGAGTATGGCCTCGAACTTGAATAATTTTCATTTTCATTGTTCTTATTTTAGTAATATTAGTAAAAAATCTGCTAATTTTAGCAGATTTTTCTGCAACGTAATTTTTAACTAATTTTTAGTAGTTTTTTCGGCTATTTCTATGAGTACACTCAAAAAAAGTTAGTAAACCAGTTTTTAATCTCACTTTACTATTATTATACTAATTTTTAGTATGAAGTTATTTTTTAATTACATTTTTTGCTATTCATATTTTACAAATTACTAATTTTTTTTGCTAGTTTTAACGTAATTTGTAGTAATTTTTTTGGCTATTTCTACAGGTATATATCTATGAGTACACTCAAAAAAAAGTTAGTATAAAAATTAGTGAAACAGTTTTTAATCTCACTTTACTATTATTATACTAATTTTTAGTATGAAGTCTTTTTTTAGTTACATTTTTTGCTATTCCTATTTTACAAAATTACTAATTTTTTTTACTAATTTTGGTTGCTAATTTGGCAAACCTGCATTTCATGTGGCCTTCCTCAAAAAAAGAAAAAAAAAAAAAAATGACCCACTCTGGAATTAAAAAGAATTTTTTTTCTATGTTCGGTTTTGTGGCCGGGGGAAAAAAACCAGTATGCGTAGAAACATATACGTGTGGGTACTCAAATGAAAGGAAATTTTCTCAGGATTTCCAATATGATATTGTTTTTATGATCCATGATACATAGCGCCCTCTTAAGTACATAAATGGAATGGGAGTTTTTTTTAGTGTTTTTTTTTAAATTTTGTAAAGATTACTGTTCAAATACTGAAGTTTACATGAAAATATGACTTTTCAGTTGCTATCGTTGACATTATCCAGGGATTATCGCGTGGAGGTCAGAGTACAACATTTATTGGTTTGGAGGGTTTCTCCTCCAGTCCGTCCAAGGTCCGGTTTCGCTGAGGAAAGTTTTTCTGCATGACCGGCAGGACTTAGGAGTTTTCTCCTATATGATAAGCAGTTTTGTGGCTTTGCTGAGTAAATTTTTTCTGTGTGACCGGCCTTCGACAGTTTAGTGGCTTCGCTGAGTAAAGTTTTCCCATATTGCGATTTTATCAAAAAAAAATATTTTGTTGTAATTCGATGTATTTGTAAGTGTTTTCGAAAGTAGCTCTACAGGCAAAAGTTGTAAACGGGTGTAGAGGGCACTACGTATCATAGATCCTAAAAACACTATAATTTTTTAAATCCTGATGAAATTTCTTTCCATTAGAGTACACACGCTTATTCATATGTTACCGGTTTTTGGGCCTTGGGGGCCTAGTTTGTAATGCTAAAACTACTAAAAATTAGCTCCAAATGATGTTGCAAAAAAAAAATAGAAAAATTAGCAGATTATTTTTTGATAAATATTAGTGAGATAAGGATAGCAAAACTAAATCTGTTGAATCTACAAATAGTTAGTTATATTTGAGTTTAATTTTAGTTAATTGCAAGTAACAAATCTGCTAAAATCAACAAAAAATTTCCTAAATAATAGTAGACAAAAAAAAAAATCATAAAAAATTTGAAATTTTAAAAGTTTTTTTTTGTTTTTAGTGCGAATAAAAGCTGCCCTTCTGAAATGAGCAATATACAATTGTTTAGCAAAAATTGCTATTGTTTTTATATACTGTTATTCTACTAATTTTAAGGTAAATCCAGCTAAAATTTGTTGATATTGTAATTCTTTTTTTTACTGTTTTTGTATTCAAATATTTAGTAAAAGTATTTGCTAATTTTAACAAAGTAAATTGCTATTTTAAATTAACTAAATTTTAACTCGAATATAACTAAAATTTTGTAATGTTAACAGTTTTATTTTGCTGTTCTTATTTTATTAATTTTAATAAAAAATATCTGCTAATTTCGGCAATATTTTCTGCAGTTATTTTTAACCAATTTTTAGTAGCTTTTTATGCTTTTTTACAGGTTTATTTCTATAAATGTATATAAACGTTTTTTCGAAACTCTATCCTGTTACGTAATACATACGTCCTGCTCAAATAATATATACGTCCTGCTCACATAAGTGCAGCATTTGTTTTTTTTGACGCAACAAGCTAAGGTTTTATAAACATTTTTATTTCACCTCAAAAATCTTTTTTCACCAGAATTTTTTTTTTCACCACTAAATAGTTATTTATATTAAAAATGCTTTTATTATAATAAAGTTTCTTTTTTTTGCACACCAAACAGTTTTTCACCTCAAAATTATATTTTTCACCTCTATGTTGTTTTTTCTTTAAATTTTTTTGTTAGTAATAGTATTAACAGGTGACGTAGGCTGACGCAACAACCCTGGGTTAGACTAAGATTCATAAAAAAAATTCACAAATTTTTTCAAAATTTTCGAAAAAATTTTAAGGGTCGCTACCAGACTTATAAAAATTTTCCCGATTTTTAAAAACGACATATTTCTATAAAAATTTAAAAAAAGCAACAAAATTAATATTTTTTAATATATTTAAACCCAAATACCCAGGGGTATAAGATTTAACCCTTAACCACGCTAGGCCAAAGAAATGTCTAAAATTTTACATTATTTTCAAAACTCAAAATTACGAATAAAGATTAAAAAAAAAGATTGTAAATATTAAAAAAATTTTGGGCGCTTTTCTTTGAACACATCATGAGAATTAAAGAAAATAATTATATAAAAGGGAGTCCTCAATCCACTTAGTGAGTGGACCGATTCAATTGGTGGATTTGAAGGAAAGTCAATATTTATGATAAAAAAAAATTTAAGGTAATTTTTTGGTGAAAGGAACTAACTTTACATTGTACATGTTTAATTATATCAGAATAACTTTGTTCCGAAAAAAAAATTAAAAATGAACGAAAATTTTTAAAGTCGCACATATTATTGAATGTTGAGTATGAAATTACTTTTGAGGGTTTTAGCTACAGTGGCCATACTGGATGAGGTACGAGTACACAGTATTATTATTTTTTAATTCCTATGATTTACGAGCCGACCTAACAAAGAAAACAAAACAAATTTGGGAAACATTTTCTCTATTTCTCAACATAATCTACTTTTAGCTCGATCCACTTTTCCCAGCTATATTCAGCTTCGATACCCTGTTTATAGTAAGAACTGTCGAGCTCCTTAAAATAACCACAGACTCCACCTCTTCATTTTCGGCAAATCTTTTACCACCAATCCATTTTTTCAAGTTTGGAATAGAAAATAATCCGAGTGAGCTAAATCTGCCGAATAAGGTGCGTGATGAAGCAATTTGAACTTTAACCTTCATCTCACCCTCAAAAAAACTTACGTTGTTTACCCTCAAGTGTGGCGTTCCACACATACGGTATGTCTACATATTTTGCATTTGCAACATAATTTTTTTGTAGTCAAAATCATGGTTTACCATCAATAACATATTTATTTTTATATATTGTTAAGTATTAAATCAAATAAGTTTTTCTTCAATACATTTTACACAAACATTTCGGTTATGAGTATGTTTACATACACCCTTTTGACAGAAACGACATTATGTTTGGTATACATAGTTCTTAGTTTTCGACTTCCTGCTATAACAAATGTGACATCTAGCTTTTCCTTCGATTTTCGGAGGAACACTTTGGATCTTTTTGGAGGAACGTCGAATGATAGTGATGAGTTCTCCCGAGATTCTGAACTTTCACGGAACAGCGAAGATGTGGACTGGGCTTCTAAGCTACTCCGGTCGCCCATTGATTCATTTATTGAATTGTTGCTAATTGCAAAAAGCAAAGATGCCGCTGATTCGGTTCGTGGCACGCCTTTTCTCATTGCCAAGCTCACGCAAGTAAACACGACGCATTGTTGATTTGTTGGTTTGCCAATTTGGTTTCACATCTTTGAATATAATCAACGCGTTTAATGCTGAGATGTCGACCATATTTGAATACATCGATTCGTATTTCTTTTGGAACTGTAACAAGACAACATTTTGTCAACAGTATCCTCGTGATCAATGAAAACAAAATAAGTCTTTAAACGAACCTTTGGTTTTATTATAATATTGAATTATTTTTGGCAACTTTTTTCCGTCGGATTCTACATCATTCGAAGCATGCATTGTACTTTGCAGTACTACGCAATTTTCGTTTCTGCCGATGTATGATACAAGTGTTGTATTTTCGGTGAATGCAAATGTTGATTGGAACACGGTAGCTTTTTTGCATTCTATAAGTTTTGGTGGAATGCTTCTTTTATTTTTGCGCATTGTACCGACCATTGTTAGCTCTTGGGATAACAACTTTTGACCAAGTTCGTACGATGAGAAAAAGTTGTCCATTGTTATATTATGACCCTTCAGTCCACGAACTAAATCCAAAACTACACGCTCACCTTGTTTTTTTTTTCAGCTAAACCACCAACTGGCTTACCTAAATACGGTTGGATTTTCCAAACGTAACAAGTTTCAGAGCAAACTAATAGCCAAAATTTTATTCCATAGGTTATTCCATAGGTTTATTCGGTTAGGCTTAGAAGGCATATACTGTCGAAACTTGCATCTTCCACGAAAACCAAGCAATCGATCAGACGGGTTGAAAAAATCAGCCAATAGCTCAGACCATTTGTCGAATATTTCACGAATTGTAGGAAATTTGTCTGTAGAGTGCATAGACGGGGAAGAATATGTTTACATTTTATAATACAGTTTGTAAGAATATCAAATAAAATGCACATTTGACGACAAAAACTTATGTGCTTAGGTTAAAATTCATTGATATTACATATGTGTGGAAAACCACACACCAGGGTAAGCAACGTTACTTTTTAAATATCTCGTTATAAAAAAAAATTGAATCAATTAATTTGTTTTCTGTGCTAAATTGATGCGGCAGGAAATGTCAAGGAATTTCATGCTCATCGCTCAATTTTTTTTTTTTAATGTATAAAAAAGTTTAATTTTGTGTGGTTTTCCACACAAGGGTGAGATGAAGGTTAATTCATTTTTTTTTTTTTTTTATAATCGTAAACGAATGCGCAGACTCCCCCGGAAAAGAATCTAACTCGGCTTGAATATTGGTTGCACTGAGACCTTTCAAATGAAAGTATTGACTTAAGAGGGCTGCCAAGGTCGTTGCTTTTAACGGTGACCAATTTTTTCCATGTTTTCAAATTCACTGAAATCGTTTTTCAAATTCACTGCAATTGTTTATTTTTTATTCCAAAAAAAATACTAAACAACGCTTCGCCTTGAGACATAAAACATATGATTTATAAGGTTGCCACTTTTCATCAACGTAATTTTTTTCTAACTATCTATATATAGGTCGGCTCACTTTGGGACCTGGTTGCGACCCCTAAATAGTTTTCGAAAATTTTGTTGAAAATTTTTATTTTATGCATCTTAATCTAACCCATAGTTTTGCCGTCAAAAATTCGACGTTTTCAAAAATAAGAATCAGCCTATTGTGGAGGGTATAAGAAAACGATAAAACCGAATTTAATACTTTTCCTTGTTTAGTATTGAGTTAGTTCGATGATTCCAATTTTGGTTGATTACTTATCAATAAGTTAATAAAACAATATGGATAAGTTTTCCAAAAGGGGTTTTCTTACTAGCTATTTACGGGTTATTAAGTGTTGATCATTCTACTTAAAAAATTGTGCTCTTCTGTCCATTCAACATTGGTTCTGTAAGGCATTTCGGTCACTCGAACAGAAACATGTAAGGACCAGTCAGTAGATGAATCTGCATTGCATTAGCAGATGAAGAAGAGTTAAATCATTCCCCAATTTTACAGCATTGACAAAGAACATTCTAGAGGACGAAAGATAGTTATAAACAGGCATAATGATATTGTTCGTACGGGTAGATCTTGCAAATATCAACTTATTATATAAGTAATCTGGCTCTTGTGTATGAATAGCTTTATGTAAAAGATTAAATTACGTATGTCTAAGTACGATGTCAAACTACGTTCCAAAATTTTAATAGCGAATTCAGATATGTTATCAAATTTTCATTTATTATAAACGTATCTTGCACAATTATTTATTACAATTTGCAATTTCCCCTTTGACGTAGCATCAATGTCTCCGTATACAATAGCCCCAATAGGTACGATCAAAGTTTTCACTAATTTAAGCTTTACATCACAAGGAACATATGAGGATGAGTACCAAAGTTTTCTCAACACGTTGTATATTTTAATTATAGAGAAGTCAACGTGACTTTTACAGTTTAGTAATGAGTTTATCATAAACCCTAAATTTTTTACAACTTTAACATATTGAACGAGTTTATTGTCCAAGAAAATGTCGGGAAGGTCATTTAAGCTTAAATCATTATAGATCGTAAGAGCAAATGCAAAGATTATTTCTCTTAGACCACATACAAATCTCATACAAGTCCTCATTAAGACGACAAACCAAGTCTTCAACAAGACCAGGACGTCTCGATAGGTAGATTTGTGCGTCATCGGCGTAAAAATGTATAGAAGAGTTTCTACAGCATTGAACTATATCATTTATAAATAAACTGAATAAAATTGGACCTAAAACAGAACCTTGTGGTACTCCAGAAAATACTGGTTTAAGAGTCGAATATAAATTATTACTGCTGACATGTTGATGAGGGTTACTTAGATAAGATTTAAGTAGATTTGAGGCAAATTTAGAAAATCCAAAATATTTCTCAATAGGTCATGATTTACGGTATCGAATGCCTTAGAAAAATCGATTAATACGAATATGGATATATCACCACGGTCTAATGACGGTCGAATGTCTTCTAAAACTTTCAATATTGCCGTATTACAACTCTTCTTCTTACGATATCCCGATTGGTTTTCAAACAACAATTTATTAATTGTCAAGTGCTTGACAATTTGTGACGAAATAAGTCGTTCAAAAACCTTAGATAACGAAGGCAATATACTAATAGGTCGAAAATCTTCGGGTCTAGATGGCGAACTCTTTTTAGCAACTGGTATAATATTAGAAATTTTCCAATGATAAGGGAAATTAGAAGTTGTAATTATGTGGTTATATATATGGGTCAATGAGGGTAGTATGTAAGGTATAATGAGTTTAATAAATTTCAAGTTAATTCTATCATAACCAACAGAGTTGGACTTGAGATTCGATAAAGCTTTTCCAACTTCTTCGATAAATCGAATTTATATTGAATAATCACTAGTACAAAACTAAAAACGTTGACATTGCTGATTTTATGTTACCATATTCATAACATTTAGTTAGTTCCAAGTTCTTTGTAATTTATTAAAGTTTTTTATTTTAACTCGAAGCTGAAAGAAGTCAACTCATAATTGACTTTTATTGCTGGAATTTTTGGTAAATTTAGTAAGAACAGATTTATTTTCCCTTCGTTGCTTTTAAATGATAACAAAAATAAATGAATATGAGGTATTTTACATTAAATACTTACCCCAATTAACATTTCCGATTTTCAAAAAACATGTAATAATTTTACTGCCAAACCCGAAATGCTAAACGGGTTGGTTGAAAAATAATTTGACTACAAACATTTACCGCATAGTTTTAAATATGATTTTTTGAGATAACTGATACATATCATTTTATGTTACAAATAATTAAAAAATTTACGGAATTTCGACTTTGTGCCGCCTATCTGATTTAGGAGGTTAGCATTTGTTTATCTATTACCTATTGAAATTTTACTAAAATCGGAGATTAACATTTAAGATTACGTGAATGTGTTCCAAAAAAGTATTTCTTAACTTTTACAACAAACTTCTAAGAAACTTATATTTTTATGCTATAGCAATACAGTTAATGTGAAATATCTCAAACGTGTATGAGTGCTTAAAGTTTTATTTTACTCAAACGTAAAATTAGTTTGATAACCACAACAAAAATGAAAAAAAAAAATGTAACATTACACATGTAAAAAAAATATTTTGTGAATTTTTGCATATAACCAAGTAAAAAAAAATTATGTGGGGCATCATCAAATTATATTAAATTAGATATGCTATGAGATAAAATTTTATCCAAAAAATGAAAACATCTAAAATACATCAAATTGTATCGAATTCGATACAATTGTACACACAGAGAAATAAAGTGCCAACCGAATTGAAAAGTGTATTTTAATGGTAACAACTAATAAATACAGTTAGTACAACGATAATAACATTAGATTTCTGAATATGTTGGGTGTTACAACAAAATTTCAGTTGAATTTACAGAACTTTGTTCTGAATACTAACATTCAGTAGTAACAACCGACTAAAATTCGTAATAACCGAATTTGAGTCGAAGTATTTGAATTTCAGTTGGCAAACAACGTAATTTTTCTCTATGTGTATCTAATTAATTCTAATTCGATGCAATTAAATGCAATTTTGTACAATTTGATGAATATTAGATACAATTTCATTCCAATTTTGTCTCTATACAAATTTTAGTGTATTGTAAATAATTGTATCAATTTAGATATAATTCGATATTATTGGATAAAAGTTGATACAAAGATTTCCTAGTTTTTCTCAACCATTATATGAAATTATATCTAATTTCATAAATTAATATATATGACTAATATTATTTTTACAGTTTTTTACAAATTTGAAACTGTGGATCCAAAATATCATGGCTCTATTCCAATAAATTAACTCTGAACATTGAAAAATTAGCTTTTCTTATATTGTTACACTGTTAAAGTTTATAGATATTATTTTTTTTGTCTGCATGAAGTCTTAGCATATGTTAAACTTCTTATGCTAAATAACGTGTATCAAAAAGAGGTATGTTCCGAGAGAGGATCAACTTTTGTGTGTGCTAATTTTCATTAAAAGTACATAGCTTTTTCGGCAAGTGCACGACCGCGTGAGCTAGAGTCGTTCTTGTGAAAATATATAATCATATCTGAATTCAATTAAAAAATATTCCATGCATTGTACTTCATATATTTCTATATAATTTTGCATGGAACAATATATGCCTTTATAAAAACTAAAAAAAGAATTTTTTGTATGTTAGTTCACATAAAGATTTATATAATTGTATGTACATTTATGTTGAATTATATACGATCGCATATATAACTCTATATTGTATATATAGTAATATATAATTAATTAATTGTATAAAGACAATATAACATAATAAATTGTTATATATATCCCCATACAAATATTGTTGAAACAACACAAAGCTATATACTAACATACAAATAATAATGCTTTAACATATATGTTTATATGACTATATATATTTATACATTGAAACATCTAATTGTAAAAAATTGTATCTGAATATAAATAAACTTTTTTACTTGGGTATATTATTATATCCGAAAAATGAGAATATCTAATTGTATCATATTATATCTAGTCTGATACAATAAACATTATTTGCTACAATTAGATCGAATTTGATGGAAATTAGAAATTTTGTCCTCATCCAAATGTACAAAATTATATATAATGTGATACATTTACATCGAATTAGATACAATTGTATACAAATATATGTAATTATATGTGACATATGTAGTCATATATAGATCGTTATGTAATTATATATTTTTACATATTGCTCTATAGAAAGTGTAATATATAGATACATATTTGAGATGTAATTTTATATGAATATATATTTTGCAATATATCATTATAAATAACTGTATAAAGTAATATATAACTATATCAAAACTTTTTTACTTGGGTAAAAAAACTTTTATGAGAAATGAGTTATGACAAGGAGTATGTAGTATCTGTATACGGGAATATATCGTTAGTAGAAATATAAAAATGTGTATTAATACTTCCCAGTGTAGAAACGGCAATGATATGTCATTATTTTTCCTACTGCCAGTAATGACACCAGCTTACTCTGCATTACTTTAACACAAATACTTTCGAACATAACCATGATTTTCAAAATAAATTTGCACAATTTGGAAGCGTTGCACAGTGGTTTCCCTTATATGGACATGCGGTCAAAAATCAATATCTGCAAAACTAAAAAAGCTAGGGTCTTCAAAATTTGTGTGCTCATAGCATGCCCGAAGAACTTAAAGTTTACGAATCTAACCACAGTAGCCATTTGATCTTTGAAGGGTTAATTGGCTTATAGATTTGTTTTAAGAATTTTTGAAATAAAGTATTTCAACATGATTTTTTTTTGTTTTAAACAATTTTTGTAAAATTTTATTCTATTTTAATTCATTCGAAATATACACTGAAAAAAAACTAAATTAAAAAGTTATACAAAGTTATATAATGCAATATGAGGTATTATTAAGTAATATAAGGTAATAAGGTAAAATAAGATATTAATATATATCAAATATTAAGGAAATTTATAACTAATTGACTTAAACTACTCGTTTTCTTTGTTGGTAAGTTTCGGGCTGAAGAAATAAATGGATCCGAACTTAAAAAGAGCCTATTTAAAAGATCTGTATTTGTAGCAATGAGCGATATTTTTCTTGTGAAGGCAGTTCTTTTTCAAGGGATTTTGCTTCTAGCTGAATAGTTTCAAGACTTTCAAACCATTTTTTATGCTAATTCAAAATAATTAATTTGCTTCGATGATTTTTCGTCCAAAGTATACCAATCCGCTTACAAATGCTTTTTTGCTCATGTCGAATTTTATTTTTTCAGCCTTCAATTTTTCCTCCATAATTTTAAATATTTTTTTTTCTATCAAATGATAATTACTAGCTATGGAACCCCAAATATCAAGCACATACATTCTCGAAAATTGGCTCTGACAGAATAAACCTTCTACATTAATTTCCATATTGATATTTTCGAAACTTTTACCACTATCGCGGAAACAATTAATTATAAGAATTAAAAGTTGACCTTTGTTTTGACACCGAAAGTCAAATACCTTAATATTGCAATATAAAGTTTAAAATAACAACAATTTAAAAAAAAAATTATTTCTCTTTACTCATATGCTTAAAAAGAAATAGTACAAAACAAAATGCGATTTTTCATTATTTTTCATCGGATGACTATGTAAATCACATCCATATGCGAAAATACAATTTGATGAATAAGAAGTGGTTTGATGAATAAGAAGTGGTGGGTGGATGAAGGCCAAATAACTAAAAGTCTACGTCAAAAAGTAGTTTTTTAAAAACGTGTGTTTTGAAAAGGTCAAAAAAGTATTCTTCAGGGATTTTTTAATGGGCTTATATTTTTGCAGCTTTTATTATTTAATTTGATAGAAAATAAGTTAAAATTTAATGTTTGTAGGGTTTTTGGTGACTTCTGTCCCAATATCGCGAATAACTTTTTAGATAAACTTAAGTTTTCTTTTATGACTATGCAACCACAATATATGCAATATAAACATACGTCCACTTTCAACTGACACAAACATTAAATCTCAAAAAAAAACAACAAAATTTGTTAGATTCATAAAATTTAGTGTGTTATCAATAAATTTAGTGCAATAAAGCTTAGAAAAAAAAACATTAATTTTTTTGATTTTTGGCCTCTGAGGGAAACCACTGTGCGTTGTTCAGGCGTCAGTCTATTCATGTTGAAATGCCAAACCAAACTAAACATGAATCACTTGACAGCTGATAAAATGGGAGCTAGTTAACAAAGTGTTGCCAACTTAAAAAAACACCCTAAAATACAAAAAAGAAATATTTAAAAATATCGCTAAATATCCTAAACACCTTTTATCTTTTAAAAGCAACCTGAGGCTGGCATTTTTCGTTCTGTACAATCAGAAAAAAGCTAAGTTTATATTTTATTTTTGCCTGCATCCTCAATTTATCAAAGTATTGTTTTGTACAGCCGCACCAAAGCGTATTTTATTTTTGCCTTTATTTATTTAGTATTTTTTTTTTAAGTCTATTTTTAGTCTATTTAATATATTTATTGTTTTATATTTTTTTTTAAATTCCCAATTTTTACGTGCACATGTGTGCCTTTGATTGATGTGTAGTATAAAAAAAATATTAAATGAACGAAATCAATCTCGCTTGCATTTCGTGTTTGTTTGTATCTTTTCTTTTTTCTCTACTTCGTCCATACATGATGCAGCATCTACATCTAGTCTTTTAACATGTTCTCCATGCCATTAATGTGTTTGCCAGCACAATTTTGGTAGCGTAAATTAGTTAAACGTAAATTAGTTACATATTAGTTCAAAATTTGTTTTTTGGTGAAAGTCTTTAACTAAAATTTTAGCTGAAGACGCGACGTCAGCAAAAAAAAAAATTACCGAAAGTCAGTTAAATATTTTTAATAGACGTTTTACAAAATTTTCAACAAACTTTTTTCTGAGTATAGTTTAAATTTTTTAGACATTTAAATTAAATTTAATTTTTAAAACAACAAGCTCGAGTAATAGATCAATTTTTCAAAATCCAAAAATTGTACGTGCAAATTTTTTTGATTTTAAATCCATATTTTTGGAGTTTTAGTGCATATTATCTGTTTTTTGTGCATATTTCGGTTTAAATGCATACTTTAAGCGCATATTTTGGATGCTTTGTTGCATATTTTAAGCGCCTATTTTCATTTTTTAGTTGCATGAAATTCCTTGCGCAAGTCATTTAAAATATTTTCAATAAAAAAAAATAAATAAATAAAAAGACTCAGTATTTAAATTATAGATAACCACATATTTTTTTAATTTTTTGTAGGCTGTTTAGTAATAATATGTCATTATTTTGCGCGACATCCCCATATAAAAGTAATAAGATTTGTAATGACAATTGTAAGTACTTGCCATTACCAAATATTTACTTACATAACCATTTATTTAGTAATGCTTTTATACACTGGGCTATTGTTGGAGAAAAAAAATGTAATTAACCATTTGCATTAAATAATAATGAACTATCGCTTCTGAATTGGTCAAGGGCTATTCAAAATTTTAATTTGGTATTTTTTCTTAACCGCTACCAATCAAAAATGTTTAACCACCCAGTGTAGAAACGGTAATGCCATGTTATTGCTGTTCTCACTGACAGTAATGACACCAGCTTACTCTCTGCATTGCTTTAACACAAATGATAAAGACTTACTAATAACTAGTTAATTTCCCCATTATTTCAATACAAAAATAATGCGTTTCCCATAAGCACTTTTTTTTGTTACCATTATTTTAGATATAAAGTAATGATCTAAACTTTTTTTGAAAATTTATTTTTAGACTTACTATTTTTTATTTCTATTATTTCTAGTAAGTACATATATAACTACTTATTGATATTTTGTAATCTGGAAAGTAATGACATTTTGTGCAAGCAAATTATTTATGTTTTTATCTATCAACTAAAACATGTAGAGATAGCTCAAATCGTAGATCGGTTGACTGACATTCTGGAGGCTCGGGTTCAAATCCCGTGTGGTCACATTTTATTAAAAAACATTTTTCAATAAATAAAATATTTTTTTTATTAAATTTAGTTATTTTTAGACTCATTATTTTTGTCCATACTCGAAGCATATAGGTAACCAAATATTATTCTAGTTTTTGTAAGATGCTTAGCAATGATATGTCATTATTTTGCGCGACATAACCATATAAAAGTAATGAGATTCGTAATGACAATTGCAAGTGCTTGCCGTTACCAAATATGTACTTACATAACAACTTTTATGGTAATGCTTTTCCACACTGGTCATTTCAGTATAAATTAAAAACTGAATTATTAAAACTAAAAAAAAACTTAAAAACAAAAATGGAAAACAATTATAAAGAACAAGAATTTTAAATTTCTGACCTTGTAGAATTTTTGACCACTTATAGAAAAAAAATCTGTAAAAATAACAGAAGAAGCTAAGCTCAAATAAAAAATTTTGTATACAAATTAGTAAAACATTTTATATCTCATTTTTTTATGACTAATTTTCGTTGTTGATTTTAGCATACTATTTTACTAATTTTTTAAACCCAATTTGCTTAAATTAAAAGATATTTTTTCTAATTTTCTTTTTTCATAATTGAGAGCAAAGTTTTTTTTTCAAGTTGAACATTTTTATATGCTCTTTTCAATGCTCTTAAAAACATGTAAATTTTTGTTCATTATAAGACTCGATTTTGAGAAAATTTAGTCCAAATCCTTTTTGCATTTTAGCTGACGACATTTCCATGTAACAGAAGTTGGTTTATACACTTTTATATAAGAAGTGATTAAAGTTTGAATTTGAATTTCAAACCGCTTTGAGCATCATATAATTCAAACTAGAGATGGGCACGTTAGTCAATTTTGACTCACACTTACGAGAGAAAAATTCCACTGACGCACAATCACTCACGCGTGATTCACTTGAATCACACAAAATTCTGCTCATGTGCCCATCTCTAAATCAAACTATATGTTAAATTTTAACTATTATTGTTACAACATTGTTCAGGGAAATAATTGAACAGCTTTAAAAGATAATAAACCAGCAATTTTAATAATTTTAAATTCCATAATATTTATTTGAAATTTCGAAGCATAGTGATAATTTGTCTGATAATAAAATTGCATTACAATAAATAAGCTCATATGCCGGAAATAGTAGTTGAGCAACATGTTGCTAAAAAACATCGTTTTATTTTAAGTTTTAGCAACAATTAACTTCTTTAATGTTTAAGTACTTTTACTCCTTAGTAACTTTTACGTTTTGTTTTTTTTAATTGCAATTTGTAATCTATTTTGACAACTGACTTGTTCACACAGTGATCCCATTTAGGGATTTAATATAAGTTTTGTAATTTTGTTTTATTTAAAAGTTAAAATCATGATGAAAAATACAAATTAAAATATCTCTTAAGAGAACAAAAACTTTACGAAACTAATTAAGCATATGTCTAGAAGATTTTAAAATTTATACAAATAAATAATATATATTTAAATTACTTCAAACTATTTTTATGCATATATTTATTTTATAGAATATAGATGCATTCATATGTTCGCTTGTTTTATATTCATACGAAATCAAAAATTGGTTTGTTCTTCAAAGTGCCTAACAAAGTGTTCATTACCCGGGCTGTAACTAACATTACATTCACCTAATTTTTTCTTAATTTCTAATAAAAATAATATATAGTAGGGTTATAACTTAAATTTTTTTTGCAATTATCAAATTTTACCTAGTCCAAGTTTCCGCATAAGCCTTCGACAGAATTATTTTCGTTCATTAGACAGTTCGACAGAATTTTTTTCGTTCATTAATCTGCAAATTAATATTTCGCTGATATTTTATAGTCCTTAGACTACAACGGTGCGAGATTTTAGCGTTGTTTCGCGATATGGGCATCAAAATTCGCATAACAACGAGCACATTGCGGAAAATATTATTTAAAATATGTTGTGTAGTAATTTTGGTCCATGAAACTTAATATTTATAAAAGTGAAAAAAAATTAATTTTTAGAAATTGTACTTTATGCGCTAGGTTTTGTTTCAAAATGACCTGGAAAACGATTTTTGTTATTAATACTTGGTGTAGGTAAACATTTTGCAAAAAAGTTGTAACCCTAACGTAGTGCAAAGTCGACATAAATTAAAAAAAAAATTTTTACAATCATATACAATTGTTTGAAAGTTAAGTAAAAGCGAAAAAATTTGTATTTAAATTAAAATGTATTTTAATTTTTCCAGTGTATAACAATATTACCACATAAGTGGTTATTAGGCCGGGTCGATTGGATATGGAGGCAAAAAAATCGCTCAACATTCAAGGAAAATCGTATTCTAGGGATCAAAACAAGAAACTTTGCCGAAGGAACCATACCTCTAAAACGAATTCTGATGTCCCGACTTTTGACCCGTAGGGTCAAATTTTGAAAAAGCCCACTTTGATATTTCAGAAAGTAGGAGGAATCTCTCCAAGATTATGGGAGGTACTTCTTCTCCGGGAGACGCGCTAGCAGATTAATGCATAAATCATCATTCTAGGGGTTAAAATTTAAGTTAAAAGAGGGCCTTTTTAACCGTGTTTTTTTTAGCAAAATGTACAAATCTCGGGATAGAGATATTTCAGAATGTAGGAGGAGTCTTTCCAAGATTAGGGTCTATATTTCTTCTCCGGAAGAAATAGAGTATAAATATATTCGATTGGGTTGGATTCGATTGGGGCACTCTAAATGGGTCAAAGTAGGATTTTTCAAAATTTCACCCTACGGGTCAAAAGTCGGGACATCAGAACTCGTTTTAGAGGTATGGTTCCTTCGGCAAAGTTTCTTATTTTGATCCCTAGAATACGATTTTCCTTGAACGTTGAGCGATTTTTAAATCGACCCGCCCTAGTGGTTATATAAGTACATATTTGGTAATGGCAAGTACTTACAAATATCAATACAAATCTCATTACTTTTATATGGGGATGTCGCGTAAAATAATGACATATTAATACTAAAGACATTATGAAAAATTAGAAAATATTTGGTTACCTTAATGCTTACTAGTATGGACAAAAATATAGAGGCAAAAAATAAATTTTCAAAAAACTAAATTTAATAAAAAATATATTTTTTTATTTCAAATTATTTTTTAAAATAAAACGTACCTACACGGGTTTCGAACCTGGGACTCAAGGTTGTCAGTCAAGCGCTCCACTATCATATGCGGTATGTTGACATGTTATAGTTGATAAATAAAAACATAAACGACTTGCTTGTACAAAATGTCATTACTTTCCAGCAAAAAAAAAAAAATACATGTAGTTACTAGAGTTGAAAAAATAATGAGTCTAAAAATAGATTTTCTAAAAATTTTGAGATCATTACTTTATATTAAAAAAAAAAAAAATTATAAATATAAGTATTTATGGGTAACGCATTATGTTTTGTATTGAAATTATGGGTAGGTCCTTATTATTTCTGTTACAGTAATGCAGACAGTAAGCTTATGTCATTACTGGTAGTCCGCTAAGTAGTGATATGTCTTTACAGTTTCTACACTGGGATATGGTTTATAATGAATAGCTCGAAGTTTCAATCTTTTTATTTTATATTGTCTTTGGTTTATGTCATTATTTTTTTATAGTTTGCTGATTTTATTTTATATAAATATTTATGGAAATAGAAATCATGGAGTACCACTATTTATTTAAGCTACTTAATTCCATTGGGTTTGAAATAGATTAATAGAATACACTTAATAGTTGGCGAAACTAACCATCATATGGGTTTTGCTTAAATGAATGAATAGAGTTTTGGAAGTATTTACAGCTGGGTGCAATGTATTAGCAGTCAAGAGAGGAAAATTACGAAATTGAAAAAATATGTATTAATAAACCTAAATTGGAAACAGAAAATTTTGAATGGGATATGCAATTCATGCGTAGAGTAATAAATTTTTGAAGAAACTAGCATTTAACTCTTCTGTCCTGTTTGGGTCAAAATTAATATATTAATATATTTTCATTACTAACAAGGGAAGGTATCCCGACCCGGACCATCAGATCTTAACGTGCTTCGGATATATTGTAGAGAATACAAATGGACCCATGTTGTACAAATGGATCTCATGTGTAGTCGTCACTAAGATTGGTCAAAAATTACACCATTTTACGTTTTTTAACGGTTTAGTTTGTTCTATTTAAAGGAAATATAGATAAATTTGGTATCAAATAAAATTGTTTTTGAAGACACATTCACTGGTTCAAAAATTATGTCTAAAGACTTTAAAGTATTTTTTTTATTAAAAAAAAATATGTTTTAAACAACATTAAATCTAAGCTAAAAACAATTCATGTTAATGCCTATTTAATTAAGTCGAAGGGTTTGTCTGAGCTTTTCCGATGTTCGAAATCGTTAGTTTTTTTATGAGACTTTTCCCGAAGAGCCTTTTATCCCTAAATTTCAAATAATTCAAAAATGTGGCAATTCTGCGTCCACTATGTAGGCAATATGGATATAAAAATGTTTGTTTTCTTTATTACTTTAACCCTATGAACAAATAAATCTAGTTTTCATAAATTAAAGACAAGTTTTCATACAAAAACTAATGCAATTTCAACTCCACTTTTTATCCCTTAAATGTGAGATTGGGCAGCTAAAAAAATACGTGCCTCTTTTTTCTCCTTTACAACGTATCCAAAGTTCATTAAAATCGGTGAGTTCGGGTCGGAATACCTCTCTTGTAAGATTGGTCTGATATGAAAATTTTTGGACAGGATTGATAAATTGTAATCTTTTCTTTTAAATTCATGTCATAATATTCGTTTTACAATTTCTTATCTGTATAAAATTCACATTTTGAGCGAACGACGACTTTTTACTTCCATATAGCGCTTATAATTTTGAGCGCTTCTAAGTTTCAAAATGTAAGCGGTTTGAATAAAGTTTGAATATATTTTTTTGTTAAGTTTGCTAAGCACAATCGATGTATGTAAAATTCGAGAATATTTTTTTTCGCCATTTTATTAGAGGCTAATTTTGCTGAATATTACACACTTGTGATGACCATATTTAATCTTGTAGTATTCCGTGGGGGCCAAAAATGTTAATATCAGTTTTTAGTTATTTGGCATCCCAATCCCACTAGTGCTTCAAAAGCTATTAAGATAAATTCAAAAAATAACCAACAACAATTTTGTGGCACATTTTTAAAATCCTAAGAATATGATATATGTTTTCTTTTTAATGTTACCATTTATTATTATTATCACTTAAGAGTGTCATAAATTCGTAATGAAGATAGAAAAAAAAACATTAATTTGAAAAAAAGTTATAATACGATTTTTAATGATTTTACAATTGGGTCGATTTGATCCAACAAACACAACAGATGTGGTATAATTTTAAACAGGACCGATGTGTTAAAGTAAATATCGCACATGTAAAATACTTTGACGACAAGCAGTTTTTTTAACAAACTGTAACTTTCTTATACAGGTTTGTTAGTTTTTTGTTTTTATATACATCGAGATTATTTGTATGTTATTTTTAATTTATAACGAGCTGCCAACCTCCGTATATTTACAAAAATAAAGCAAATCAAACATATTAGCTAGGTTGATACTAGTATTTTGATCTGGCTAAAGATCTCATCAGAACCCGAAGTTTTAGAAAAGTTACAGCCTCCATAATAGGCAGAACTTTAACAAAAAACCTATTAATCATTAATTTTGCTCCATTATTGTCTTCTTAGTAATCAAGCACGTGGTTTAGGGTCTTTCTTATGTCTGCGAATTTTCGCCAATTTTTCACAGTGTATAGAAATCTATCAAAATGTGAAATGAAAAAATTAATTAATAAAAAAAATCTAAAGATGGTTATTTAATGTGAAATCTTCTTGACTGGAGAATTTTTTTCTTTATTTAAAAAAAATCTCTTAACAACTGAATTCTCCCTAATGAGAGTTTCAATTTCACTGAAGTGGGATTTCTTTTACTACCCAATAAATTTGGCTCTTCTTCTACTTATCCAAATTTCAGCACAATTGGAATTCTCGCCTGAGAGAGTTCTCTTTTGAATAAATTTAGCAAGTTCAAGATAAAATCAGATTTTAAATATATCAGCATTTAATATTTATTTATCCAGCCTTGTTGACGGATATATTATTGCACACATCTGTACATCTGTGTATACAATTTATAAAGCAGTGATATGGTCATCTGTAAGGGTGTACAGTAAAATGTTACAAAACCGGACACTATCTGCAGCGAAAACTTTAAAATATATATTTTTTTAAATGCACAAACTCTATTGAATTGAATTAATTAACTTTAATCCACATTTTTAACTAATAGTAGACTATCAGTAGATCAAAACCTCAAAAGCGTTTTAAAAACTTAGCTATAACATAATTTTTACAGCCTTCTGAAGTTCGGTTATTTTTGAATATTTTTGCCATTACTGGTGTAAATTAATATTTACAAGATTATTTAATGCACACAAAAATATTTTTCAGCCCATATATGATTATATATATATAAGTTCTAAAAATTGGTGTAGAGCTTTCAAAATAATGTATAATGATCAACCCTGTTTTAATTGATAATACGCTGCAGGGCACAACATTTTTTTTTAAATAATTCGGCCATTTCTTACTTAGTTCTCCGATTGCAATGAGCACAGGTACAAGTGACGTAATATCGAGCTTAAGTTTTGACGTTGAACCTCAAAGACCCCCCGGGAGCGACTACAAGATCCCCAAGCAGAGCACTTTTTTCATACATAATTTTGAGTGCTCGCCATTCCCTTATGGCTGCTTATGGCAACAGGACAACTACGTAAAAAATGGCCTAATTATTTCTAAAAATTGTGTGATATTTCCCACTGTGTATTGGTGATCCGACATAAACTTGGTATACCTCAAACTCTAAAATCTTAATTCCATTATGCGGCGCGAAAACTCTATGAAAAAAAATCGCTTTAAAAATCGAAAAATTTTGGTTTCACTTATAAACCACCATACTACTTTCTACCAAGTAGTGATATGGAATTTCCGGTTTTAGTAAATTTATCTCCCAAATCTAATGAATCCATTTTGTATTGGTTTAGATTCGTTGTATGTGTTGTGTTCGATATCTTGCCTTTTGTGTCTCCTTAAGCAAAAGCCTTATTGGGTAATGTTCAGAGATTCAAGCTTACGGTTTAGTTGTCAGTTAAAAAATATTTTTAAATTTTCATGCGACTGTCGCTGTTTATTATTTGCAGGATCCACTGTTAATGTTTTTATGAATTCACTTGAAATTCATTTCATATTCGTATATTTGTTGCATATAAAGCTTTTAAAAAACTCAGTTTCTTTTTGAAATCAAATATTCAGTTTATTTTAAGGATTGTAAGGATGTAAGAGTAAAAACAGTATGAAAATTTATGTATGAAATGATAGAAATATATTTTGATATATGAGTGTATTCAATAAAATGTTTTTTTTTTCAGAATTATTATTTAATTAGTCGATTTTTCTTCCTTTTCCTTTTTCATATCGTTATGATGATTAATGACTTGTGGTACATGTTGCGATACTTGTGAGACAACATCCTTGATATGTTGCGGAAGCTGGGGAGCAATTCGGACAGGATTAACATGTTGGAGAATTTCTTGTACACGTAAGGGTTCGACATTGGTGCTCTGATCAACTTTACTTGGAACATGTTTATGAATTTGTGTTACAATTGATTTTATATCAGTTGGATGTTTTGGATCTTTATTTAAAACCACATGTGTATTGACTACCTGGGAAACATGTTGTGCAACATTTTCTTGAACCTTCGTCTTTTGGGCTTGATGGTGATTTAAAACTTGAGGAACATGTTGATGAATTTGTTCAACGATACCTTGAATGTGAGAAGGGACAATAGGTTTTACTTCTCCATCATTCTTTTGGACCTCAGCTACTTGATCAACTATACCTTGGATATGGTCAGGAACAACAGGTTTTACTTTTCCATCCTTCTTTTGAACCTCAGCTACATTTTGTGTATTGGAAACTTGTTGATTTATAACCTGAGGAATATGTTGATGAACTTGTTCAACTATACCTTGGATATGGGCAGGAACAACAGGTTTTACTTCTCCATCTTTCTTTTGGACCTCTGCAACATTATGGGAAATATGTTGGTCAATAACTAAGGGAATGTGATTATGAACTTGATTAACAATCCCTTGAATATGAGCAGGAACAACCGGCTTTACTTCTCCATCTTTCTTTTGAACCTCAGCAACATTTTGCTGATTGGCAATATGTTGAGATATAACTAGAGGAACATGCTGATGAACTTGTTCAACTATACTTTGGATATGGACGGGAACAACCGGTTTTACTTCTGCATCTTTCTTTTGGACCTCAGCAACATTTTGTTGAGTGGCAACATGTTGATTTATAACTTGAGGAATATGTTGATGTATTTGATTAACTATACCCTGAATTTTAGGAACTTCTGGTTTATCATGTGAATTCTTTTTGTCAACATTAGCAACATGTTGATTTACAACTTGAGGTACATGTTGCTGAACTTGAGAAACAATATCTTGTACATGTTCTGGAACTTGTACGCCTTCTTTGATGGATCTTGTTGTTTTTTGTGAATCCAAATGATGGTTTATGACTTGTGGTATTTGTTGATGAATTTGTTGTACAATATCTTTAATATTATTGGGTATTTCTGTAGGTTTTGGATTGTTTTTTTCTACCACTTGTTGCTGCTCTTGTTGTTCTTTTAATTGCTTCTTATGAGCAATTTGATGATTAATAGCTTGTGGTATATGAGTTTCAACTTGATGCATTATATGTTTGACATGATCTTGTACTTTTTTGATTTTGTCAGTAACAAAAGTTGGTAATGTAGCTAAGGGAGTGAAAACTACAATTTGTTTAACATTTTCTGTTATATCTTCGGGTTTTACTGGTTTCAACACGGTGTTTTCTTCTTCTACCTTAAGTGTACCTTCCTTAATTAGTTGCTTAACAATTGGGACTTGTTGCTTAACATTTTTAATATGTTGCTCAACAAATTCTTTTATATGTTGTGGTACAACTGTTGAAGAATCATGTTGCTCTATGGCATAAGAGCAACATAAAAGAGCTGAAATAAGAAAAATTTAAAATTTTTATTAATATTTTTATTTTTAGCTTTGATTTCTTAAACTTACCTAACATTATAACAGTTTTCATATTGTAAACTTCTGAATGTTCTCACAAGACTGTTTGATATTTTACAGTTCTGGTGCATTTTTATACTTTTACCATCTTTGTTAAATTTTGTTTAATACAAATTTCACTTGTAATTATCCCCAAAATACATTTACAATAAACTTTTATTGCCAACTTATGTACATCCATATAATTTACATTAATTTTAATATCGATAACCGTTTAAATATTCTTTTAAACTGTTATAAAACCGGTTTAAATTTTAAAATAATTTGCCTGGTTACAGAATTAATGACAAAATATTTTGGTAAACTAATTAAATTTGCATAAAATTATTAAAAGCAGGTGTTTAATAAATTATTAATAAATTCCAATTGTCAAGTTTTTTATAAAGAAAATATAAAAAATATCATATAACGCAATAGTTGTCAAATATTTCAAATGTTCTTAAATTAAAGAAATATGTATATATATTTTCATAAGAAAATATTCTATATAAATAATCAAGTTTGAAAAATAAAAATCAACAGTAACCTACTAAACTTTCAACACAAAAACGTCATAATTTTAAAAGGAACAATGAAATTTTCTATAATTATTGCAATTCTCAGTAAGTTAATAAAAGTTAATTTTAAAATTAATTATTTAATTTATATAATTTGTTTAGCTTTTTCTTCATTAACCTATGCTAAAATTGTTAAAATTCCCATTCAAAATCCGCCACATAGATGTGCCTTTAGTTGCACTAACTCCGATATGTCCTTGTGTGCCACAAATGGCCAGTGTATTCAAGAGTTTCATGGTGAATGTATGATGGCTGCCTACAACTGTGAACATCCCCAAAAGCCGTTTGTTATCATTGAAGATTGGAAGTGCAAACAAAGTGGTTCGCCAAAATGTTCTCAAATAGAATTATTACATTCTTAATGATATCTTACGTTGTGTATTGTTTTAATTTGGTACTAATTATAACTTTAAGTAAGTTTTCTTTAACATCCTTCTTAATGTGATTAAATAAAGGCTTGGAGCATAATTGTGTGTGCAGTATATGATACTAGTTTGGGCTGGGATGGTAAGAATATGTTCGTTGCGTGTAAAAAACAGCGAAATTCGGTTACAAATTTGTTGCGTGCCACCTTACATTTATTTTCAATAGAATAGCTTTCTTTAATAAAAAACTTTTCAAATTTTAAAAACTTTTCCTTTTAACTGCTAATTTGTATGGGTTTTCTTACAAAATTCTCTGTTTTTGAGATTCAGTTTTATAAATTTTTTTTGTAATTTTCGTTCTAACTCCGAGCAATTTTCCATCGAAACGTTTAAACATCTAAGAAATTGAACAGATTTACAAAAAAATATCATCTTATTCCAACACCTAGAAAACAGTCTCAGTTATGGCCAAAGGATTTTGTTGTTAATAGAATTCTAGCGGTTACGACAACTATCGTAATGTTAAATTACACTCAAAAAAAAAGTTTGTAAAGTCAGCAAAAAATTTAGCTGAGTCAGCAAAATTTTAGTCAGGAGGGTGCTTGCAAAAAAATTGCTAATGTCAGCAAAATCTTTTGCTGAAAATCAGTGAGCTGATTTTTTGCAACAAAATTAGTAAATTCAGCAAAAGTTTTGCTAACACTTAGTAGATTAGCAATACAAAGGCGTTGCTAAAAATTAATAAATTTTTTGCTGAATTTTAGTAGACTGAAAAAAAAACTCAAAAAATTTGTGGAAAAATTGTAATTTAGTTAATTTATTTGCTGAAAATCATAAAACATATTTTTGTGATTCTTTTAAAAATAACTTACAATAATTACGAAATATAAAAATTTTCATTTTCCCACTTTGACGACATGAATAATTTAATATCTGAAAGTATATAGAAATAAATATATATAACATAACAAAAATTTTCTTTCAACTACTTACATCAATGGGTGTCTAAATGATGCTTTCTTTTAAAGGGCGCAACTGCCGAAGATATTTATAGAAACGAAACGAAAAAATAAACAAAAACAAACGAAACGAAAAAAACAACCCTTTTTTGCAATACGAAAAAGGAAATCCACCTAAGATGTGTGTCTTTGTCTTTCGCTTTACTCTGTATACATGTCTGTATATGTTTGTTTGTTTGCAATTTGACCACACTAGATTATTAATCTATTAAATTTAAATATTTTATTTTGTCTTTTATTTAATTAATAGACAGTTATTTTCACAAGCCGGTGACAACGCAAAATTTAAGTTGTTTTAGTCCTCAATTTTGTTTTATGTATGAAAAACAGATACAAAAGTCTTCCATGGTTGATTTTTGTATATGTCTTATTAGAGTTGTACTTTTTAGTATCATTTTCCTCTTCTCTACTACATCTTGACATGCCGCGACATCTGCTTCATTCTGCGTATATCTTTCAATCTGGTTGTCGTCCACACTATTATCAGCACAATTTTGTTTAGCAAAATTAATTAGTAAAACAGTATAATATTAGTAAAGCATTAGTATAAAACAGATAAATGCTGAATAAGTATAACAAAAATTTTAGCTGAAAACACGATTTTAGCAAAAAATTTTGCTAAAAAATAGTATACCTGATTTACAAGGCGTTTTACTAATTTTTCTACTAACTTATTTTTTTGAGTGTATATATTCAGTTGTCTAGCCCAATATTACATTCCAAATAAATATTATTACGTTCAACAAGAGTTTTAGTGAAATTAAAAAACTTTTTCGATTTTTCTGGTATTGAGCCGTTGCCTTCGTCCTCTGTCCTGCTGATAGTCCTCTGTCCTGCTGATTGCACCACAATCACTTCTAATCTTCATTGCCTTATTTGCTATTTAACATTTAAATATTTTATTTTAATTAAAACAAACTGTTTGTGTTTGTTTTTTTTCGAGATTTGAACTCGGAAGTTCGGAGGCAAACTCTCTACCCACTATACCACAAACACTTTGTTGAGTGCTAAATTTGAATTTAAATATTTTGTTAGAAAAACAAATATTTTCACAAATTCGTTTACCAATACCAATCATTAGTTGCTTCTATAAACAAATAGAAAAAAAGGAAAATAAAGATAATTTAAAATTGGTTAACAAATACCAATCATTAGTTACTTCTTTAAACTATCCAATCCACAATTCGGTTGGTACTACTGAAACTCTAATTTAGTGGCATATTTGATTACGAATACAGTATTTGCAGTAACCACTTTTGATTATTGGCCTTTTTTTAAATTGGTAGATGATACCAATTTCCTTGTATTATCACAAAATAAATGGTTGCTTCTACCGTACACAATTACTAACCGAATTTTATTAGAAAAGTTGATTGGAAATACCAATAAATGGATTGTTTTTTAGTCCCTTTCCCATCTTTTTAATTTCCAGTGCAGTATTTTTGCTTAATTAATCTATTATTGGTAGTTCCAAGTAAAATAACGTCCTATCAAATATATGTTAATGGTTTCGACTGATTTCCAACCAATCTTTTTTCTGGGGGATAAATATTAATTTTTAAACTAAATATTCATACACATCTTAAAATATGTTGGTAAAAATTACATTTAAAATAACTACGAATGTAGTAACTATTTAAACAACTACAAATGTAGTTAAAACAACAGCAAAAAACCGTCAAAATAACTAAAGTACAATTATTAGCAGAATATTAAAAATAATTACAAATGCTGTAAACTTGAATCTACTACATATGAGAACTTTCAAAAATATTTGACATCGGTTGAAACTGATTTTAGATAGGGTTAGGTAGAATATTATTAAAAACAAGGACATGAACTTTATATAATATTTTAAACTTATCAATTTAAAAAGTATTTACTACACTCAAGTAATTAAGAATGTATAAATGTCTAAAAATGACAGTTAAAATGACTACAAATGTAGTGAAAAAGGCTTTGACTGTATTTGCCATTAAAATGACTAACCATGTAGTAATTCTTAACTATTGAAAACACAAATTCAATGGTAGTAAAAACGACTATCAAAGCGGTCAAAACAACTAACCTCAAATAAATGCATAAACCATAAAAACGAGCAACAAAACAATAAAAACAATGAACACAAAACGACTGCATAACTTGTAAAAACTACTGTTTTTAACTATTATTTTTTCGGTCTTTTAAAAATATTTTTTAATAAAAAACTATTTTTTTCTTCTAATTACAATAAAAATTTGTATTTCCTATAACCTTTTTAAATGCAAAGTCAAAATTCCAAACGGTATTCCAGTTGTGACGTTTTTATGAATTGGAGATACAATGAAATTTTCTAATTATTATTTGCAAACTATGAACATATCTATCAATAATAAAAAATATAAACTAAATGAAATTTTTAAAAACTCGGCATAATCTTCTATTTTTAAATAACTTACAAAAATTAACTGTTTACCTACTGTTTCGGTAGTTGTTTATACTAAAGTAACTACTCAAAACAACTGTTGCTGAAGTACAGTATTTTTGGTTAGCTATTTTTTGAAATGACTGTCTAAATTAATCGCTTTTCATTTTCCCATAGAAAAATTACTACAAAACAGTTAAAGCAACTACTACTGTTTACTACCCGAATGACCTACATGTAGTTACTATAAGAAATATTCTGAGTGCATGATTTTCCTGCAAATAAGTAACACTAAATCCAATTAAATATCATAAAACCGACAAAAATGCTTGATTTACAAAATAATCGCGGTTTTCTTATTAAGTTCTAATAAATGACAAACATTTGTTTTAGTGTATATATATTATATTTTGAGATGTGTATATGCAAAAATATCTATAAACTGATGTAACTTTAATTAAATCCAACAAAAACTGTAATTTTAATATTTTTAATTTGTAGTGTCCGGTCGAACAGTTCGGCCAGAAAATGCATTTGGTCAGTATTCGGTATTGTAATGGATTATGGACAAATTTGGCGATTTGAAAAATGTTTATTGGGCAGATTAGATGCGATTTTGAGTGTCAAAATTTAATGGAAAGTAACGAATTCACTGTTCGGCCTCCGAAAGTTCGGCCAAATCGAAAATAGTTCGGCGGCTGTACTTTTAACTTTATAGCTAAACTTCGGCTTTTTCCTCAAATTGTATACATAAAATCGAATTAAATCGGCTTAACAAACATTTTTTTTTTATTTTTTCACCGTTACTAATAAATGATTAACGCGAATGGATTTATAATGCTTAAACTTTGGCTAACATATACATTGAATTTTTGAAATTCTCCATATATATACAGGAGATATACAAGCCTCACAATGAAACTGCACAGTGGTGAATCCGCAGATTTTAATGAAATTTTAATATGTTGTTGAGGCCAAAAACGTTAGACGTGTATTTCTGTTTAGCTGGCCAATCGTACTACGTTTAGGGGTAAAAAGGGGGGTCAAAAATTAATATATTTTTTATGCAAATAGGTCTAAAATTAAACAAAATCAGATGTTTTTGGAAACAAACATACTGTTTAAAAAATGTTGATACCCATATTGCTTATGCTGTGGGCCCAGGGTTGCCACTAATTTGAAATATTTAAGTTATGGGTTATAAAAGCTCTTCGGGAAAAGTCGTGTTAAAGCCAAACTATTCAGAAAATCGAGAAAATTAAGAAAGTAAAGGGTCCGTCATCTAACGTTTTTTTTTTCAACTAGTGCTTATTTCGTGAATGGTAACACTAAGCTAATGTCTGATTTGACAGATAATTAGTTTTATCCTTCCGCTGAACGAATATGGTTGTGTATACGCTTGAACAACGCTGGGAAATATTGCGACATTACTTTGAAAATCAATGTTGCAGAATGTGTGCGAAAATTGCGTATGGCGATCAATGGGGTCAATGGCGATCGATATCGGGCCATGTTGAACGAATTTTTGTTCACAAAAATTGAAGAGGAGGATATAGGCAACATTTGGTTTCAACAGGACGGCGCTACGTGCCACACAGCCGAAGCTACACTCGATGTTTTGCGCCCTGCTTTTGAAGATCGCATTATCAAAAAAAAATTGGACCGATCGTGTAGGCTACTACATGGCCAGCCGAGGCAGCCATTTGAATGAAATTATTTTCCATTATTAACCGGAAGGATTGTACTTTTAAATAAAAAAAGAAATTTGAGAAAATATTCAGTAGTTTTTTTATAGCATTTTCAAAAAAAAAAGTTATGTGGCGGACCCTTTATTATTATATGATAATTTGAACTCAAACCTACAACAACTTCCCATACAAATGTGGCATTCGAAATTGTTTTTTGTTAAAACGTATTAGAGACTCCCCAAAATGGTGTGACCAATTTTAAAAAGTGTTAAAGAAACAAATTTTTGAAGGAAGATTATTGTATTTTTTTATAAAATTAGAAAATTGTTCACAGAATTTTTTTTTAATGAAATTTTGTAATTCTTCCATTTTCAAATTTTTTAACCCAGCTTTAAGTTTTTCAAAATAATTAATAGTGAAAGACTTACAACTCTAAGCTGGTTTTAGCAATAAAACATTCTAATTTTGTGGGGTTTGATGACCAGAGAAAATAAAAAAACCAAAGTCCATTGCGTTTTATGCAAAAATATTAGATAAAAGTCAACAAATAGCAAAACTGCAAAAAATGTTAAAAAATATGAAAAAGTCAATTTTAAAGCTCAAAAGTCTTAAGAAAAAGCTGTTTTTAAGCCCAAATATGAAAAATAAAAAAATGGCAAAATAATCATATATGGGTAGAAATGGCAAAAAGACAAATTTCCCTTCTCTGGTATGACAACAATTATGTAAAGCTTAAATATTTTATTTGAAACGTGGGAGAAAAGTAAATTTTCAAAATTTGGGTATTCTCGCTGAATACAAAAAAATATGCAAACAAAGAATATTTTAAATTATTTGCCGTTTTTAATAGAAAAAGTGAAAACTTTTTTATAAATGAAGTTAATCGAAGCATTTATTACCCAACTCTAAATTTTCTGTTATCATCTACAAATCTTAAAAGCCTTATAAAAACTCTTACATTCTCATGATTTTCTTCTACACCGAAATCTTAGTATTTTAAAATCTTTTTTCTATAACAAATGCTTTAAGTTCTGAATATTTTTTAATTATAAAAAATATCAGCTTTCTTGGAATTTTTTTAATTTAAAATTAGATTTAAAGGACATTTTTACTGGCACGCTAGCAGATTTTCGGTAACACGCTCCATTTTCTTGAATATTTTAAAATATCCTAATTTTATTAGAAAATTTCTATCAAAAAAGTTTTCAGAGGCTTTAAAGTTTATTTTCGCTATTAAATAATGTGCTCTTAAATCGCCTAAAAAGTTAAAAAAAGAAATTAAATATTTTTTACAGAATTTTGGTTAACAATTTGTTTTTATTAACATTTTTATTATTAAGAAAATCGAAATTCCCCCTCAAAATGTGTAATAAACCAACTGAGAATAAACCAAATGAAAATTAGACTTTGTAATTTGAAATAGAGAAAAAAAAAAACAAATGAAATTAAGAAAAGTACAAATTGACAACTTTTTTTATGTGTATTAAGAAATGTATATGTCAGTTAATTGATGCCATGTACGATGTTTTTTGTGCAAACCCAATATCGGGGAGCAGAGATAAAATGTTCGAATATTATAACACCCGTTTTTTTTTTTATTTATAGCGATAAAGCTTATCCCTGTCAAAATCATGATAAATATTTTTCTCTTTTCCCTTCAGTTATTTTTACAGGTCGAAAAGTTCGAAAATTTTTGTTGGATAAACGCGTCTTTCTAATTTATTGCATGGGAAATGTATAATTGTATTAATGAATCAGTTAGAGCCCATTCCGGACAAAGCTACACATTATTTCAGCATATTCCATTAGCAAATTTTCCCAAAATTATTATTTCTCATTTAATTTTTTTCTTTTCTCGATTTCATTTGTACTTTTCCCAATTTCATTTGTTTTTTTCTCAATTACAAATATAAAACCTCAATATGATTTATTGTTTTCTCAATTTTAATTGGAAAATCTCGATCTCAATTTCATTTCCTATTTTCTCAATTTCAATAAAAAAAATCTCAATTACATTTGTTCTTTTCTTAATATCAAGTACGAGTAGAATATCTCAATATCATTTGACCTTTTCTCAATTTGAATTGGAAAATCTCAATATCATTTGTTCGTTTCTCAATTTAAATTAAAAAATATCAAATTCAATTGGTTTTTTTTTTTCAATTTCAAATGGAAATTCTCAATATCAATTGTTATATTCTCAATATTAAAAAGAAAATCTCAAAATCAAAGAACTCTTCTCATATTAAATTAGAAAATCTCAATTTCTATTTATCTTTTCGCAATTACAGTTGGAAATGGTGAAGTAAATATGGTTACCCCAACATCAGCTTTAAACGATACATCAAATGTTTTGCTTAAAAAATTAAAACAAATCTTAATTTAAATAAATATTTTTGTTGATTTAACATAATTTTCGAACAATGTCATGCACTTTTAAAGAGGTTTTTAATTTAGGTCCACTTTAGCGATCATGTTTGCTAATGTAGAAATTTGGAATTATTTTGAAAATTTTTATATTACTTTTTCATATAAGTTGCCACAAAAAAGTTATCTCTGGAAAAAAAATACACTCTAATAAATTTTCGTTTAAATTTACCTTATTTATAGTAGGTATCTTTTTACCTACTATAATGTCTGTAAAATTACTATATGCACGTAAATATAAAATAATACACATATTGTGTGTAGTATTCATACACACAATGTGTATGAATTTATATTTTCCTGCACGCATAAAATCATTTTAAATTATGTAATAAATGTTTCATGGCCATTAAAATGCTTGAAAATAGAAAGAAAATGCGTCAATTTAAAAAATTTATTTTTTTTTTATTCAAAAAAGATGTTATGTATGAAATGTATTTCCATAAAACTAGATTTTTATTATAGCTAAAATAAAAGCAGCAGCATATTGGTAGCATTTTATGTATGAATCACATTTGTGCACACAGAGAAAAGTTTAGCTATTTGCCAAATGAAATACGGTTACTACGACTCAAATTCGGTTATTATGAATTACGGTCGGTTGGCACAACTTGACATTAGTTATCACAACAAAGTTCGGTTAATTCATCTGAATTTTAGTTGCAACACCCTAAATATTCAGAAATCTAATGTAAATATCGTTGTACTAACTGAATTCATAAGTTGTTACAATTAAAATACAATTTTCAATTCGGTTGGCACTTTATTTGTCTGTGTGTGGTATAATTTTTTTGACTGCAAGCAAGGATTTGCGTACCTATGGCGTTATCATTGTTACCCACTGCAGTAAGACTGTTGCCGCTGTAAATTATATTTCCTCTTCCAGAATTCGTCACTTGTATCCTTAGCAATGGTTATATTTGAAGATGATTGTCATCTTCATCTTCCAATAAATATGCAACTTCTTATTGTTCTTAAGAAGTGAGATGAGTTAGATGAGTTTTTCCAACATTTATGGCCGTATATTGGTAATTTTTATTTATTTTTTTTTTATTTTATTTATTTATTTAAGTCTACGGAATAAATCCTTACAGACTATTAACATAATAATTACAAAATTATAAATTAATATAAGTACAATATTTTTTTTTTTTTTTTTTTCAAATAGTAGAATTTAAAAACAAAATGATGTTGCGTTTAATAATATTAAAATTAAGAAAAATCTAACAAATTATAAAGATTATTAAAATCATTACACATTCTTATAAACGGATCAGCATCAGCATACATTTGACGATAGAATGGAGTATATAAAGGAATATAATTACGTGTTGATCTTGGAGGAACGAAAAGTACAAAATTTTCTAACAGGAAATCGGAGCATATATCACCATTAATCAAATTTAATAAAAATGTAACATTTAGCATTGTCCTTCTACTTTTCAGAGTGGGAAGCTTAACGAGGTTTAGTCTGGTCGTATATGAAGGTAGATTATTAATGGTATTAGGGTAGGTACTTCGTAAGCAGAACAGCAAAAATTGTTTTTGGACTGATTCAATTTTTCCAATTTGAACAATGGATAATGGATCCCAAATCACAGATCCATATTCCAAAATTGGTCTCACGAGCGATGTATATAATTGTTTTGTTACATTGGAATCTGTAAATTCCTTAGCCCATCGTTTTATAAAAGCTAAGGTGCCACGAGCTTTATTAATCGTCAGTAAAATATGACGTTTAAAATCCAATTTTGGGTCTAAGAGAATACCCAAATCTAGAATATTATCTACTAATTCCAACTGAAAACCACCCAAGAGTAAAGACCAAAAGATTCTGTCCTTCTAGAGAAACGCATATGTTAACATTTTTTCAAATTTAGTTCCATAAAATTAGAGCAGCACCATTCGTAAAAACTATTTAAATCCTGCTGTAGATAAATCTGATCGGAATTTTTATTAAAGCCACGAAAAATTTTAACGTCATCAGCATACATAAGAACGTTTGAAAACTTTATTACCGATGGTAAATCGTTAATAAAAAGAGAAAATAAAATTGGTCCAAGATGGCTACCTTGAGGAACCCCAGATGTTACAATAATATTTTTCGACGTTGTGTTATTAAAATTAACCTTCTGATTTCTGTCTTTTAAGTATGACTTTATCCAGCTTAAACAATTTCCAGCGAAACCCATCATATCTAGTTTTTTGAGTAAAAGATTATGGTTAACTTTATCAAAAGCTTTACTGAAATCAATGTAAATGACATCAGTGTTTTCGCCTTTAAGGAAACCACGATTTACCAAAGTTGTTAATTGTAATAGATTAGTTGTTGTAGAGCACCCCTTACGAAAACCATGCTGAAGAGGAGATATTATAGAGGAAATTTGATGACACAGAGAATCAGTTATACATTTTTCGAATAGCTTTGGAATCGCGCTGAGTTTTGCTATTCCTCTATAATTAATAACATTTGACTTATTTCCAGATTTAAATAATGGAATTAAGAAAGAGTCCTTCCATAATTTTGGGAAATAACCATTTTTAATGGAGATATTAAACATTATGCTCAACGGATACGCCAAAGCATCTGCACAGTTGATTAAGATGCAACTGGGAACACCATCAGGCCCACAAGTTGTTGAGTTTTTAAATTCTTTTAAATTTTTAACAATTTCATCAGTAGTTATAAGAGGAAAAGTTATTAATTGATGTTCTGTAACTGGAAATGGATAATCATTCAAAGTGTTATATTCGGCATTACAATAAGTTGAACCAAAGAAAACAGCAAACATGTCACTTATGACAATATCATCTCGGGATTCACGATCGAGATACTTCATGACAGTTGGATAGCCAGAAGATTTTCTCTTAGAATTTACAAATTTGTAAAAAGATTTAGGATCTCTTCTTAAATTTATTTTCATATTTTCCAAGTAATTATCATAAAGCTTTGTATTAAGCAAATTATATTCAGCACGCGTAACAGAATACTTGCTATAATCAGTTACTAAGCCAGTTTCTTTATATTTTTTAAATCGTTTAATCTTTAAATTTTTTAGTCTCGATAATTGTTTTGAGTTCCACGGTGGACCAGAATGATTAGCAGGAATATGTTTCGGGATACAATCGTTCATATAATTTAAAATAGTTTTGTAGAATACATCGATCATTGAATCAATAGATGTTGATTTGCCATTAGCGATAGATAATAAATTAAGCCAATTTGTATTATAAAAATAATAATTTAAATCATTATAATTTGCCTTCTTAAAACAAAATACTTTTGAATTATCATTACCAGAGTTTTGTTTAATGGCAAACGGTAAATTCAGACTTAACTCAATAGTGGGATGGTATGGATCTTCCGGTAAGGTTACAGGGTCAGTGCGATTTAATGAATAATCTGTTGGCTCATTGACATACATTAAATCTAGAAGCCTTCCTTGAACATTGTGAACACCATTGATTTGAAATAGGCATAAGTCTGACAAATTATTAACAACAGCATCATTCCAATCCTTTGAAGTAGATGCCGAATAATAAAACGATTCATTTAAATATGTCCAGGAAATTGAAGGAAGATTAAAATCACCAAATACAAGGATAGAATCATCAGGATTAGCTTTTGACACGACAGATCTAATCGCTTCTATATGAATATCGTAAAGTGGTTGTTCGGAATCAGGAGGAATATAGAACATGTTACAAACAATTGTATTTGCTTAATTTTGATAAGAACGCCAATAAATTCAATATTTCGAGGTAAATCAAACTGAATTTCCTCAGATGCAAGTTGACAAGAGACAGCTATTAAAACTCCACCCCCAATTGTTTCAGTTTCTCTATCCAATCTATAAATATTATACTTATTACATAAAATCTCGGCATTAAAAATATTATTTTTTAACCAGGTTTCAGAAAAAACTATTATATGTTGAGTAAAATCAAAACTATTTTTAAATAACGCGACGAATGTTGTCCTCTAATTGGTCAATCGTTTCCGGCTTATCGGCGTAGACTAGCGACTTCATATATCCTACAGAAAATAGTTCAGCGGCGTTAAATAGTGCGATCTTGGAGGAAAATTCAAGGGTCCGAAACGTGAAACTATGCGGTTACCAAAAGTTTCTTCAAATAAATCAATTGTGGCACGAGCTGTGTGACATTTTGCACGTCTTGTTGAAACCACAGGTCCTGCACATCATGGTTTTTCAATTGAATAACTAAAAAGTTAGTAATCATCTGACTAGCATCGTTTATAAAGAAGTACCCAAAATGATTCCACCAGCCCATAAAGCACACCGAACAGTCAGTTTTTCTGAATGTAACGGTGTCTCAACATACACTTGAGGATCATCATCACTCCAAGTATGGCAGTTCTGCTTATTGACGTATCCATTTAACCAAAACAGAGCTTCAACCATAATTTTCAAAATAAATTTGCAGAATTTGGAAGCGTTGTTCAGGCGTCAGTCTATTCATGTTGAAATGGCAAACCAAACTAAACATAAATCACTTGACAGCTGACAAAATGGCCGTTAGTTAAAAAAGTGTTGCCAACTTAAAGTTCTATACCTGTATAAAAACACCCTTTACAAGGAGATATACAGCATGCAAAATTAATATAACAATATTGTTGAAATAAATATGGAAGTATTTACCATTTATTTGGCTTTCCCTTGTTTTTTCATTGTTTGGCCTATTACGTTTATTAACTGTTATTATAATTTCTATTGTTTTTTCGGCATTTTATTATTTTTGTATGTTATAATTTTATAATAATTTATTGAAAAATTTCAAAATGACAAATTCTTTCTTACATTAAAATGTTCGTACGTTTACACACATTATGCCTAATTATATTTTTAAGCACAAATGTGTTTAATTGTAAATAAAAAATGTCTATTAATACATTTAATGTGTAGTTTTGTAGACATAAATGCTCAAAACAATAATTTTACACATTTGATGACTAAATTAACGCATTTTGCGTAATATCTCATACAATTTTACATATTTAATAGTAGTAAATATACAAGCATTTTTTAGAGTGTACTCAAAGAGTAGGCCTATAAGCTGCTGTATTTGGATTTGGTTTTTTTTTTGTATAACCCAAAAACGGCTACATAAGGGAACATTCTCTTATATGCATTTAAACCATTTATGATGCCAATTAAATTCTTCTTCCTGTAAAGAGACTAACTAAAGAAATATTCTACAGTAATTAATATAAAAATTAATTACGATTGTCATTATCTGACGGTTGCAAAACACTTTCTAACATAAATACATTTACGTTTAAGCTTAAATGGTAATATGTAGCTATATACATATAAATATATTCCAATAAAATAATGCAAACATTTTTTGATTTGCTTATGGATAAAAGTATCTCAAATGTTTCGCGTTTAAGAAACTAAAAATAATCGGAAACTTAAGATCATATACCTTATAAAATACAAGTTGAATCGGTTTTAAGTTTCAAGCAAAATTAAAAATATTAAAATTACAGTTTTTGCTTTGATTTAATTAAAGTTATATCAATTTTTAAATTTCATTGTTATTGGCAACATTTCCAAATATGTATTACACCACCCTAAAAATATATAAATTACACTCAAAAAAAATGTGTTGTCTTAGGTTATGACTTAAAAACCGCGATTATTTTGAAAAACACGAATTTTTTCCAGTTTAATGATATTTAGTTGGGTTTAGGATTACTTATTTGCAGGAAATCAAAATAAAATTTTTTACAGTTTTCTTTGCTTTTATATACATCGAGCTTTAAACCTCCGTGTAAGTACACACAACTTAAACATAGGTTGATACATGTATTTCGATCTGGTTGATACAAGATCTCATCAGAACATTTTTCGCTTTCAAAGTTTAGTAACGTGATAGTGTTTGTTACAAAAAGACCGTAGCCATGTGATTGTTTGCTAAGACGACAAGAATGGAGCAAAATTAATGATTACGGTGAGCGTTCGAATAAATGTTAAGGCAAAAAAAAAATGAATAAAAACTTTAACACAAAATGTATGGTCGTCGGTCCTTAAAACCTTTCTTATCAATAAAAATTTATTCTAGTTTACTAGCAAAAGAAAAATGAGTATTTTCTCCGTTTATAAATTTATTCACCCTCTCATTAAGACTTTTAAGTACTTTCGGTAAAATTCTCGGAGCTTAAAATCGTCCATGCCATGGGACACCCTCTTTGTGGCTTTTAATTATCTTTTAGCAAGAGTCCAATCAACTGGTCTTAGCTACACTCAGTTTGGGGGATTTGCTTCCCTTGGTACAAAAACAATGTTATTTGCTTCATACAATTCAAAGGCTCTCTTGCTGTAGTGGCAATATGCCAAGTCAGGCCAGAAGTATGTGGACATATAGGCGTATAAATGGAAGTAGTCTTCTCTTTGTTTTTCTTTTTATTGTTCCTGTTGTTACAAAGGACTTGCTCCTTTTTCCACAACTGCATATTGCTTGCTATACCAGAAACTTTTTAGGAACTATTTTTATCATAACGACCCCATTTTCTGTCGGAGCCAGATTTTCTCTCAATGCTCAAGTCTATCTTAAACCGTTGTTTTACCCAGGATATTGTTGAAAATATTAAATAATTTTCAGACGAATTTTTTTTCACCACTCATTTTGTGAAAAATTTAAAACACTAATTCTAGATTGCCATTAATTTATTTACTGACATATTTTAAAAATGTACTCTGATCAAAAAAAAAAATTTAAAGAAAGCTTATAATGAAAGTTATATGGGAAAACGCATGTTAACATTTTTTTGAACGCATAACTTAACAGGTTTTTTGTTTAAGCTCTGCCTATTCTGGAGGCGCTAGCTTTTCTAAAACTTCGGGTTCTGATGAGATCTTTAGCTAGATAGAAATACATGTATCAACCTAGCTAATAAGTTTGATTTGCTTTATTATTGTAAATATACGGAGGTTGAAAGCTTGTTATAAATTATTTTTATTTCGGATGATTTTTGAGGTTATGAAAATTTTGTTGGCTCCATAAAATTTGAAGTCCTTCCAATTGTTTTATGCCTTTTCGATTTTAGTATTAAGCTCATTATAATTTTATATTTGCTATACGTTTTGCCTTTTGCCAACAACCTCCGTATATGTAGTATTTCGATCTGGCTAAAGATCTCATCAGAACCCGAAGTTTTAGAAAAGCTAGAGCCTCCATAATAGGCAGAACTTTAACAAAAAACCTATTATTCATCAATTTTGCTCCATTCTTGTCTTCTTAGTAGTCAAGCACGTGGTTAGGGTCTTATCCTAACAAGCAGCATGACGTTACTAAACATTGAAGACCAAAAATGTTCTATTTATATAAAAAATGTTTAGTTTTTACTCTGGCTCAAGTAATATTTTTTACAGTTTTAATAATTTTTTTTGTTTTTATATATATCGAGATTATTTTTATGTTATTTTCATTTTATAACGAGCTTTCAAACTCCGTATAGTTGCAAAAATAAAGCAAATCCAACATATTAGCTAGGTTTATACTAGTATTACGATCTGGCTAAAGATCTCATCAGAACCTGAAGTTTTAGTAAAGCTAGAGCCTCCATAATAGGCAGAACTTTATAAATTTAGTCCGTAGTTAAGATTCACTCTAGATACCTAACAATGTTCTTAAGTCATGTTTTTTTTTTTTTTTTTTTAAATGCGAAAAAAAATAATTATATTTCCCAAAATTTTTAAAAAGTTCATAACATTTTTGTGTTTAATATGTTTAAAGTTGCTTTTTGACTATTAGGTGCTGTTTATAAAGAAACTCAGTTCATGCAATACGCCAATAGCCAATTTCAAATATAATTGTGAATGTCAGACCCAAAAATCATGAATTTTAAAAAAATTGTGATGTTCGCAATCCGTTACTGGTGCGCTGACATCAACTTAGTAAACCTCTAACGGTAAAAATTAAAAAATTACACCATTTTTCAAATACTATTTTCAAAGCGTAAAAACCCCATGGAAAAAACTGCGAAAGTTCAAAAATCTGAAAATTTTGGTTTCACTTGTAAAAAACCATAAAACTTTTCACCAAGCAGCGATATGAAAATTCCTTTTTTAGCAAATGTATCTCCAGAAAACTTAATCTAAAATAAATTTTTGTTCTACAGTTGATTTTAAAATAATAAAATCTTATTAAAATGGTGTAGCTCACAAATATTTGGCTCATATGGTGCAAAAATAAAATTATACAATTGTATGAACTTGTAATACCGAAACAAAACCACCAACAAAATACTACAATAAAAACCCAACATAATTTTTTGACTAACGCAATTGTTAGTTTAGTTTATTGAAAATTTACATTTGTTTTAATTTACAACGGGACCAACTAATGAAACTAAAAACGAACAAATAAATAAAATGGATTTTATAAGTTTAATACAATACTACTGAGGGCATTATGATTTTTAGATATTTTCATACAAGTAGACAGAGAGTTAATTCTGAATTGTCTGAAATACAATATTTATGTAATTTCCGTCTCCAAAGGGGGTGTCTGACAAAAAAAATTAAATTCTCAACTCAGTTTACTTATCTGAGTCGTTCTAATTTTTTTTTATCAAAATCGGTGGAGTGTCCCTAAACAGGTCAAATTTTGATTGACAAATTTTTTGATTGATAGTGCCACCTAGATTTTTGTCTCCAAAAAGGCAGTATTTTCATTGTTGGTCTTATGTCTTGTCTATTATACCATATAATTGACAAAATACAGAGTTTTTTTCCGGTAATTTTTCATTTTAAAGTAAAATACTACGCTCCCATACCTGGAAAATAAAAATATATAGCAGTCATTCCACGCAAAATCGGCCAAAATCTGACCTTGGGTTTTCCGATTTCAATTAAATTTTGTATTCAGAGACTTTATGAACCCAGTTAAAAATTGTAGTTTTTAGTTTTTCAAATTTCAAAAAATCCACGGTTTTATGCGCGATTTAGTTTTTTTTTGAAAAATAGAATATATGCAAACAGTGTGTATTTTCTTTAATATTGATCGGATCATCATCATTGCATTGTAATGGTATGATACTTCACTTTTATACTGCGAATTATAGTTTTGTTCCAGCTTCAAAAATAATTGCATTTTTTATGCAATTTATTTTTAAAATAAATTTTTCTAGCTTTTGGCCACTCTCGATTTAAAAGAAGATTGCATATTTACAAAATACTGTAGGTGAAACATAAAGGAATCTACTGCAATATTATGTTTTTAAAATTTAAATTTTAAATCCTTTTCAGCACACGTTTGCCATCAAATATCAGATTTTTATAGAAAGAAACATGATGTTGAAGGTTAAAAATTTAAAATTTATTTAACTAGATTCGTTTATCTTTCATGTAGAGAAGAAATCTTAAAAATGTATATAGTTTTTAGAAGAGACATTTATACGGCGCCTTAGCTCAACATTTTTAATTTTGAAAAATGAAGAAAAAAAATCAAATTGTTGTTTTTTCTATGGAAACATGGTAAAAGTTTTTTTTTTCAATAAATCGTTAATAATAGATAAACCCCAGGACCCAAAAAAACGAAAGTGTAGTTTTTTAATAAAAATTCCATATTTTACAAATATGCACCTTTTTATCAAATCGGGAGTGGCCATTGCATAAAAAATGCATTTCTTTTTAACGCTGAAATAAAAATTTCATTCCGCAGTAAAAAAGTAGAGTAGTGTATCATTCCAGTGCAAATTGTGATAATCCGATGAATATTAAATAAAATACGAATATTCAAACTTTTTCCTTTTTCAAAAAACCTAAATCTTTTTCAAAAAACCTAAATCGCACAGAAAACCGTGGAAATTTGAAAAACTAAAAACGTTAATCTTAAAGTGGCTCCATAGAGTTCCTAAATGAAAAATTTAATTGAAATCGGAAGACCGAAGGTCAAAAATGCTCTTTTTAGTCCGGTCTTCGGTGGAACGGTCGCTATGTATCATACGAAAGAAGATTTTATAAGATTTCCAAAAACATTTTTTCGTTTTCGTTAAAAAAAAGTTTTTAGACCATGTCGAAACAGGATCTGTTTTAAGATTGGAGTAACATTGGACGAAAATCAATAATCAATAGTATTCCGAGTAATGAATTTAATTTAAGGATGTTAACCGATTCGATGCGGGTATCGGGAAGGGTAACCCTTTTTTTCTATTTCAGTAACGGTGTTATGGGGCAACAATATTTCAGTTATTTCGATAACGGGGGTTTTTTTTAGCGTTAACGGTATTTTACTTATTTCGGTAAAGGTATTTTAGCGGTATCGGTATTTTATTTATTTCGGTAACTTTATTTTAGGCATAACGGGTTTTCAGTTTTGTCGGTAACGGTATTTTAAGGGTAAAGTTATTTTTATTATTAAGGTAATATCAATGTACACTAGTCTAGGGATAGTAATATATGGACATTCTTAGTAACAAGTTTTGGATACGCTATAACCCCCTATTTTGTAAGGTTCGTAAAAAAGTGCATGAGCCAAAAAATGGGAGTGATGGGTTTAGGGCAAGTGGCTCCTCTTCGGGGTTAAATAACTGCCCCGGATTCGTCCCTAGAGGGGTAAAATGTATGACCGACTCCCCTTAACTTTTCTGCCCAACATTTCTCCCGAACTGACCTACCCCCTATCTGCTCTCCCTAAGGGGGCTCCCATACAAGAATTAAATTTTTATAAAATATACGCCCACTGCTCTAACTGTCCCCAGGGAGCTACCAAAGACGACAAATATATGACCTGCCCCCAATATTTTTCAACCCCAATATTTTCTCAGAACATACCAACCCCCTATATCTACTCCCCAAGGACAAATCATACAAAATGTCATTTTGTAAAATTTCCTCCTACCGCTCTAGCTGTCCCAGGAAGTAAAATGTAGGACCGATCCCCAATATTTTTTCAACCCTAACATTTAGAACACACCTACCCTCTATCTTCAATACTTAAGGTGGTCCCTATACAAATTGTTTATGCATTTTCAATCAATAATCAATAACAGGATCTTAAAAACACATATTTTTATAATTTACATTTAAAGTTGAAAAATGCTAATCACATTAATTTATTTTTATCATGCGATGGATATTTCTTACGATTTTCGGCGACAACCTGAAGCAGACATATTTTTCCTCCTCGTTACGGCACAACACGTTGCTATAATACGCTATTAATGTTACACCTCTTTCGGCAGCATCGTTGACAACATGTAATTTACTCAATAATTCTAGCGCTTGCTGGTAGTCTTCGCTCTCTTCCCAGATATCTGGATCAGTAACAATAAAATCTGTTGACAATCCGAAGCGAGCGAAAAAATTTGCTGTCTCAGTTGTGACGTAATCGCTCAAATCATTATGCATAAGTTCTTTATTCACTTGATTTGATGCCAATGTAATTCTTTTCACACCTTCGAAGTCAAAAACATGTACTGAACGAACGAAGCACGAACTTGGTTTCTACTGCCGCCGCTATCCTCAAAATCATCTTCGTTTTCTTCTTCCTCGATATCATCTAAGTTGCTTTCTTTCTCGCTGGCTTGGTCAGACGATTCGTCAGACAACTCTTCCTCGTATTGCTCTTTCTCTTCTTTAAATATGCGAATTGCATTCACCATTTTATTCGGATCAAATAATCCAAGAGCTACAGCTTCGCCACTGAGATACCAGAGGTGTCCACAGAATCTCTTTGTTAATTCTTGCGATACTATCTTTTCAATTGAAGCATAACCAGCAATCGCTTTCAAATCATTGTTTGGAGCTTCGATTGCGCTGCTGAACCAAGCTTTCACGTAAAGTGTTACGATGAAAATGGAAAAATCGCGAAGTCTATTTAATTAATTTTTATTCAAATCGAGACATTTTTGGAACAAAAACATTTTTGTGCAGTATATGCCTTTTGCCATCCTGAACTGTAGCCATCCTGGACTGAAATGATTACTGGGAATATTTTGACCAAGAAATAATAATACGATTTCAAGGAATTCCTTATAGTCGCTTGTGGGTTATTTTTTGTTCAATTGAGCAAAACAAACCGACTTGATGTCAGTTTGGACTGTAACAGATATTTTGGCTGAGACTTCATCGTCTTCAATGCCAGGACTATATAGTTTGTCCTTAATAGTTTCCCAATTCTCTTTAAAACGGGAAAACATTGGCACTCCTGGCCCAGACATTGTACACCGATTTAAGCCCCATTATGCCCGAGTTTCAATGACTGGCTAGTTTATGATCAAACATAGGGAGAATATAATTATTTACAGCGATTTTTCTTTTTAGATCTTGTCAGATTATTTCGGTAATGGTATTTTAAGGATAACGCTATTTCAATTATTTCGGTAGCGGTATTTTGGCGATAATGGTATTTTAGTTATTTCGGTAACGGTATTTTAAGGATATTGATATTTTAGTTATATTGGTAATGACATTTTACCGATAACGTTATTTCAATTATTTCGGTAACGGTATTTTGGTGTTAACGACAGTTAGTGGAAAGGGTTTTTAAAAGAAATATTTTAGCGTTATTTTCTGCCATCCCTGGTTTAATTCAAAACTAAAGTTGGTCACATTGTAAGTGTACGCTTTCACGCAGCATTAAAAAATTCACACATTTAAATACATACATACACATACTCTTACACATCTATATTATTATGTGGCTGACATGTATATTAAATACACACACTATAAACATTAGGGAGGTAGCTATTTTCAAACTGATTTGACAAATTAAAAAAAAACAAGTTTAAGAACCCAAATGTTTTGTGAATTTTTTTATTACTTTTTTAATTGATATATATTTTAACGTTTTTTAAATAGTAAATTGACATTATCTAAGCAATGACGTCATAATTTAAATAACTGCGAATTAAAAAATATATTAATGGAATGATTGGCAATGTAGGTTGTTCACTTAAATTGACCTTTCGTTAATTTCCGTATCCTGACGAGGACTTTAAATTTTTCTTAGAGGAGAAAAATCTAAAAGCCATTTGTTTTCTAACTGCTCAACAGTATTGCCAAGAACTTTTTTACAGACCCCCTCAATTGTCCAAAACCCCCCTAGATTTACTCTACTACGAAAAAATCCCCTTAAAAATTATTTTCCTAAAATCTGATAAATTTTTTTGTTTTATTTCAAATTCTTTGAATAAAAATGTTAAAATTACATTAATTTTCTTAGAGTTTCCGTAGTCAAAATTAAATCTGAATTTCCTTTAGCAGCGCAGTAAAGTGACTTAAATTTTACCAACAATCTAAAAAAAGTTAACTTTATGACAAAAATTTGACCCCCCAAAATTCCCCCTAACAAATTGTTACAAATTAAAATCCCCTTAAACGACTAAAAATCCGCTAAATCTAAGGGAAAACCCCTAACTTGAAAACACTGCTGCGCAATCTCATAACTAAGGATTTACTGAGTGGGGTCAAAATTTCCCCTGATGTGTGATGAATTTCATTTTCGATCGAAATCAAAATTTCAGGTCTCATTATTTTGCAACATTTTAATATTAAATAAAAATAACTGTCATTAATTAAAAAACTAGGTGGGCCAACTTTGACTGACTGATTTGAAATGCTTATAACTCGTTTATTTTTATTTTTTTTATATTATAGTATAACCTATAAATTATTTTTTTAGCTAAGTGTGAAAAATGACATCCTTTAAATGGCGTCCATTTTCCTGTTGGCCTTTTTTCAAGAGGTGCTGCATAACGTTGCACAACGTTTCTGGCTCCAATTCTACAATTTCTGTCCGAATATTCTTCTTAAGTTACTGAATGTCTTGTGGTTTGTTGACGTAAACCCGTCCCTTCAAGACACCCCACAAAAAATCATGGGACTTCGAATTTGGGGAACTAGATGGCCATGCAAAATCACAATTTTTTTAAATTATTCGGTCATCAAAAATTTCTTGCAGAATCGCCATTGTGTCTCTCACAGTATGATCTGTAGCTCCATCTTGCTGGAACCATATGTCAATATTATTGAGAACTACTAGACGAAAAAAAATTTTCCAACATGGTCCCTGAGACTGTTTCTGGTTACCCAGCTTCATTTTCAAAAAACTATGGACCGATAACTCTATCAGCCATAATTCCACACGAAACCGTAATGGTAAGCGCGTTGGACTGTTACACAGATGGTCCAGGGTTCGATTCCCGGTGACGGCAACATCAATTTAAAAAATAATATTTATGAGTTTTCTTTTCTATCCCTCACTTGTATTGTAGCGCCCACCTTCGCTGTTCCCATAGCACTTAACCCCACCGAATTAAAATAATGAATCAGGGCTATTAACCAAAAAGCTTCAATAGCAACAACTGTTCTAAGACCTATCGCGCAATTACAGTGTTGCATGTCTGAAGCACTTCATCTTGTCCCACCTCCCCACTATCCCCTTTCCAAAGAAAGAAACACATTAGTAAATAGTAAGAATTTCCTAAATGTTGCTTCTCTTAAAAAAAAAATTGTCGCTCTAATTGCACTGCTCTAAGATTTTAGGTACCCCAAATTCGGCAAATTAAGCTGCTTATCATGTTTACACTGGGAGCTGTTAAAGTATTAAAATGTTGACGGTATTTTATTTGTGTTGTAACAATTGATCGTTCGAGACCATAATAAAATTCAACAATTTTTGCACGTTCTTGCATTGAGAATGATGCAATTATAAAATTTTATTAAATTGTTTATTACCTGCAAAAAAATAATTACTTAAGCATTTCAAATCACACTCACATAACAAATTCGGTTGTGTCAACGGATGTTCCTCCAACCGAATGGATTCGGTTGCAGCAACCTCGTAAATTCGTTTGTCACAACCGAATTCGGTTGCCACAACCCCCAATTCAGTTGTGACAATCGAATTTACGAGGTAGCCGCAACCAAATCAATTCGGCTGGAAAAATCTTTGTATTTTTGTGAGAGTGCAGTAAATCGAGGTTGGCCCACTCTGTATATGATTTAAAGACTGTGTTTTCTGAAACAAATCCCAGGTTTTCCCGAGAATTACCAACGCAATTTTTAAGGGAACTCCCGTACCAAAAACCTAATCATAAGTTAAAACGTTCATATAGTTACAATCATATTCGATTTAATGTAATATTATATAATAACATATCGTTTTACATAGCTTAATATGGTTATATGTGATCGAGCATATGATCAATTATATATGAATATAATTGTATCTTGCATTTGGTTTTTCGAACATTTTTTTATGGTATCATGCATATTAATATCTTAATATATAGCGATTGATATTACTGTAGATTTGGCATATATTACTACATATCGAGAACCTCTATGAACCTAAATACATTTATTTAAGATGAGCAAAAAACTGATTTATTACCAAACTCTTAAAGTATGAATTAGAGATGGACACGAGAGTGAATTTTGACTCACACTAACTCACGCTGACAAGAGAAAAATTCCACTTAAGCATACTCACGTGAGTAAATTTATATTTTACGCACGCGTGATGCACGTGAATCAAGCAAATTCACTAAACAAAACCTGACCGGAAAATAATAAAATGTAAAAATTAAGGTAAATTGTGAATGTTTGAATCAAATTTTCTCTGAATATGTTATTTTGCCATTTTTTAGTGTTTTAAAACCAGAAAAAATATAAAATCGGAAAACAACTAAAGAATACATTTACTAAAGCAAAAAGAAAATTGTTAGGGAAATTCTTACGCAAAAAATTGACTCACACACACTCACTCACGAATAATTTTTTCCTACTCACACTCACTCACGTTCACGTGAGTAAACTTAGGTTTTGCTCACACTCAAGGTTGATCACGTACTTCACGTGGCCACCGCTAGTATGAATCAATCTATATTGAGCATAGTTGTAGAAAACAACTTCGTTTAATATATGTAGTAATAATACATTTTTAATAAGTCGATAACCTTAATGTAGTTGATAGAGGATATTGCATTCAAAAATAAATCTTATGTTTGATAGAGAAATAAGAAATACTAAAAAAAGTACTAAAACTGATTTTTAATGATTCAAAATTTTTCGGAGATAAAGCTAACTTCAATGAATAGTAGTCCATCAAAAAGTGATTTTTAAGAAATTGGTTCATAGATTGTATTGAATATAAGATCTGGAGATGTTGTATATTAAATAGCATCATTTCATATAGAATTTTATATGACTTAATACAATGTTACATGTAATAATATATGGTATCATATTAAAATGTTTAATGTCAATTTTAAATTGAAACTTCAATTTGTATTTGGACATGTTAAATTTTAGGTACAAATTAAATCGTGGTTTGTAATTAAAAATTTAGACAATTTAAAATGTAATTATCGAGTTAAATAAAATTTTAAATGGATATATTTTTTTCGTTTATATATAAAAAAGTTTTTAAAGTATTTTGCTTTAAAGTGTTGAAAATGTTTGAAATTCCTTATAAATACTTAAAGGTATTTTAAAAGTTTTGTTATTTAACTGCCACCCTAATAAACACAATATTTAAATGCATTCTATTGAAAATAAAAACTAATAGTTTATATCCTGACATTCTGGTAACTATACAAACATATCCGTTACTTGTTTTAAATTATTTTTTTTTAAATTTACACATGCATTGTTTAAACATAAACAAGAATTGTTTGCAATAAATTGAAAATTTTACTAGAATTTACACGCATTTACAATATTGTCAGAATAGCTTAATATGGATATGACTTTTTGCCTTAAAAGCTAAATATCTAAATTTTGGATACGGGCACTTCAATGGAAAGGTCAACCGTGACCGAAAAATTTGTAATGGATAAATAAATCCTTCTGACTTGTATTACACTGCGCTACAAAAGCGACCCCTAAAATCTAAAACAAGAGTACCGACCATTGATCCTAAATATTTCAGCCACGCTGATTTTAATGGCATACCCAGTTTTTCACTTATGTACAAGATTTTTCTTAAATTTGCATTAAAGTTTTGCATGTTTAAACGCAGGTTTTTTTACATAAAATTTTAAAAGTCAAATATTTTATCAAATTTTTTTATGATAAATATATAAAAGACCTTGATTAACATTCACGTATCAAATTTGGTTAATAAATGTGCAGCATTAACAAGTAAATCCAAGTTTTTTCTCAGTTGTTACTAAATTTAAAAATTTTTTAAATTAAATATATCATCCTATTTCGCAATCGATTAAAGCATTTTTGTTCATAAGCAAAAACACAAATCTCACCAATTGTTTCGCTTAAAAAACAAAAAAAGAAAGTGCGGTTAATGAGGAAATCGCGAAATGTGCCTAAAATGTATATGACATAGCGAAAAAGGACGACCTATGAGTTCATCTTTTCGAAATGCCTGAATATAAATAGCTTAAAAAATGCTGTCAGCCAAAATATTTGTGAAAAATATTTTAACAAACACTTTCATTACAGTGAATGTCTATAAAATATTTTCATATTTTATTTTAGAAATGTTCACATATTTGTATAAATTTTAAAATAAAATTTGAAAATATTTTGTAGACATTCACTGCAATGAAAGTGTTAGTTAAAATAACTTTCGCAAATGATAAATTTTTTTGGCTGAATTTTTAAAATTTTATTATAAAACATGCAAAACTTTAATTAAGATTTGCGAAAAATCTGGCCCATAAGTGAACAAACTGGGTGCGCCATTAAAACCAGCGTAGTCGAAATGTTTAGGATCAATGGTCGGTACTCTTGTTTATTTTTTGCGAGTTGCGCAGTGTTATTAAAGAAAAATACTTAAATTTTATTAAATTAAAAGGTCCAAAGCATATCCTAGTTGACATGATGATAAAACGGACTGCAACGTTGCATTCATGATTTTGGTATTTTTTTTTAATTTTCAGTAACATTTTCTCTTAAATATTTAATTCTTTAACAGTGCTGATGGCAAGTATACGCCTATCTCAAAATATTTGTTACAACAACATTAACTCCAAAAAATGCAAACGCAGTAATCAGTAAACGGTAAATTTTTATTTGCTTTCATGTTCTAATTCTAATGTCACGTATGTCACCGCAAAACAAGTCTCATTCTGCGTTGGAGGTAGCTGGTTTTTAAAACTTTTAATTTAAATCAAGTTTATTGTGAATATTTTAATATAGAAAAAATCTGGGGCATATCGATAAGAGTTAATTTTTTTTATAGATTTTAAACTTTGTCATGTCACGTCACCTGTCAAATATTTTACTTTTAGTAGTAAAATATTGATATTTATGATTATGTATTTTTCACGTAGATGACATCCTTAGCTAATAAGAGGAAGGAAAACGCTTCTCACAAACAAATTCACCACATAAAATGTATAATATTTTAATTTTCCAAATTTTGTAATAATTGCTAACATTTACCTAATAGGACATTTATGTCACATCACGCTGATTAACGTCACGTTTCACATTATGGGTTTTAAAAGAAAATCAAAAAAAATGTTTTCTTAATTTAGTAAATTGTAAACCAAACTTAAAATATTTCAAATCAAACTAAAAAAAGTTTTATCAAAAATGTCCGGCGCAATTCGAGAGTTTTGCGTTTCCGTAAAAAGGCGAAAAAACGAATTTCTATTTTTGTCACATCACGTCATCCTTTTTAGTTACTTATATTATAAGACCAAGCAGTTCAATTGTTTTCTAATTTTTGCTAAAAATAGAGTTCCTAAAGTTCTACACAAAAAAAATATAGAAGTAAAGCAAAAATAAAGGGTCCGCCATCTAACTTTTTTTTTCAACTAGTGCTTATTTCGTGAATGGTAACACTTAGCTCATGTCTGATTTGACAGATAATTAGTTTTATCCTTCTGCTATATTCTTATAGACCAATAAGTCTTAGTTCTTTTCTCCTTAAGACCATGGAGAAAGTCTTGGAGACGGCTGTCCATCAAGTTGTCACTATGATCGAAAAGGCACTGGAGGCGAAGCAAATAGCCTTGTGTGCTTTCGTTGATATTCAGGGCGCTTTTGACAACACGTCCTACGATGCGATTAGGACTGCGATGTTGAGGAAAGACATCCCCAGTGTTATCGTTAGTTGGACTCTGGAGATGTTGACCTCTAGAGTCATTACATTCGGCATCGGGAACACTTCTAGGACCATAGGGGCGACTAGGGGCTGTCCTCAGGGTGGTGTGCTATCGCCTCTGCTGTGGACTCTGGTCATTGATGAGCTGCTTGAGCAGCTTAATGACCTGGGTTTCAGAACCTACGGATATGCTGACGATCTTGTTATTTCTGTCACAGGCTGGGATGACAGGACAATTTCTGAGCGCATGCAAATGGAATACAACTCTCATATATGGGCAGGGGCTCCACTGTCTATTCTGAAGCTTCTGGACCGTGTTCAGGGGAGGGCGGTGAAGCTTATCAATGACAGTAGTGTATCCAACTCTATTGATTCATTGGAGCATCGTCGGAATGTGGGTTGTGTGACACTTTTCTATCGATATTACCATGGGAGATGCTCATCTGAGATAAGTGAACTTATTCCACGAGCCCGAGTTTTTATTCGTAATACTCGCTTATCTAGTAGAGCACATCCGTTTGTAGTTGATTGTCCTGTGTTTCGCACAACGCATTACAGAGAAAATTCGTTTTTTAGTCGAACGATTCGTATGTGGAACAAACTTCCCGCAGAAGTCTTCCCTGTTACTTACAATTTAGAAAAATTTAAATCAAATATCCACAAACACTACTCCCTCTTTCCTCCTTCCCATACCTTATTTTCCTGATCAATACAATGCACTGCATGAGTAGGGGGCATCCCCTGAGTATTGGTTAAATTATAAAAAAAAAAGAGGATCTATCGACTGGCATGTATTGGTATCACTGGTGCCTCAAAATCATGTCCGACTGATGCCATTGGAGTTATGCTGGGTATTCCTCCTTTGCATATTTCTGTAAAGGAGAACGCGTGCATGGGATCCCTAAGGCTGCGGGAGATTGGCAGCAGGAAGAGTGGGGATCTGAAGGGGCATCTTGAGATTGCGAAAATGTTCGCTGATGACCCGGTTATTAGGGTCAGTGACAAGATACTGCCTGTGCAAGTATTTGTTAGGCACTTCGTTGTTGTGATTTTCGACAGGAGCACGTGGTTGAATGGATCTTGGGTACCGGAGGTTGGTGCACAGGTCTGGTTCACGGATGGCTCGAAACAGTCGAACATGGATACGGGGGCGGGTGTCGTCGGACCCGGATTTCAGCGTGCTTTGCCCATGGGCAAATATCCCTCCGTTTTTCAGGCTGAGGTCTTCGCTATCTGTATCTGTGTGGAAGAGTGTCTGCGGAGGAGGACACGGGGGGCCACGATCTACATTCTATCTGACAGCCAAGCGGCACTTGGTGCCTTGAGGGCTCAAGATGTGTCGTCTGGTCTGGTTAAGGAATGTATCGACTCTCTAAATCGTCTAGGATTTAACAACTCCTTGACACTGGGCTGGGTTCCAGGCCATGAGGGGCATGAGGGCAACGAACGGGCTGACTGTTTAGCCAACTGCGGAGCTCGTCGACAATTCATTGGCCCGGAACCCTTCTGCGGCGTACCCAATGGGCATGTCAGAGAGAGGCTCAGAAGATGGAGGGAGTCGGAGTTTAGGGCCTATTGGCCAGATCGCCTGGGCAGCGACAGGCTGCCCTCTGGGGAGAGATCGCGGAAACTCTTGTCTATGACAAGGGGCGAACTAAGGACCGTAACGGGTTACCTCACAGGACACTGTGGCCTTAGGTATCAATTGTACAAGATGGGACGATCCTCTACGGATACGTGCAGGTTTTGTGAATTGGAACCCGAGACCTCTGAGCATGTTCTCTGCAAATGTCCGAGGCTCTCCGACAGGAGGGTGCGTTATTTTGGTGATCGAATAGTGACGCCATCGGACGTTTGGAACTGTTCACCTGGTAGGATAATTGGCTTCGTAGGGAGCCTGAACCTATAGGGTGTATTCGCTGGCAGCACAAAATACCAATTTCTGGTCGCGGTGCATAGTGCCACTATAATCTAATCTAATAATCCTTCTGCTGAACGAATATGGTTGTGTATACGCTTGAACAACGCTGGGAAATATTGCGACATTACTTTGAAAATCATGGTAATGTTGCAGAATGTGTGAGCAAGGAGTGTCCGTTACAGTCAATGGCGATCGTTATCGGGCCATGTTGAACTAATTTATGTTCACAAAAATTGAAGAGGAGGATATTGACAACATTTGGTTTCAACAGGACGGCGCTACGTGCCACACAGCTGAAGCTACACTCGATGTTTTGCGCCCTGTTTTTGAAGATCGCATTATCAGCCGCAGAGCTGATGTCGTTTGGCCACCTCGGAGCTGCGATTTGACACCGTTGGACTATTATTTGTGGGGTGCCGTCAAAAATAAGTGTTACGCCAACAAGCCAGAGACAAATGACGCTTTAAAGGACAATATTCGTGAAGCCATTGGTGAAATACAGCTGCACACAAACGATAATGTGTTTAAAAATTGGACCGATCGTGTAGGCTACTGCATGGCCAGCCGAGGCAGCCATTTGAATGAAATTATTTTCCATTATTAACTGGAAGGATTGTACTTTCAAATAAAAAAAGAAATTTGAGAAAATATTCAGTAGTTTTTTTTTTATAGCATTTTCAAAAAAAAAAGTTATTTGGCGGACTCTTTATATATATATTACATACGACTGGTAACGTATGTTACTATGGAAATGACCATATACATTACAGTGGATCGGAAAATAAAATTACCGAATAAATTAAAATTTCTGAACTAACAAGGAAACTACACAGTTGTATATTCGCAGCTTTCAATGACAGTTGGATATGTTGTAGAAGACAAACAAATATTAGACACGATTTTTTTTAGGTGCGCAATCTCATGTTTAGGGGTTAAAAAGTCAAATATGACATGATTTGGAGTTTTTTAAATATATTTCTTATAAATATAAGTTATTAAACCATGGGAAATTGGGGTAGCAAATGAAAGGGACGCATTCACTGGTATACATATATAACATGTCCGTTAGGATGCTTAAAGACGTAAAAATTTTCAAAAAAAATTAACCAAAAATCGTTAAACAAAAGTTTTTATCTTAAGGTCTCTAAATAGTGATTAAGTTTCGACTATAAGTTAAAAAAAATTAAATTTTTAAAAATGATTGATGTTAAATTTCAAAATACCGTAGAACCCGATACATCAAATCTATAAAATATTTTCTCGATAATTACGATTTTGAGGTAACACTTTTAATTCAATAACACTTTTTTTTTAATTTTTGAAGTTTGGCGTCTTATAAACGTTATCTATGCTAACAAACGTTGCCTATGTGAAGTCTACTTTCGAAATTAAATAAAACAAGTGGTCCATAATCTAAAAAGTTATTAGAAAAAATGTAAAATGACTTATATTTTATGAAAATCCCCAGGATAAATTTATCCCTGCTGCAATGGGTATGCCATTATTTTTTATTTTAAACTTTAAGAAAGAGAATTAAATAAATATATTGATAATAGGGTCGTTCCAAAACCAACGTCGACAGTCATCAGTTCGTAACCTTTCAACTTGCATGAATGTAATCTCCTAATTAAGACAAAACAATTTGTTTATTTTTTTAAAATTCGTTTGATCGATGCGAAAAGTTGGTATTTTTAAAAAAAAAAATTTATAAAAATACATACACTAAAAAAAATGCCTGTAAAGTCAGTAAAATTTTTGCTGGGAGGATCCATGCAGAAAAATAATTAATATAAGCAAACAATTTGCTAAATTCATCAACATTTTTGCTGAGAGGACTGATTTGACTGACTGGTTTTTTTTTAAGTTTTTGTTTCTTCAATTTTAGATCCTGATATAAAATTAATAAAAAAAAAACGTTTGTTTCTTTCTCCGTAGTATTATCAGAACTGTTTATTAAAATGAATTGTTTCTCTATTTATACTATTTATGCTCTACATAATAAATGTGTTATCCTGATAAACAAACACAGGTAGATAATTGTTTATCGGTGCTGTTGTTTTTCCCTAACACATAATTAGATCTTTATTATGTTTCATAAGAAAGGTACTAAAAGATTACAATACTAATCATGGGTTTTTCTCTTATGTGATAACACTTAAAAATATATCTGGTTATTATTATTAATCGTGGGTTTTTTCCTTATGCGATAAGACTTAAAAATACATACCTAGGACAGTTTGTCAGAATACTTAATATAATTATTCAAAAGGGAGTTTTTGCTCGTTCTTAGAGTGAGTTGATATAACACCCCCAGACGAAGATGCTTGCCCGGTTCCCAAAGGGATTGAGGGTAAGTTAATAGTAACTCCATTTTGCCTAATATTCCTATTTCGGATTTTGATATAAATGTAGATACAAATTATGATAATTGTGATTATTACAATAGTAGAGATAGATATATTTTGGATTTTTTCGTGTTGTTTTAACTCTCTGATCATTTTTATATTTTCTATATTTTTATAATGAAGTTGTTCTAAGGTTAATGGTGAGTCACTAGTTGTTATGTTTCTAATTGGATTGGGTATAATTATTGTATTAGAATAGCCTTTCTTGTTATACCATTTATCTAGATAGATTCGACAGTCTTCAATATATATTAAATAGTTTCCATTCAAGGTGAATGGGAATTCATTACATGTGTGATTTACTTTAAAATTTCCATTAATTACTATAATAGCATTAAACCCAATTTCCTTAACATCTGTTAGAGTATTGGTTTCATAATTACAATGCATATGGTTCTTATTAAATAAGTGTTGAATACAATTATCTTTTTCTTCTTTTAGGTTAGATATTTTGTTAGTTTTCTCATAGATTATATTATCTTTCATTAAGTAGTTTCTATTGACTAAGGTTAATTGTTTTTTGTTAAAATTAGGTATTGGTTGTATAACAATCTCCTTATAGTTGTCTTGATTCATGTTAGGTACCTTAATTATAAAAATAATGTTTTTATTTTGGGTCGCAACATCTAATTCGATGTTTTCCATTTTTTCCAATGTAATGCTAAACTCATTAATTTCCTGATCTGTTAGTATGTCCCTGTTTAGTGTTCGCAATTTTGAAGCCAATAGCAATTCTCTGGCTTGTTCAATTAATTTCCCGATATGTTCAATTTCGTATCTGAGGTAACCTTTACGTGAAGCTGCTTTAGTTTGATTGATTAATTCCATATTCTGTCTAAGTAGTTTAGTCTGTTGGTTTTGTAAATTTGTTAATGTTTTCAATTGTTCGTCAAAATGAGTATTGATTTTGATTTGCCTATTTGATTGTTCAATTATGTTATGATTATTAAGAGTATTGATTCTAAGTTTTTCCTCAATTTCCGTCCTGTCATCGTCGTCCATTGTACCATACAGGTATTTTAATCCTGTTCCAAAAATATTGATTAGTCCTCGTTTAGCACGGGATCTGGGTATTAAACTCAATAATTGTAATTTAGTGTGTTCGATCTGATGTTGTAAATATGCGTCATCTAGCGTCATTATTTCGAATTCCAATGTTTTAATGTATGTTAAATAATCCTCAGTTTTGAATATGTGTAGTATTTTCGAGTAATTTTGAATTAAGGATAACTCTCCTGTTTGGATGATAGTGAATCCATTTCCTTGATTAAGATCGGTTGTTAACAGCTTTTGTGCTACAGCTAGGTTGATCATCAATAGGATCGATAAGGACTTCCAAAGATCTGGAAATATATTTCTTTTGTTTAATGAATTGATCCTTATGAAATTCTTGATTATTATTGGTGTATTTTTTATTGTCTGTTTTCTTTACGTTAACTTTCTTTACTTTCTGATCTAGTTTGTTCTTGTATGTCTTCACATAGTTAGAGTTTATCTTTTTATCCACTCTATCTCTGTTTCTATATTCGCATATTTTCCTTTTCTTATCCTCCATTCTTTTAAATATCTCCTGAAGGTTTATTTTATTAGAAAAATGTAAATCTATAGGTTTTTTACCTGTAGTGAGGTGAAGTAAATTATTATAATTGCTTAGGGCTTGTACTGGTAAATCTATATTTAGATTAATATCATTTTCTATTTCTCTAATTTTTAATATTCGTATTTGTTCATTCATTGATCCATGAAACCTTTCTATATCAGAATTACCTGTGTGTCGATTAGGTGTTGTGAAGTGATATTGAATATTTTGTTTTTCCAAAAAATCAGTAAATAGTGGTGATCTAAATCCCTTTTCGTTATCTAGGATAAGTTTTTTGGGTTTCTTCATTAAAATAAATAATTTCAGGTAGGCTTTGATAAGTGTAAGAGTTGATCTGTCGGGTATCTCTTCGATCATTGCGTATTTTGTGAATTTGTCTATCATAGTGACATACATTTGTTGGTTGTTTATGAAATATATATCCGAATGATAAATTTGAAAAGGTTCTGTTGGGGTTTCCGTGTTTTCAAAGGGTAGTTTAATAGGGTTTCGTTCGTGCTTAAAGTTACAAATATGACAGTTATTAATGAATTTAGTAATTTCCTTTTTCAGATTCGGATAGTAATAAATTTTCTTTAATTCCTCATGAGTTTTAGTTATACCTGGGTGATTATTATCAAGTCTATGATGTTTTGCTATTATTTCTATTATCTCCTCGTAACTTTTTTCCGTTACATTTTCGTAAGATACAAACACATCAGTCTCCATAATGTTATTTGGATTAGATTTTCTTTCTTTATATTTATCTTGAAGTGTTATTAAGTCTTCGGTATTGTTACAACGAAGAACTACTAATTTGTAGACTGTAATCTGGTCTAATATTTGCTCTATTAGTTCAGGATTTAAGTTTTCATAATTGTATGTAGTTCTTTTGTTTGAGAATACTATTTCCTTTTCAATATTATTTTCTGTCCCCTTTTTAAGGACAATTTGGTTAGAAAAACTTTGGAAAGATTTCTCGGTCGTTTTGAATAAGTCCATACTATCCTCTTCGGCAGAATGTATGGTTTGGTTATCATCATCAGGGATAATAGGAATATTGTCTAACATCGTTATTCTGTGGGGTTCTTCCAATTTTCTTCTTGGCCTAGATTCCTCTGTTAAATCTTCTCTATTGTGTATATCTCTTAAATGTTTATTCAGTGAGCTAATTGTGGCATATTTTCTATTACAAAGAGAGCATATATTCTCACTTAATCTGATTGTCTTTTCTTTCACCCTCCTATTGACGTTAGTTTCTCTAATCCTTGAAAGTGCGTCAGCCACCTTATTCTCCTTTCCTTGTACATGGGATATATTAAATTCATATTCATTGAGTTTGATTTTCCATCGGATAAGTTTAGAATTAGGTTCTTTAAGACTGGCTAACCATATGAGTGGTTTGTGATCTGTTTGGAGATCGAACTTTCTTCCATATAGGTAATGTCTAAATTGTTTTACGGCCCATACTATGGCTAGTAATTCTTTTTCTATAGTTGAATAGTTGCATTCATGTTTATTTAATGTCCTAGATGCAAATGCTAAGGGTCCGTTTTTTTGAGATAAAACCGCGCCTAATGCATAATTACTTGCATCTGTAGTTAAAATAAAATTTTCATTAAAGTCGGGGTATTTCAGAACCATGTTTGACATTAATATGTTTTTCAATTTTTCGAAAGCTTCTTTATAGTCCTTATCATTTACATTGACAATTGAATCCTTTTTGAGGCGGATTGTTAAAGGCTTAGCTATCTTCGCATAATCAGGTATAAACTTACGGTAATAACCACTGAGTCCGAGGAAACTTTGTATCTCCTTAATGGTTTTCGGAATAGTTTGACGTTTTATGCCGTCTATTTTATGTGGATTAGAGCTTATGCCATCCTTTGTGACAATGTGTCCTAAAAATTCGGTTTCTTTTTTTAAGAAATCTGATTTGTTTAAAGATACTTTGAGGTTTGCTTTCCTCAAGGTTTCAAATATTTTTTCCAAATTATTAATGTGTTCCTGTAGTGAAGTTGAGAAGACCAGAATGTCATCCATGTACACGACGCAGATCCTATTTATATGTTCCCTTAAAACGTTGTTCATCATTCTCTGGAATGTCGCCGGAGCATTTTTCAGTCCAAAAGGCATTCTTACAAATTCAAAATGTCCGTTGTGAGTTGTAAAAGCAGTTTTCTCTCTATCCTTCGGTTCTACTTCTATTTGATAAAATCCTTTAGTTAGATCTAAAGTTGAGAAATAATTTGCCCGTCCTAGTTTATCTAAGACGTCATCAATTCTAGGGATAGGATATTTATCTTCTCTAGTGACTTGGTTTAATTTGCGGTAATCAATGACAATGCGCCACTCTTTGTTACCTTCTTTGTCCTCTTTTTTAGGAACAATCCATATAGGAGCATTATATGGGGAATTACTATGTTTAATGATGCCTTGTTCTAGCATTTCATTCATTTGTTTTTCCACTTCTTCAGTGTGGATAACAGGATATCTATAGGTTTTGCTATAGATTGGTCCGGAAAGTCCAGTATCAATTTTGTGTTTAATCTCATTAGTAAAGGTCAAATCGTCACCTTTGTGATAAAAAACGTCTCCGTGATTCTGAACCAAAATTCTTATCGCCTTTGATTCCTCTGAATTAAGATGGTCCAAGCGTAATAGGTCATTAGTACCTAAATATTCGATATTGAATAGTTCTGGTAGTTGATTTAAAATTTTTGGGAGTATTTCCTCTGAATCTCCTTCATAATGCAATGGGAAAGTTTTTCCGTTGATTTTAATCTGTTTTGTCTCGTAATTAATTATGGAGTTATTTTGTTCTAACGTTAGATGTCCTAAAAGACCGTTAAAAAATTCATGGAATTTATAGAGTCCAAAAGTAGTGTCCGAATTTAAAGGGATTTGAATAGTATTTTTGGGAATTGTGCCTTCATGGGTAATATGAAAATTTCCTGAAGCGGTTTTAATGTGACTGGGGTTATTTAATTTTTAATGAACTTAGGCGGACATTGGTCTAAATTGAGAAAATTTTCAGTAGATCCTGTGTCAATTAGTACTCTAAGAGTTCTTGTCTGTCCTCTAAGTAAGATATAGGGAAGTCCACGTCGTTTGGGTTGTCCCCCAGAGAGGCTGGTACATGAAAATTTCCTGATTCATAGGTTTCTACAATTTCGTTTTTGTATTGGTCAACATTATTTTTATAATTTGTACACTTACAATTACATTCCATTCTTGGGGTTTGATGATGATTTTGTCTTCTAGTTTGGGCTGTGGTTGTGTCCATTGGTTCTGGTAGTGGTTGTTGAACATAATGTTGTTGTTGTTGTTGGTGAAACCTTTGTTGCCAATTAGAGTTATTACCTCTATGTTGTTGGTTATGCTGAGGGTTATATATCTTTGGTGCCCAATTTCTGTTGAGCTGTTGGTTTGAGTTGCTCTTGGGTTGTCCTTTTTGTTGTTGATTATTTTGATGATTGTTCATTGTTATAGGTTTTCTTTTTTCCTCTGTTAGAAATCCTGATTGGGATAATTCATGGATGGCTTCTTCCATTGTTTTCGGTTTTAAAGCACATAATACCGTCCTCATGTGTACTGGCAATCTTGTCATAAAGATTTTTAAAGCTGTTTGGATATTTCTTGGAACATCTTGAAGGTTTCCTTCTTGTCTGGACTTTTGATTCAGTATTGCTAACTTATGTAATATGAAGTTGTAATATTCGAGGGCATTACCTCGATATTGTGCTGCTCTCAGTTCTTCGTACAATTGATCGGAAGTTTGAAATCCTCCGAAATTAGTTTCTAGCATTGCTTTTATTTCTGTCCAGCTGTTTAAATGTGTATTTATTTCCATTGCTCTTCTAGCTTTTCCAGTTAGTTTTGACTTGATGATGTTTATGCACATTCTTTGAGCTTGTGCGTTATATGCCAATAGTGTGGGTAAAATATCATCGACGTTGGTACAAAAGGTTGACAAATCTTCTTTTCTACCATCAAATCCTTGTAGTTTTTCCAAATAGTTTAGTGGATTGATGTCAAGCGCTCGTAATTGTCCTCCAGCTGCTGCTGCTGCTGCTAAGTTAGGATTTCCTGCGTTGACTGCCATAATTCGTTATAGATTTTATTTTCAATAAATCTTTTTTACGAATTTTATACCGTTAGCACTTGATATCCTTAATATTCGTTTAAGGATGTTAGTATGCCGTAGGTTCTTATTTGCAGGGATAACAAAACTAGTTTGTTATCCTACCGACTGCGCCAATTTTAGATCCTGATATAAAATTAATAAAAAAAAAAACGTTTGTTTCTTTCTCCGTAGTATTATCAGAACTGTTTATTAAAATGAATTGTTTCTCTATTTATACTATTTATGCTCTACATAATAAATGTGTTATCCTGATAAACAAACACAGGTAGATAATTGTTTATCGGTGCTGTTGTTTTTCCCTAACACATAATTAGATCTTTATTATGTTTCATAAGAAAGGTACTAAAAGATTACAATACTAATCATGGGTTTTTCTCTTATGTGATAACACTTAAAAATATATCTGGTTATTATTATTAATCGTGGGTTTTTTCCTTATGCGATAAGACTTAAAAATACATACCTAGGACAGTTTGTCAGAATACTTAATATAATTATTCAAAAGGGAGTTTTTGCTCGTTCTTAGAGTGAGTTGATATAACACTTCTATTCAGATTTAAACTACACTATTAAAAATCAACGTATATGTATCCATACATTAGCACACATGCTTCATACATGAGCACACATGCTTCATATGTGTTCAAAAAAGATTCATACATGTTCATATGTTGGACCATACATGTTCAGTGTGTGCATTAACGAAAATTGTGGTAATATTTACATGTATGGTCATACATTTCCTTACATGATCATATGTGTACATTAACGAAATTTGAGGTAATATTTACATGCATATGAACATATATGAGCATATATGAATCACATATGGAGGTATATGGACATTTATGAATACGAATGTCTTCATATGTAAACATGAATGAGTTCATACATGTCCATAAATGTTGATTTTTTACCGGGTACTGAAATTTATTTTTTAGCTTAATAAAGTAATACACATAATGAGAATTTAAAAAATCTTATTGAAATGAATTAAAAAAAAAAAAACATTTAGTACTAAAACGTATAAACATTTATAGAAAAAACAACTACATACATATTACAAAAAACCATAACTATATGTTGATATTATCATGTTTTTTTTTGTGTAAAATGTTTTTAAGCGATAGTATAAAAAATGTCAAGCAAGATGCGAATTTGAGCAATTATTTAATTGATTCAATTATTTTTTAATTTATCATTTTTTTTAAATCGATTTAATTGAAAAAAATTTGGGAAATAATTTTTTCTAGTACACCCTAATAACATTCAGTATTATCAAATAATCTAAAGCCTCAACTTCAAAGAGGAGCTTGTTAAAATTTTATAGTTTTACTTTTTTCCTTTTCTTAAAAATACAATTTCTAGTATTAAATAAGTCATGAAAATAGGTAGACGAAATACTTAAAATCGCCATGAAATGATAAAAAACAAAACTAATGTTTTATTTTATAAAAAACTAAAATCAAAAGGATTGAAATATTCTACACACAGAGAAATAAAGTGCCAACCGAATTGAAAAGTGTACATTAATGGTAACAACTTATAAATTCAGTTAATACAACGATATTTACATTACATTTCGGAATATTTTAGATGTTGCAACTAAAATTTTGTTGAATTAACCGAACTTTGTTATGAAAACTAATGTAAAGTTGAGCTACCGTCTGAAATTCGTAATAACCGAATTTGAGTCGTTGTAACTGGATTTCAGTTGGCAAATAGCTAAATATTTTTCTGTGTGTACTTTGTTTTCATAGTTTGAAAATTAAATGCTTTAATTGGGAAATCGATATAAGAAAAGAAGCAACTTTGGTTTATCATAAAATTTAATATAGCCCACTTACAATAACAATGCTGGCTGATTCATTTTATTTGGAATATAAATTTTCGTTTGACATCAAAATTTCTAAAAAAATCAAAAAAATTTTTATTATTTAGTTTTGGCCAAATTTTACCATTGTGCTAGTGTCCGACCAAGCACTTTGGCCAAACAACGATATTGGATCGGATTTTTGGTATTTGGAGACAATGTGGACAAGTTTTAATATTGAAAATACATTTTTTGAGCCGTTTTACTTCGATTGTGAGTAAAAGCAGAAGTTTAGCTGTAAAGTTAAATAATCGGAAGCCAAAGTTTTTCCGATTTGGCTGATTGTTCAGCGGCCGATTATTGAATTCATTTTCTTGAATTTTTGGCACTCAAAATAGCTTCTAATTAGCCCAATAAACATTTTTCCATTTGCCAAATTTGTCAATAATGATTTAAAATACCGAATACCGACAGCCACAACTTATCGGTCGGATAAGTTGCATTGCAACAGTAAAAAGTGAGCTGGATTAATGGCAAACTTACAATATTTATTATTCTATATTAGCCTTGTTTTATTGCTCACACTTAACATGGATGTGAAAAAAACTATGGACAGCATTTTTAATATAGTTGAATACAAACTGACAACTTATCGCAGTTGAAATAAAAACAATCCTAAACACAAAAAAACAAGTTAGTTGAAAAATTAGTAAAACGTCTTGTAAATCCAGTAAACGATTTTTCAGAAAATTTGTTGCTAAAATTAAGTTTTCAGTTAAAATTTTAGTTATACTTATTCAGCACTTAACTGTGTTGTTTTACTAATTTGATTTGCTAAAAAAATTGTGCTTATAAGCACATTAATAGTGCGGGCGACAACCAAATCGAAAAATATACACAGAATGAAGTAGATGTCGCGATATGTCAAGATGTAATGGAGAAGTTCCTCTAAAAAGTACAACTCTTGTAAGACATATAAAAAATAAACCATCTAGCACTTAACATGCTCAATGTCAAATTTTGTGTGGAAAAAAAACAATCCTAAACACAGAAAAATAAGTTAGTTGAAAAGTTAGTAAAACGTCTTGTAAATCCAGTAAACGATTTTTCAGCAAATTTGTTGATAAAATTAAGTTTTCAGTTAAAATTCAGCACTTAACTGTGTTGAACTAATGTTTTACTAATATTTCACTAATGTTTTACTAATTTAATTTGCTAAAAAAAATTGCACATTAATAGTGTGGGCGACAACCAAATTGGAAAATATACGCAGAATGAAGTAGATGTCGCGACATTTCAAGATGTAATGGAGCAGAGGAAAATGATACTAAAAAGCACAACTCTTGTAAGACATATAAAAAATAAACCATGGAAGATTTTTGCATCTGTTTTTCATACATAAAACAAAATTGAGGATTAAAACAACTTAAATTTTATGTTGTGCTTGTGAAAGTAATTGTCTATTAATTAAATTTAAGGCAAAGTAAAGTATTTAGATTTAATAAAAATTAAATGTGTATTTGTAAACTAACCCCCGTATTCATAAAAATATTAAACAGCATTTCAAATACATTTTAGTTAAACACAAATTTTAGCCTTAAAACTGTTAGTTTATTTGCTGAAAATGATTTTCAGCAAATAAATTAACTAAAGTATAATTTTTTTTACAAATTTTTTGAGTTTTTTGAGTCTACTAATATTCAGCAAAAATTTTGTTAACTTTTAGCACGGAATGATTAATTTTTGAGCAGCTAAGTGTTAGCAAAACTTTTGCTGAATCTAGTAATTTTTTTTTTTTGTTAACATTAATGGTGTCTCAGCGCCTGTTTGGTTGTTTCGAACCTACACCAATCTACCGTTAAGCTTCCATTAGTCCTTGTGCTAATTGAATATTGATTGGTTTGAAAAAGTATTGTATGATGTCCAATATTGTGGATGCACTTAAAAACAAATAGCAACAATTGCATTTTATAAATTCCATAAATTGGTAATACGGTTTTGACTATATCTCTATATAATGAAGGATGATTTGATACTAATTTTAAAGCCTTGTTTTGTATGCGCTGAAGTGATTTGAATTCAGTGTTCTTTTTGTAGGCTTTGAATTAAGGCATTGTATAATAAAAACTTGGTATTTCTATCAGCTCGCTGATTGTCAGCAAAAATTTTGCTCACATTAGCAACATTTTTGCAAGCATCCTCCTTACTAAAATTTTGCTAAGTCAGCAACATTTTTTGCTGACTTTACTTACTTTTTTTGTGTATATTATATAGTAAAACATGGAACAAATTTTATAATTTTTGCAAATAGTAGGCGCAGTAAACTCAAATAAAAAAGTTAGTAAAGTCAGCAAAAAATTTTGCTGAGTCAGCAAATCTTTTGCTGAAAATTAGCGAGCTGATTTACAATACGTTACAAAACATAAAAATGTTCACACTCCCAAATTGACGACATGAATGAATGTAACATCTAAAAACAATAGAAATAGTTATATATAATATAAACAAACTTATCTTCCAACTACTTACATCAATGGTTGTCTAAATGATGCTATCTTTTAAAGGAACGCAGATAATTATAGAAACCAAACGAAAAAATAACAAAATATAACATATACAACCCTTTTTTTGCGAAAAAGGAAACATAAAAATCTACCTAAGATGCATGTCTTTGTCTTTCGCTTTAGGCAGACAGACTGTTTGCAATTCGACCACACTAGATTATTAATATCTATAAACATTTAGTTTAGAAATACATATTTAATCTTTATTTAATTTAAATATTTTATTTTGTCTTTTATTTAATTAATAGACAATTATTTTCACAAGCCGGTGACAACGCAATATTTAAGTTGTTTTAATCCACAATTTAGTTTTATTTATGAAATACGATACAAAAATCTTCCATGGTTGTTTTTTTTTTATATGTCTTATTAGAGTTGTACTTTTTAGTATAATTTTCCTCTTCTCTACTACATCTTGACAAGCCGCGACATCTACTTCCGTCTGCGTATATCTTTCAATCTGGTTGTTGTCCACGCTATTGATGTGCTTATCAGCACAATTTTTTTTTAGCTAAATAAATTAGTAAAACATTAGTATAATATTAGTAAAACAATAGTTCAAAACAGTTAAGTGCTGAATAAGTATAACAAAAATTTTAGCTTAAAACAGAATTTTAGAAAAAGATTTGCTAACAAATAGTATACCTGATTTCTACTCATTTTTTTAATTGTAGACATGATTTAATATTAACCAATTTAGATTTTAATTTGTATGTATTATTCAACTTAATGGAATTTGGAAAATGCTAAACATTTTATTATAACAGTAATGATTTTTATGTACAATTTGGAAAAACAACAATTTTGAATAATTTCTGCACTATGCAAAAACATTTTTTTCCTTTCGACTCAAAAGGTTTTAGCGACTTGAGTTTGGCAAAAATATTCGTTGAATACTGTTCATCACATATATTCAATTAAAATTCTAATATTCGTTTTACGGCACTGTACGTATACGTATTATTATTATTAGTAATATTTATTTTCATTTTAAAAAGTGGATATTATTCTATTTTGAACTTTGTTCAATTGTATAGAATTTCATTCGGACCACAGTGTGTATCCATTACTTGATTTTAATATTGCTACTGTATAAGTTAATCCAGCAATCGTAAAAGAATACACAAAAAAGAATTAAAATACGAAAAATTATCAACCCAAAGGCTATGCAAACTCAATTTACTGATTTTCCGTTTGAGTAACTTGTTGATTTGTTATAACTAGGGCAACCTAAAATAAGCTAGAGCTTGTTTTTTATTTAGACTAAATACAAGTTCTGATCATAAAATTAAGAAAATTACAAGCTACTTTTGCATCTTTTTCTTTAAAAAGTAAGCTTATTTTAGCTTTTTTTCTTTTAGAATAGAACTTTTTTACTATTTTTACCAATCGGTATTTTAAAGTATTTTTTTTTGGTTGAACATTTTTTTTTTTTTATTTTATCAATTAATAATCATATAATTACAAATTATATACTATTACCCTAACCGAGCACTAGCTACTATGGCCTTCGGCGCGTTGTAGCGAAAACAGACCAGTGCCTCTGGTGGGAATCGAACCCACGACCCGCACTGATAAGCCAGTACGCTACCAACTAGCCTACCGGGGCGCACTGGTTGAAAATTTTATGTTACATGTTGTTGGTGAAAAAAATGGCTTATTTTTATATTTAAACGACTTTTTTACTGTTTTTCGAGCTTTTTTTTAAGCGCTTAAAACATTTTTGTAGAGATGTTTTTGGTTACCCTAGTTATAGCCGTATATGGTACATATGTATCCGTTGCAAGTTTACAATTTACTACATTGAAAAGGATAAACACATAAAACTCTCTGCCTGTTATGCATTTTCAAAACCAGTACTATCCAAGCAGTAACTGGAAATGAATTTCAAATTTGATTTTTTTTTTATAAAAAAGAAATCTTTTTTTTTTAAACTTAAATTCTCTTGCATACTTCTAGGGATCCTTTGTGGGTAGATATTAGGGTGATCGAATCGATTATTTAAAACAGTTTTTTGTGCGTTGTCGGTTTCAATTATTCGATAAAGTTAAATTTTCGAATATCGAATAAACCGGGTTTTTGTTGTCGAATACCCGGTATTTTCTCAACTATTCTGTTTTAGATTCAATATTAGAAAGTTCTAAAAATGTTCTTAAAAATCATTTTGTTTAAAGTGGTTCATGCAAGAGATCTCCGTTATACAAAAAAATTACTCATAGAAAAGACTTTAAAAATTTCCATAACTTCAAAAATTATTCGTGTTTATTTCTGTAGTCACCTTCAGCATAAATACGAGCCGTATCTATTCCATAATACGCTAGTGATATAAAGAAAACATATGTTTTTAGGTGATCATCGATACACTTCCTATAATACGTGTTCGACGCGCATTTTCATCACTTGTGTACGCTTGTTTTTTTTTCTATTAAAACATGAAAATTATTTAAATTTTTAACTATTTTTCTATTATTTAATTAATTTCAACAATAAAAGTGCAAAAAAGAAATCAGCTCCGGTAGAATAACAAGAAGTTTGTTCGCTTACGCAAAAATTTGTACAAATTTGTAAAAGTTTTTACTGGAAGGTGTTCGTTTACACAAATACTCAGTAAAAAATAGTAAGAAGAGAGAGTAAAGTGACAAAAAACTTGCAACCCAGGAAAACTTGCTATTACCATAGAATGGGAAATGGAAGAAGAAAACAAGAATCAGAAGTACTTATAGTTGAGGCCAAGAACACCTGATTTTAACATGGGGGTGTCATAGGAGGCAAGGCCTTGCCTTGTGCTTACATATAGGGACAAAAATAAGACGTTACAAAATATGTAGTGAAATCACCAGTTACACATAAGTACTTATTTCATTTCTTATTTGTAGCATCAAAAGTAATGCTTAACGCCATTATATAACGTATTACTTGTAAGGATGTTAATAAGTAGTTATTTATAGGTGCAAAAATAAGTACGTATTAACATGTACCTAAATAAGAAGGTATTAATAGGCAATAAAATAACTAGTTATTAATAAGGACAATTATAACTACAATTGAATAAACTTAAAGAATGGTTTATCGTAAACCAACCAACGGTAAAATGTGCCAACAGCCTTTTAAAGATTTTAAAACATGAAAAGCTAGATATAGGTACATCTAGCACAGTTAATGGGCTTGTGGGAAAAAAACCTCGTTGCCAAGAGCGCACAGTTTCCCCAGGTAAATATGTCCATATTGGATTAAAGCGTCATCTGGAAAATAAAATAACACTTATAGAAAATTCATCGTTGGAAGAACTTTTTATTGATGTTGGAATAGATGGCTTGCCAATATTTAAAAGTTCTGGTGTTGGATTGTGGCCGATTTTGGGACAAATAGTTAATATTCCAAATAGTGCAGTTTTTATAATTGGATGCTATGTAGGTCCAAAAAAACCAATCGACATAAATTGCTATTTACATGATTTTGTAAATGACTTTTCTGACTTGAAGTATAACGGATTTTTGGTTAAAACCAAACTAATTCAACTGAAAATACGTGCATTTATTTGTGACGCTCCTGCCAAGTCCTTTGTGTGTGGCATAATGGGGCATATGGCACTAAATGGATGCCCAAAATGTCAGCAAATCGGTCAGAGAATTGACTATGTCACAACTTTTTCCACAACAGCCGGCGAAATGAGAACCAACGAGGATTTTTATTTCTTAATTTCTTAATTTTGTTATTTACTAAATAAGCTTTTGTTTTGTGAGAGTCGTTTATGTATAACTATATATTTGTTTGCTTAAATAAATTGCATTTAAATTATTAATTATGATATATTATGAATCTTTATAAATATACCTTACAAAAAAGTAGTTACTTATTACCTTACAAGTACCTTATTTCTTTGGCCCTTCCTAATAAGCAGGTATATAACACAATATTAGTAAGACATAATTGTTTAGCTTCCAAAATAAGTAGTGATGTATGTTCATATCAGTAAGGTATTATTTCAGACCTTCAAAAATAACAACAAATGTAATGTATAGTCATTACTAGGAAAGGTCTGAAATAAGTGATAATAAGTAACTTATTATTTTTGCTATTCCAAATAAGCAGATATTTAACACAATATTAGTAAGGCGTTGTTTTTTATATTACAAATAAGCAGTTACATATATTCATATTAGTAAGGTATTATTTCGGACCTTCAAAATAACAAAAACTGGAATGGATAGTCATTACTTTGGAAGGTCTGAAATAAGTCCTACCCATTACCAAAGTTTTGCTGGGAAGTTTTTACTGGAGAAATTTTTGCCAGTAAGAATTTGTAAATAGAAAAAAACATATGATTGAAAAAATATGCTTGTATTTTTAGTAAACAAAAACAATTATTAAATTAAATTTTAATTGTTTATGGATTTAAAGTGCAAAATATTAAAGAATTAACTATGGAAGAAATTAAAAAACATTCTAAATTATTTCTGGTCGACAATTTCAATTTAATTTTACCAGTTGATTTTTTTTAATATTTGGTATTTAAAATCAGCTGTTTTATATATTTTACCAATTCTTACAAATTTTCCGTTCGTTTACTTTTTTGTAAATTTGTCTTACTCTCTGTAATTTTGTTACTGAGTAATTTTTACTGGACTTTACTGAGAAAGTAATCGAACACACTTAAGATAAAGTTTGAAAAACAAAATTTATGTCTCTTTGTTTGGCAAGATTTTTGCATTTTGAAAAAAAATCATTTATTTTCGCAAAAACACATAAAAATTATTAAATTTTCTTCATTTCATACTTAGTACATGCAAAAACTAATAAAAAAAACAATTTAATTGCAATATAATCAATAAATTAACATTTTTTAATTTTTTTTGTGCTCCTTTTTGTTTATTTTTTTAGAGATGGTAAAAATATCATAACTTTAACTGATAATTCTTCAAGCGTATTTTAGAATGTATCGAATCATGGGTGGCGAAAGTAAAGAGTCGACACCGACAAAGTGATGTGCGTATTGTCGAATCCACATGATTATTTTTCTGGGGGTTATTTTGTAATTCGATTCGAACACAATTTTCACATTGAAAATAATGTAATAAAAAGTACTTTTTAATGGGTACAAATTATAAAAACGTGTAGACAATGTTCTAGTAAATGCGAAAAGTAAAAAAAAGTTGGACTTTTAAATACAGATATAATCTTACCAGAATTTTAAGATTTCCGAATTAGAACAAAAAATTTCGAATAGAATTACATAATAACCCCCCGTGTCGTTTTTTAATTGTTCCAGTGCTTATAATGTTATCATTTTATATTTGGCTACATTAACACATAAAAAAAAACGAATTTAAGTTTTTATAAATCAGAATAACTTATAACTTTTTCGGAATTTTTAAAAAATTTTGTTTATTAAATATTTTTTTTTGAAAATATATTTTACTTGAGTCGTTTTCAATAATGAACGGTTTTAATAAATTGTTTTAAATACAGACAACATCTTTGAAGCGCTCATTAAGGAGCATATAGACGACATGTATTTGTCATCTGACATGTCAAATTTCCAACTGCAAAATACATACATGTCGTGTGTGACCTTTTTAACTTTGCTTCTGTAAAAGTCAGACGCAAAGTCATCTGACAAAATTTCAATTAGAGCGTGCTCTATTTTCTTCTGACAAACCATCTGACATCAGCTGTTTTAAATATGAAACAAAAAGTTGTCATAAATCCATGCCGTGAGAAAACAAACAGCGGCGGTCCCCTATTGACGGAATCATTAGCCGGCTAAAGTTAACATTTTACAATACCAATAAATGTATATAGATTTTCCCATTTAATAAAATTATGTACATATATAATTAAAGTTTATAAAAAGTTTCATAATTATATCCCAAATTGGTATGTCCGCATTTAAAGAAGAATTATTTAAGATGGCTGAACTATTTTGCGGCGCAAAAAAAAATTTTTGCTGCGGCAGCATGCCATGTTGAAACCCAGATCGACTTTGGTGTGTGCTAAAACTATAGCAAATTTTGCTTGATTCTGATTCCTCTTTTCTTTTTTTTTTTAATTTCGATTTCATTGCAGTTATAATTGAAATTACCATTTGACTATCACTTTTAAAAAAAGATTATTTTAATAAAATTTTCGCACTGATCAGCTGTTGAAGAAAAAAAACAGAGACTGTGTCAGAAGCAAAAAACATGTACGTTTGTGACCAAATATTATAAAACTTATGTAAAACAGCAATTTTGACAGACATGCACAATTACATGTGACTTGAAAATTTGATATGTCAGATGACAAATACATGTCGTCTATATGCTCCTTTAATAACATTTTTAAAAGATTTTTAAAAATGATTGTTGTTTTTTAATAATCACAATTAATAATAGTTTTTCAAATTAAAAAAAAATGTAGACAACATCTTTGGAGCGATCGTTAATAAAATTTTTAAAAGATTCAAAAAAATTATTGTTGTTTTTTAAAACCCATCACACTTAAGAATAGTTTTTCAAATTAAAACACTAAAACATAAAAAAAAACTATTCAAAATCATAATATTGTATAACAATTAAAACCCACTTAAACAGTTTTTTTTTTTAAATTTAAAGTATTCGCATTAACCGAAACCCGGGTTTCGAAAAATGTCGAATAATCGATCACCCTAGGAGATATGAACATATTTTCAAGTTAAAATATTCTTTCAATAAGTAATAAATAAATAAATGAAAGCATATTTGATGCTGCTTTCAGAGAATGCAAAAGTTTTCTTTTATGCTGCAATACAGATTTTTCGGATGACATTTTACAAAGTACATATTTGACATATGAAATCTTAAAATTTCTGACACTTTAGGCTCATTTCATATTGTCTAATCTAGTTGTTTGAACAATTTTATTTTTCAAACAAATTTTATTTGTGTAAATCATATGCAGTGTTACAAAGTCAATGTTGTTGAAATGTACATTAGGGTTATAACTTTTTTTTTATTATTATTTTTTTTTTTTTTACCTATTACCATGCCATTACGTTGTTAATAATAAAAATCGCTTCTAAAAATGCATTTTTACCACGTCGTTACTATTAAAGTGACATTAGTAGACAAAAATGACTGCAGAAAATTTTTAAAAATAATTTTACGTAATGTCTTCGTTTTTCTGCTAATGTTGAAGCTCATTTCGCGAAACAGTGCAAACATATTTTTTTTATCAAACTACGCAAACCCCGTCAAATATTAACAATTTGCGGTGTTTGAATTAGATATACATCGTAAGAGCCTATTTGATTTAAAATTTTAACAAAAGGTTAATAAAAAATTGTGTCGAACTTTAAAAAGGTTTATGTGGAAACTTACTTATATGAAAACCACGAAAGAATAATGTTGTATTTCTTTCTGATATTTATATGGAATATACGCCTATGATGGGTAAAATGGGATATTTAAAAAAAAAATAATTAACAGAACATATGGCTATAAAAATACGAAAAAGTACATGTATTTAAATAGTTTTATTTATTATTTTCATATAAATTCGACCTAATTATGAAAGGCGGTTTTTCGGTAGGTTGTTTAAATATTTTTAAAAATTATTTAATGGCTGTCTATTTTTTACATAATGCCGAAAACAATTTTAAAACGCCTAAGACAACGACTACGCCTTAGATAATCAGGGTGATTATATACATTATATTACATTACCCTGCGGGAAACGAAGGATCGATTGATCCAAAGTGACAAATCTGTGATATACATATGTTTTGGGGGCACGTCACGAAACTGGTGTAAACAAAATTATGGTGCACCAAAAAGTGTTAATTTTGGTGAAATGACCAATATCATGCAACTGGAGACAAAGTAACATAACATCATGTACTGAAGCAACTAGGGCCGTTGTAGTTGAAGTTATTACTGGTCATTGAACTGGTTCAATACCGTTAGCAGTGGATAAAAACATGGCAATTAGTGTCAAAGGATTCAGTCCCTTGACTGCTACACAGCAGACATAACACTGAAGGAATTTTATTTGTACCGACTATGTGACAGTAGAAATGAAGACGTAACACTTCACTGGTTTAAAAGAACTGAACACGGAACTGTGACCAGGACTGCCAAATACGGCGATTTCTCGCCAAACGTCGCGATCTTAAACTTAGTTTTTTGTTGGGTAAAGACAAAATAAGCTAAGTATAAAATTGATTTTTGTTGTGCCTTTTTAAAGGTTTTTTTGAACAGGGGGTAAGACACATTGTTTTGGAAAAGTGCAGTGATTGGTTACGGTCGGGCTATTTAGCAACTCGTGCATAATATGACATACACTGAATAAAAACTGACAGGTTACCAGCTAATTACTTTTCGCATGACCGGCGACATGTACCCCTTAGACCAATGCAGTGGTACGTCTCAAAACTATTTGAGTCAAACTACCCCTGTTACAGAACACATTGCGCTTAATATGTGACTAGTTTTCCTTCAAAAATTGTTCTCCAGTTCTAAGATACGTACACCTACACCAGTCACGTGATAATTTTTTTCCCACTGGTTCTGTTGCATATCACATAAATCTTAAAATGGTCATACTTTGACACTACCTATTTCTAACTTGTCCCGTAGCATATTCATTTCAGTCGGTACGGTGATAGGTTGCATTGGTCAAGTTATTTGCCACGTTACACAGTGCTTCACAGGTAGCAACCCTGCGGGAAACGAAGGGTCGATTGATCCAAAGTGACAAATCTGTGATATATGATTTGGGGGCACGTCACGAAACTGGTGAAACCAAAATTGTGGCGCACCAAAAAGTGTTAATTTTGGTGAAATGACCAATCACGTGACTATAGTAATGGTGACAAAACAATCACTGGTTGGTACCAGATATATCATGTAACTGGAGAGAAAGTAACATAACATTAAAGTGTACTGAAGCAACTAGGGCCGTTGCAGTTGAAGTTATTACTGGTCATTGAACTGGTTCAAAACCGTTAGCAGTGGATGAAAACATGGCAATTAGTGCCAAAGGATTCAGTACCTTGACTCCTACACAGCAGACATAACACTGAAGGAATTTTATCTGTACCGACTATGTGACAGTAGAAATGAAGACGTAACACTCCACTGGTTTAAAAGAACTGAACACGAAACTGTGACCAGGGTTGAAGGTATGACAATTTCTTGCCAAACGTCGCGATCTTAAACTTAGTTTTTTGTTGGGTATAGACAAAATAAGCTAATTATAAAATTGATTTTTGTTGTGCATTTTTTAAGGTTTTTTTGAACAGGGGGTAAGACACACTGTTTTGGAAAAGTGTAGTGATGGGCTATTTAGGAACTCGTGCATAATATGACATACGCTGAATAAAAAGTGACAGGTTACTTACTAATTACTTTTCGCATGCCCGGCGACATGTACCCCTTAGACCAGTGCAGTGGTACGTCTCAAAACTATTTCAGTCAAACTACCCCTATTACAGAACACATATGCGACTAGTTTTCCTTCAAAAATTTTTCTCCAGTTCTAAGATACGTACACCTACACCAGTCACGTGATAATTTTTTTCCCACTGGTTCTGTTGCATATTACATAAATCCTAAAATGGTCCTACCTTAACACTAACTACTTCTAGTTTGTCCCGTAGCATATTCATATCAGTCGGTAATTTGATAGGTTACCTTGGTCAAGTTATTCGATACGTCACACAGTGCTCCACAGGTAGCAAATTGTCACCTCCTATGACAAGCCCATGTTAAAAGTACCGGTCACTTTCATAAAACAGAACCGGAACTAGGGCAGGTTCATACACACAAAGTTCGAGTCACATGACCATACCAGTGACTGGTCCATTTCCCGCAGGGAAATTGTCACCTCCTATGACAAGCCCATGTTAAAAGTACCGGTCACTTTCATATAACAGAACTAGGACAGGTTCATACACACAAAGTTCTAGTCACATGACCATACCAGTGACTGGTCCATTTCCCACAGGGTATATACATATTCACCCCTATCGTGAATATTTTTTCCCTCGAATTGTTTTCCTCTTCACTCACCTCCAATCGTGAATAAAAGTTCCCTCGAAATTTGTTTCCTTTGTCTAATCATTCACTCGTGAATAGCATAATACAATTTCAGGGGAAATTCGCGATACCATTTTTCACTTGAGGGGGAATGAAAATTACATGGGAACAAACATTTCAGTTTTTATTCACGATAGGGGTGATTATAATATAAGGTGGCGCAAAAGTAATCCTCCTATCAGAAAATGCTATACATAATAAATACATAATAAAAAAAAAAAACATCGGAAGGTTATTTTTGCGCCACCTTATACATTATATACACATTATATACATTATACACACAAGCAAAATTTACAAAAAAAAAAATTTACCGCCACAGCGATTAGCTTTCCGATATTTTGCTTGGAAGTTCACCCATTGCTTTCTGAATTCCATTTGCACTCAGTTCACTAGTTCAACTTTTCCAATTTTGTTTTTTACATCTCATCGGGTAAATAAAACAATACATTGACCTTTTTCCTTCAAAAATTATAATTTGGGTAAATCTTCTATCTTTTCTACATTGGTCCTCTGGATATTTTAGGTGACGCGAAATGAAACATGTAAATACCTGTCAGTAGATGAAGTCTGCATTAAATTGGCGGAAGAAGACATTTTTTAATTAATAAATAAACATTGCACGGTTCTTTGTTTAACAAAAAACAAATGATCTTGAACTTGAATAATCTTAATTCATCAAAATTCATGATAAAAGATCGAAAAATAAACTTTTGGTTTTAATTTTTAAAATTTAAAAGTAAAACATTTGATGATATTGTTTCATAAATCGTTTGCCATCAATTATTCATCATAATAATGAAGTTTTTCAAAATATTATGAATATCTTATTACTAATTTATGACAAATGTTTCATAGACCTTCATCATTTCATAAAAAAAGTTTCATGAATGTTGTGAAAATAAATTTTTGCTTTTTATTGAAATTTTTATTTTTTATTTTACTTTTAAATACTCAAAAACTATCAGAAATTATTTAAAATTTTGAAACATAAATTAATTATTATTTGATGTGTTCTTAATTTTAAATAGAATTTTTTTAATATAATATAAAATTTCCTAATTTTAATTGAAGTTTATAAAATGGAAAGTTATATTTTTTAATTTCAAATGGAGTTTTTTTTTTACTTTAATTAGTTTCTTTTTTAATTTCAATTGATGTATGAAAATGCTACACATGTACTTATTTTTTTTAAATTCAATTTCAAAACTCCAAAACGAAATTAAATTTTCGTCTTTGGTTGTATCCATAATTGTGCTTGTATTCTACACTGATAGAATTATCCTTCATGATATTATTTTTTTTTTTTATTTTTATAAAGAGAAGTAACACTTCTTCCTATTTATTAATGTGTTGCTTTCTTCGGAAAGGTTATAGTGGAGAGATGAAAGGTGGGCTTCGAACTTGGCAGCACTGTAATTTCGCGAGATAATAAGTCTTAGAACAGTGGTTGCTCGCCACCTGATAGAGAGTTGACGAACTTATTGAAGCTTTTTGGTTCATAGTCCTGATTCATTATATGACTTTGGTGGGGTTAAGTGCTATGGGAACAACGAAGGTTGGCGCTGCGATACATATGAGGGATAGAAAACTCATACATATTATTTTTCTAAATTTATGTTTTCGTCACCTAGAATTGAACCCGCTACCATCTGTGTAACATTCCAACGCTCTAACCATTACACCAAAGCCAACACAATTTGATTGATTTTTTTTCGTTGTTTCAATGAAGAATTTCATTATATCCAAAAAATGTTATTAATATTAAGAAATTTTTCATAAAATTTCATAGTTTCATAAAAAAATTCATTCGATTTCATAAAATATCTCTTCATAAAATATCTCTTCATAAATTTAATGAAGATTTTCTTTATAGGTATAAAATTATTTCAAAGACTTGATTTTTTATTTTTTTTTTATAAAATTTCTTTAATGTTAATAAATTTCAAACTTTGGTTTTAAGTTTTAATACTGAAGTGTTCAACATATTTTATAAATTCCGTTATTATTTTAATGTAGCCTTTTATTAATTTTAAACTTCAATGAAATTGTTTAAAAAATCATATTGGCTTACTTCCAATGCATTTTTCAAGACGTTCATTAAGAGTTTTTATTAATTCAAGGAAACTTCTTAATATTCAAAAATTTTATGAAACTGTTTTTTAAATTCTATAAACGCTTCATTGTCGGAATGATTCAACAGTTCATTTTTTCATTAATTCTATAAACATTGACTTTAATGAAACTTGTCTCATAGATTCTATAAAAAGTTTCAATGCACGAGTTCCAGTGACAATTTTCATTAAAGCTATGAAGAAATTCATTATTGAAGTGAAGATAATTCTTTTAGTGTAGGTAGGAATAGATTTTTTTCTGTATGATATACCCGATATGAACGTTAAAACAAGGATGCCACAAAATATAATTTACTCAAATTTAAACCATTTTAGTCTGCTATATTTTCGAATTCGAAATATATGCCTAACACCGCGTATACATTTTTGTATCGGTATTTAAACGGTTTTATAAATGAGTTGGATATATGTATATTTTGAATTTGTACGAAAAATAGAATGTTCATATCGGTGGCATGAAAAATTAATACCGTTAATTTAAAACAGAAAAGATTTCCAAACTTTAAAGTAAAAAGAAAATTAAAAAACTGTGTATATAAATTTATGAACATTTTTCATAATATTTATGAAATGTTTCATTATATTTATGAAACATAACATCAAAATTTATAAAAATTTTATAAACACTTATGAAACTGCTTCATCCTATTTATGAAATGTTTAATAACATTTATTAAGCATTTTATAAAAAGTTATGAAACTGCTTCACCATACTTATGAAATATTTTATAAATGTAAAGAAGACTGTCATCAATTTGCTATTGTATCAAACAGCTTCATCATATTTACGAAGTGTTACAATGACGTTTTTCATCATATATATGAAGTTTTTCGTAACTATGATGAATCTACTTCCCTGAGTTTGGTTTTAAGCTCTTTTTTATCAGTCAACATTTTTTGCAGTGTATCCATTGCTGTAGACTTTTCTTTTTAAATTCACCCAAAAAGTTTCAATGGGCCTCAACTGTGAAACATTTTGGGTGGTTTTCATCTTTTGGTTCAAATTCTATTTTGCGTTTTTTAAGGTTATCAATTGTTGCTTTGGAGTAATGAGACGAAGCCAAATCGGGCCAGAAAAAAATTTTGTCACGTCTGTGTTATTTTTGGATAAATTTATCAAGAGCTGATACTGGTTCACTTATACCTTTTTCGCTTATGGCCAGACACAACAAAACCTTTCTTGGGAACTTTGAGACTTAGCAGAAAAATAATTTTGGAAAAGTTTACGCAGTCTATATTAAATCACCGTTTTTTGTTTTTTCGTTGTAGCTGGTGCATATTTTTCCTTTTTCATCTTAACACCCAAGAATTCCAACTATCTTTCGATAGTTTGATGGTGAACATTGTATTGGCTTCCTAGCTTCCTCAATGCTATTCGACTTTAAAACCCAACTTCAGCCTTCAATTAACCTCGAAGTTTTGAGTCTCTTAATGCGCACATCCTGCCGGATCCAGCCTTTCATTCATTTTTATTCAGACGTTATAACCCTAATGTACATTAGGGTAATAACTTTTTGCAAATATCAAATCTCCCCAGACAAAATCGTGTAGGGCATGAACAAATATTAAGAACTGCGTTTTTAGTTTTTCGCTATCGTTAAAAAAGGTTACGCACCAAACGCGTTAAAGTTTTGAATCAAACAAATTTAAAATAAAAATTTTTTGATGCCTCAACGTCTGACCATCACATCTATATAATTAAGGCATGCTGATTTCAATAGTAAAGTCCGTTTTCGAGTCAATGGAATAGTTTTCTTCCACATTTGCTTACTTACATATGTATAAACCATATTTTAAAAAAATTGTTATTAAAAAAAATTTAAAAAAAATATATTAAAGGCATTTTAGAAATCGCTGTCGGTGCGTAAAGTTTTTTTTACCAAATTGAACTGAAATAGTTTTTTTTATCATTAACACAATATTTGCCATTAGAAAACCCCTGGGGAGAATGTTGTCCAAAAAAAGTTATCACCCTAATGTACATACATCGATGTTCGCATTAATTTACATTAAATTTGTTGCTAGTTGTATGTATGCTGTTAACTAAAGATTTACAAAGTCATTGATTTTTGGTGTTCAAATTGACCCATTTTGCTTCAGATATTTTGCAAACGCTTTGCAGTGTATTTGTTTACAAACACCAAAAATACACAAAGTAAATATGGCGATTTTCATTAGACTTTTGTTCGATTTAAGAATTTAAAGAATAATACGTTGCTACAAAAAAAATATATATATAGAGCAATTCCATATGAAAACGATCAAAATTGGCAAATTTTTGGACGACCCCTCTCCGATTTTAAAATAAATAGTCTCAATCGATTGCCCAGCAAAAAATAATGTACCTACATATTTTTTTTTTTTTTATAGTGACTGGTTTAGTGGTGGTGTGCACCACTGTCATGTGACAAAATTGAAGAATTCTTCATAAGGGACCTCATTGAAAGTTGTTTTAAAAAAAAAACTACTAAAGCGATCGCAACGAGTGATAGCTCGTTGGAAAGGTATTGAATCAGGCTTTAATTGAAAAATAAAATTTTCCTAATTTCTCTCAGAAATTTACCTTTTTTCCCATGAAAATTAAATTTTCCCATGAAAATTAAATTTTCCGATTTTCCACAGAAGCTCCTAAATTTTCCGGCTAATTTTATTTTTTTTGGATTCCTCATAATTTTTGCTTTAAGAATCAGCAATAAAAAAAAATGGGCCCCGACTCCTTGTTTGGACAGGAGAAGAGCATTTAAGAGACCACCTTGTTCTCATTGTTTTTATATTTTTTATAATTGAATTATTTTTAATTATTTAACAAGAAAAATTAGGAAAATTTTATTTTTCAATTAAAGCCTGATTCAATACCTTTCCAACGAGCTATCACTCGTTGCGATCGCTTTAGTAGTTTTTTTTAAAACAACTTTCAATGAGGTCCCTTATGAAGAATTCTTCAATTTTGTCACATGTCATATGGAATTGCTCTATAGTGACTGGTTTAGTGGTGGTGTGCACCACTGTCATGTGACAAAATTGAAGAATTCTTCATAAGGGACCTCATTGAAAGTTGTTTTAAAAAAAAACTACTAAAGCGATCGCAGCGAGTAGTTTTTTTTTTAAAACAACTTTCAATGAGGTCCCTTATGAAGAATTCTTCAATTTTGTCACTGACAGTGGTGCACACCACCACTAAACCAGTCACTATAAAAAAAAAAAAAATATGTAGGTACATTATTTTTTGCTGGGCAATCGATTGAGACTATTTATTTTAAAATCGGAGAGGGGTCGTCCAAAAGGTGATCGCTTTCATATGGAATTGCTCTATATTACAATCACTTTTCAAGTGTCCTAATGTACGTTGTAACCGGGTGGAGAAGCTGCAATATGTTCTCAAATTTCGAGATAACGGTAAAAGAGTATTTTTTACGATTGGCTCATTTTAACATTTCTACCTTAGTTATTTTTTAACCGGTTTTGAATTTTTAAACGGTATTCCAAATATATGTTTATTAGGGTACGCCAAAAATGTTAACTTTCGATTTTATACCGTCACTCCCCCTAGAAGTATTCGTTTTAGTATCAAAATACACTATACAAAAAATTATGGAGATCGCTTAAAGGGAAAGGGTACCTCAAACGCTTTGAAAATAGGGACATATGTCAAATTTGACCATTAGATGAAAAATTTTTTTTTTATTCAATTTCACAAAAAAATTTTTTTTTGTACAAAGTTCGATGACAACTATTCACAAAAAAGTATAAGCTTTCCAGGACATCGTTAACCTATTTTAACTTACGATACAAAAAAGGGCAGCTAATTGTAGGGGTACCCAAAAGCAACATTTTTACATATTTGAAAATTTTATTAAAGAAAAGTTTTAAAAATTAAAATCGCTCTCCATTAGTTTTTTATATATATCGTAAAGATAAAAAATGTGAAATATTATACATATCCGTTCGCTAGTTTTTTTTTTTTTTTATAGCGATTTGAATTTAGCGGATTTCAAGGAAATTTAGTTTTTGGCTGTATTTTCTTTAGTTTTGAACTTATTACTACGTTTTAAACAAAATTGACGAAATTGGCTTGCAACTGATTTAATTGGATCATAAATTTTAGTTAGTAAATAATTTTTACAGGACAGCTTTAACACTTGTTTTGGTAAAAAGTGTCAAGAAGGTTGAAACTTTGCCAAAACATTCCTTTATCTCGACGTACAGTTGCACGTAGGACAGAAGAGATAAGTAAATTGATTCATTCTGCAGCTAATACCAGACTGATAAATTGCAAATATTTTTCATTATCTATTGACGAAAGTACGGACGTTAATAATATTTGTCAGCTTATTATTTGCATCAAAACAGTTGATGCAAATTTAACCTATTTTGATGAAGTTTTAGAACTAGTTTCTCTTCATGGTAATGTTACGGGACAAGTTCAAATAAAATAATAATAATAAAAAAAAAATGTTTTACTTTTTCAATTTATAACGAGCTTTCAACCTCCGTATATTTACAAAAATAAAGCAAATCAAACATATTAGCTAGGTTGATACTAGTATTTCGATCTGGCTAAAGATCTCATCAGAACCCGAAGTTTTAGAAAAGCTAGAGCCTATATAATAGGCAGAACTTTAACAAAAAACCTATTAATAATCAATTTTGCTCCATTCTTGTCTTCTTAGTAATCAACCACGTGGTTAGGTCTTTTCCTAACAAGCATCATGACGTTACTAATCTTTGAAGACCAAAAATGTTCTATTTATATAAAAAATTTTTAGTGTGTACTCTGGCTCAAGTAATATTTTTTACAGTTATATTAGTTTTTTGTTTTTATATACATCGAGATTATTTTTATGTTATTTTTCAATTTATAACGAGCTTTCGACTGAAAAATTTTTCGAGTGTAGAATTAGTGAGCGTCATTCGTTTTCTGCTGCTTCCCACACAAGCATAAATGTGGTAGTATGTGTGTTGCCCTTCACTGAATTAAAATTAAAATTTTTTTTTTAAGTTTTTCAATTTCTACGAGTTGTTTTTTCGAACGTTTTTTTGAAACAACAATTTTTATAAAGTTAGTGTTTTCCTGAATAAAATGAGAATTCAATTGGTAAAATCGGTTGAAAATTGACAATTATGTTACTTTTTCTGTATATACAGAATGTTTAAAAAATTTAAAATTTTAATTGTTATTAAGAAAATCTCCACATATTTATTAGAGTTCGTCACGAAAATTTGATTTTGGGATATCCTCACTGTTTTTACGGTTTATGCATCAATAAAAAATGGCGTAATTATTTTTTTTAAAAAATTCAACTCCTCCCACAAAATTTTTAGCATCATGATATTAAACCAATTTTGAGTAGTTTTTTATGCCATTTTCATGGGGTTATTTTTATGAGTGTAGAATATATCACTATAAAGGCAATGGAATAATTAACAGCCCTTGTGAAATTTGCTTTTTAATCTGTTTAGTAGTTTTGGTGCTACAGGCAAAAACATTTAAAATAATCTAAATATTTTTATTTTAAGCGTAAAGAACAGAAATCTAAAATGTTTGCATATTGCATACCCGGCTAAAAAAGTTCATATATGATCATATGTATGTACAGCGCATACTCTAGGGACATTTATTCGTTCCCCCGCATAGTTTAGGGGCATTTGCTTACTTTGTCCCCGCATATTTCGGGGACAATTTTGGCCGTGTCCCTAAAGTATGCGCTGTGCATACATATATATATATATATATGTGTATGCACAGCGCATACTCTAGCGACATTTTTTCGTTCCCCCGCATAGTTTAGAGACATTTGCTTACTTTCTGGACTGTCCCCAAAGTTTTCGCGCCTTTTCTTACATCTAGAGTATAAGATGAGGACAGTTGGTTCGATACGCCCAAAATTGTCCCCGAAATATATATATATATGTATGCACAGCGCATACTTTAGGGACACGCCCAAAATTATCGCCGAAATATGCGGTGTATAGACAAAATTGTCCTCATCTAATACGCTAGATGTATGAAAAGGCGCGAAAACTTTGGGGACAGTCCCCAAAGTAAGCAAATGTCCCTAAACTATGCGGGGGAACGAATAAATGTCTCTAGAGTATGCGCTGTGCATACATATACACATATATATATATATATATATATGTATGCACAGCGCATACTTTAGGTACATGTCCAAAATTGTACCCCAAATATGCGGTGTATCGAAAAAACTGTCCTCATCTAATACGCTAGATGTATGAAAAGGCGCGAAAACTTTGGGGACAGTCCCCAAAGTAAGCAAATCTCTCTAAACCATGCGGGGGAACGAATAAATGTCTCTAGAGTATGCGCTGTGCATACATATATGTATGTATGCACAGCGCACAGTTTTGGGATATTTATTCGTTCCCCCGCATAGTTTAGGGACATTTGCTTACTTTGGGGCTGTCCCCAAAATTTTCGCGCCTTTTCATACATCATTAAAACCACATCAAATTACTGTTTTATGATTTTACATTCATTTTTTACTGTTGTTTTTTGTTATTTAAAAAAATAAAAAAACTAAATGTTTGTTTATTTTTACTAACATATGTTTTTGTATTTTTACTACAATTGTTAGTAATTTTTTGAACATTAAAAACAAATGACGTCCTTTCTTCAAGTGAAATGTTTTTGACTACAATTGCTGTCGTCTTTACCTACATAATATCCTAAGTGTACAGAAAGCTCCATATAAATTTTTTTAAGTCGGGATATATAATCCCATATACTTCCATATATGAACATATATAAAACATATATTTTTTTTTTCTTTTTTCTCGCAATTATATATATAGCTGCTTATTTTATTTGAACAAAATTCATCATTATTGAGGCAAGTTGGCAAGATAATTTAAAAGATAACTGTACAAATAAAATATAAGTTAAAAAAAGTAGCTTATAATATATAATTATTACGAATTTTATAAAAGTTTTATAAAGATTGCATTAAAAGCGTTTCAATTTTATTAAGTAAATATTCTTTACAAGAGGACTTAAAAATGGAAATTCGATCAATTAGTTTTAAAGCTGGTGGCAAATTATTAAATTTAATTCCTCCAATATAATCAATTCGCTGCTTGGTTGTTTCTAACCTGCATCTAGGAATTCTAAAATTTGCTCTGTTTCGTGTATTAAAAGTTATTTGATTTTGCGCACACGGTATAGTGTGGTAACCAATATTATTTATACATTTAAAAACAAACAATAAAACTTGGTATTCATGCAACCCATAAATTGGTAATATTGTTTTGCTTACTTCTTTATATTTTTATTATTTTTTATTTATTAATAGATATTAAAAAGATTGTTTGTACATATTCATTAATTTACAATATTTTGATATCTATATTTGGCATAACATGAATGTTGTAAGCCAGATTGGCACAATACTAGTTATTTTTAATTTGAAGTTTTTTTTTTTTTTTTTTTTTTTTTTTTTGAAATATTTTAAATTTAATGTAAAATTCATTTTGTAATTGATTTTTAAAGAAAGAAATATATAAAAAAGTTTGCTTAGATTTTTCATTACAGCATAAAATTTTATGTATCATATTCGTTTTTAATTAATTTATGATATTTTGAAGATGATTCTATATATTTGTATAACGCGTAGAAATTAGATCCATTTAGAATGTTCAGTACCTCTTCCATAATAAGATGAGTTTTTCCAAAAAGTGTTTGTCTAAGTTTTTTATAAATTGGACAAACTCCAATAAAGTGGTATGTATCCTCAGTTTCTGATATATTGCAGATAGTGCATATGACTGCATTGTTGTTTCTGAATGATCAGGCGTTCAGATCCTTACTTCTTTATATAAAGGAATAGTTGAATACAACAACGGTAAATTATATACAATTTTTAATGCTTTGTTTTGCATACATTGAAGAGATTTAAGTAGTGCATTATTTTTATTATGAGCATATATAATGGCCAAGTAATTCAAATGAGATTGAATCAAGGATTGATATGTCATCAGTTTTGATCTTTTTTCCAATTTGTTTTTCAATTTATATAAAATTCCAGTTACTTTGAAGAGTAATTCCTAAATACTTTACCGAATGGGTTTCATGCACAATTTTTCCGTCTACATATACATTAAAACTATTGTTAATACTCAAAGAGTGTGGTCTAAAGCGAATTAGATTGGTTTTATTAGGATTGAGCAATAATCGATTCAACCTCGCAAATTCGAAAGTCAGTGAAGCATCTCTTTCAATTTGAGTTTTGAGTACCAAATCATATTTATATGGATACAATACACACACATCATCCGCAAACATACACAGCTGACCACTTAAATTCAGATTTTTTATATATATCGAGAATAATAGCGGTCCTAGTCCACTTCCCTGCGGCACACCATATTCCACAGAACCAACAAAACTCGTTGAATTATTTATCTTTACATATTGCTTTCTGTTTGTAAAATAACTTTCAAACAACACATATATTTCCACATTTGTCCATATACGCAGTCATATATGTCCATATGTGAAAATATTTGTGCATATATTAACTTTTTTAACTGGGTAAGTAATTTTTTAAAAATTTCTAACAATTACGTTATGTGCTACGGCACGTATGAGTGCTAATTAATATTAAATAACACTCATACGTGACGTAGTACAATGTGTATGCTATTGCGGAAATTTCGTTACAAATTCTCATATACAATTGGATATAACTTTGAAATTAATTCATGGACTTTTTTATCTGTTCATTATACTATTTTCTCTACTCTTATAATCCGGGCAACCAAAAATATGTCCTGAAAAATAAATTTCATGCCATGAAAACGGAAAATATGCTTTTAAAATTTTAAAAAAAACATGATCTTAAAAACACATGCTTTATTTTAAATTTGTAGTTTAAAATGATTTTTTAAATACAGTTGGAGTAACTTGTATGAGATTTATTTCAATTGCTAACAAAAAAAGGAAATAAAATATTAATTACACCGAAATTGGTATAGTCCTAAAACATAAATTTAAAATTTGAAAAAATTTAAATTTTTCAAATCGGTGTTGCAAACCCCAGAAAATATTGAAAAGGAACAAATTTGGAAATTTTTTGAAATAAAATTGTTCGATAACAAAAAATTAAAACAAGGAAAAGAATGCTCTAAAAATAAGCTGGTCAAAAATGAAATATGTTTTTAAGAGCTAAATATGCATAAATTTGCTTTAACTAATCGATGCCAGAATTCGTCACTTCCCAGCAAAATATTGCTAATGTCCTCTCAAAACTGTTTGCATTACCAATAATGATGTAGCATTGTCTTCTGCACTATATTAAAATACAAAATGTTGACTTCTTAATAACGGCCTATTTTTTCTTCTGTCTTTTCTCGATAATAAAAAACTGATATAGAATAAATAGTAAAGATTTAATTATCTTTATGTAGACAAATTTCATAGAGACCATTATAATTCATTCTTGTTGTTTATGAAATGTTAAGTAAATATTGATGAATTTGTTACATTGGGCGAAAATTTATGAAACTTATTTCTGTTTTTCTCTGGGTGTATATTGCTATTTCCAATTAACTAAAATTTATCTCGAAAATTTGTAAAATTATCAATTTTTTTTTGTTGTTCTTATTTTACTAAACTTTAGCAAAAAAAAATCTGCTAATTTTATCAGGTTTTTCTGCAATGTAATATGTAACTAATTTTTAGATGCTTTTGCTGCTATTTTTACATTTTAATGTCTATGAGTGTATAAGTGCTACAAATATCAGCTTGAGCCTTTAAAAGTCAAACCTCCAAATTGTGTAGGATATAAACATTTTAAAACATACAGTTAGGAGGAAAAGTGTAACAGGGTACACTTTGTTCATATTTATTGCCATAACTTTTTATATATAAAAGCAAATCTAATCATTCGTTTTAATTTATTTTATTTACTAATATGTCCTTATTTAAAATAAAAAAACAAAAACTAAACTCCTTAAGACATTTTTCTATTTTAAGATAAATATTACACTTTTGCACTCATTTATTATTTGATAGTTTTGATAAGAATTTTTTAATATTAGCTTAAAAACCGTAAACTTTTTATTTATTTTTTTTGTGTAATTTGACAAATTGTTGTAAAATACTGCAATTATCTTGTCAAAAATTGGATTGCAAATTAATTTTTCCTCATTGCTCAGATAGTAAGCCATTTTTGGAGGTTACTCATATCAGTTTTGCTGAAATATTAAGTAAATTCAAAAGTAATGAACTGAATTCTTATTAATACGGACCATTTAGCATTTCAAAATGTTTTGATTGGGTTGCTAATCCTAATAATTAATTTTTTATTTATGCAAGTTTGATATAATTTTTATTAAAAATAAAAATTATGTTTTTTTTGACCTTTAATTGTGCAATGAAAATGAAAATTATTCAAGTTCGAGGCCATACTCTATATTTCTTTATTAGGATATTGTCCTAACAAATAATCTATAGCAGGGGTGCCCAAGGCCTATGCGCTTGGTGCTCATTTGTTTTTGTAAAAACACTTAGCTATAGGCTGTGTGTTTTAATACACATATAGAGCGCTCAGCACTAGCAATACGAAATACACAAACAACTTTGTCTTATTAGTTTTTTTTGTCGTTCTTCACTGTATACACGCAAGCGCAAAGCAACAACACTTTCGTATGCTGTGCTGGTAAATATTGAAATATTTTTTTCATTTTTTTTTGTATGTATTGGGTTTTACAACAAAAAATATTGAATAAAAATTAGTTTTTCTTTAAATGTATTGGTGTTTGCTCTTCCATAAGGAACTTTTGGGCACTCCTGATCTATAGAGTTTTTTGTTTTCAAATTTATTATTTGACCCTTTCAGGAATGTGTTGATAGATCTATTTCGGGAATTTTCTAGGTTCCCATCATCAGAACACGTTTTGAAAGCGGTAACAATCCCATGCCAAACATCAAACATTCATATAAACTAGTTTACTCACTACATGAGAACTAATATATGAGTTTGAAATTAAAGATTATAACCATTGATCAAAAACTGCCAAACTTCATAACTTTTTATTAAAATTGCTACTGCAAATAAAATGTGTATATAATTTGTTCCTTGGAACTTCGTCAGTCAAAAAAGTAATAGGAAAGTAGCTTTTCTTTAGCTTCAAAATTCAAATTAGTTCAACAAATTATTTTGACAAACAAATTTGTTGTCCTCTCTATCACTTTAAATTTTCAGCTTTAATAACAAAAAAAAAATAAATTAAATACCGATTGATAGAAAAAAGCACCGACGACCTTTTTTAAAATGAAAACCTCAAATAAGCTTAATTTTTAAAGAAATAATACAAAAATAAGCTAAAATAAGCAAATATCAGAAAATAAGCTAAAAAAAGCTCTAACAAATATGAGTCAAAATGTTCATAATTTCAAGATCAGGACTTGTGTTTAATCAAAATTGTTCTATCCTTTCAAGGAAAAAATAAGCTCTAGCTTATTTTTGGTTACCTTACTTATGACTATTTGCGGATTTGGGCCAAAGAGTTAGTTTTTGGCAAAAAATGCTTCATTATTCCATGTAAGCTGTTAATTGTTGCTCTTAAATTTGAAGGCATTTATTTTGACTTAACATATACTTAATTTGAGACATCGAACAAAACCCATTGGAGTTAGGTAGCCTAAAATCGTACCCTCTCTTTCGGGTTGTGTTATTGTCATTACCAGGGACATGAACTTCATTAACAAAAAAGTGTGTTTTAGGCGCCTATAATATGCATGAAAAATCTTAAAATATGCACTAAAATCTTTAAAAATATGCACTTCCCGGTTAAAAAATATAAATATGCACTTCCTGGTTAAGTCAATAATGCTTCCATTTACGAACGGGTATGAACTCATTCATGCTCAGATATGAAGTGATTCGAGGTCACCCCAAAAACAATAAGATATCACAATTTTCCAGGATAACAAAAATAAATCAGCATTATTTTACAGTTATATTAGTTTTTTGTTTTTATATACATCGAGATTATTTTTATGTTATTTTCAATTTATAACGAGCTTTCAACCTCCGAATATTCACAAAAATAAAGCAAATCAAACATATTAGCTAGGTTGATACTAGTATTTCGATTTGGCTAAAGATCTCATCAGAACCCGAAGTTTTAGAAAAGTTAGAGCCTATATAATAGGCAGAACTTTAACAAAAAACCTCTTAATAATCAATTTTGCTCCATTCTTATCTTCTTAGTAATCAAGCACGTGGTTAGGTCTTTTCCTAACAAGCATCATGACGTTACTAAACTTTGAAGACCAAAAATGTTCTATTTATATAAAAAAAATTTTAGTTTGTACTCTGGCTCAAGTAATATTTTTTACAGTTATATTAGTTTTTTGTTTTTATATACATCGAGATTATTTTTATGTTATTTTCAATTTAAAACGAGCTTTCAACCTCCGCATATTCACAAAAATAAAGCAAATCAAACATATTAGCTAGGTTGATACTAGTATTTCGATCTGGCTAAAGATCTCATCAGAACCCGAAGTTTTAGAAAAGTTAGATCCTCCATAATAGTCAGAACTTTAACAAAAAATCTCTTAATAATCAAGTTTGCTCCATTCTTGTCTTCTTAGCATTATTTTATAAAATTTTTAATGATTTTTTCTTGTTAGAAAAAATCACCAACTTCAAAAGCGTATAAAAAAAAATTTCGCCCTAAACTAATAAAAACCCTTCAGGGTTTTGTTATGTAAAATGTCAACTTTTATTTGATTTGGTTTCATCCCATTCCGATTCGGAAAGTTCGATTTTGTATCACTGTGATATGAACCGGGTGCAAAAGTGTAACATTTGCCTTAAAATAGAAAAATGTCATTATTTTATTCATTATATGAAGGAGGTTAGAATTTGTTTTTGATTTTGAATAAGGACATATTAGTTTACAAAATAAGAGAAAAAGAATTATTGGATTTACTTTTATAGTTGCAAATTTGTGGCAATATATTTGAACAAATTGAACTCTGTTACACTTTTGCTTCCAACTGTATATAATTAAGTTTAAAAAGTTTTTCTATTAAGTAAAATGCAAATAAATGAGTCAAAATATGTTGGTTGCTGTAAAAGTTTTATACTTAATACTCTTTAAACAGAAAGAAGAAGAAATCATGAATTTCAATAATTAATTAATGTCGACTACGAAGATGCTGTGCCTTTTAAATTCTATATGTACGTACTTGAAACAAAATTGTATGTAGGGACAAGTTTCATATACATTAGCGTGACCGGATAAAGTTTAAGCTTTCAAATTGCCAGAATATTGAAAAAATTATCAAGATTATTTTGAGAGCACTTTTAGCTCCCTGTAAGATGTATGCAATTAGTTTATAAAATAATTTTGAAATGAAAATGAAAATTATTCAAGTTCGAGGATATTCTCTATATTTCTTTATTAGGATATTGTCCTAACAAATAATCTATAGAGTTTTTGTTTTCAAATTTATTAATTGACCACTTTCAGGAATGTGTTGATAGATCTATTTCGGGAATTTTCGAGGTCCCCATCTTCAGAACACGTTTTGAATGAAGTGGCAACCTCAACATTTTCATTGCACAATTAAAGATCGGAAAAACATAATTTTTATTTTTAATAAAATTAATAAAAATTATATCAAACTTGTAAATTGAAATATTATGCGAAATGTGATTCCAACGTTTTATAATGACGATCTTATTACGAGGGCGGATCAATAAGTCCGTTACTTTTGAATGAAACACAGTTTTTTTGGCAAAAAAAATTAATTTTTCAACATAATCTCCTTTTAGCTCAATACACTTAGTCCAACGTTTCTCCAATTTTTGTATACCTTCCAAAAAATAGGATTTTTCGAGGTCCATAAAATAGGCATTTTTTGGCCATATGGGGTCGTTTTTTTTAAATCCAATAAGTTGGCAAATTATTCGCCGTTTGGATGTGGATTATCCCGCGTGCATCCCACTGTTGCCATCACCTTATTGGCCACTATTACGTTTATGGTCAATTGAGAGTAACCGCGGCACCCATCTTGCAGACAGCTTTCTTAAACCCAACTGAGCATTTAAAACCGAAACCACACTGCCATATGAAATGCCTATGGCATCAACAATCTCACGCCCCTTTGCTCTTCGATCGGCCTACACCATATCGTGGATTTTTTTCGACATTCGTATTGACCTCAATAGGCCGTCCAGAACGTTCAGCGTCATTTGTACTTCTGCGACCACAAAGAAAGTAAGTCAACCACCAATGACATCGAGTCCCCATATTAATTATCAAGCTTTTCCTTGGTTTGATTAACGTTTTTTTTTCGCAAAAATAATGTTTAATGAGCACTCGAAATTCACTTTTTTTTAATTTAAAATTTTTACCAGCTGTTAAACGCAAAGTAAATGACGGAACTTGCTCAAAATTTGACAATAGTCTATTAACAGGTGGTACTTGATGGGAGCAGTGTAGCATTTCATAGAACTACGAGGGAAGTTCGAAAAGTCACGGACTTAGTGATCCGCCCTCGTATTAAAAAAATTTTGTAAAAATTTTGAATAATATTTTAGGCCCGCAACTGTATTTTAAAAATATTTTAGATTTATTTTGACCAAGTAAAAAAACAAGTATATGAATTAAATTTGGTTTTACTATTTTTTTTTTTAATTTAGACCAAGTACAATTTCAATACTTTATATTTTTTAAATTTCTACATACAACAATTATACTTGCTCAAAACTAAAAAATCCTCTAGTGGACCAAAATTACTCTACATAAAATTTAAAAATATTTTTCCAAAATTAGGAAACTTTTGAGCCCTATTTAAAAAAAAAAATTCTAAACTTTTATTTGGTCAAAATGCACTGCAACCGGTAACTTCAATCGCTGGTATTTACTTATTTTTCCCATATATGTTTAATAATCATCGATTGAGTGACATTCCAAATTTTTGGAAGTAATTCGTCCAATTCTTACTTAGGGGTGCGATTGCAATGAAATTTTGAACAGGCATAAGTGACGTAATATCGAGCTTAAGTTTTGATTTTGAACCTTCCCCTTAACAGATTCCCTGTTAAGAAGTTATGAACATTCCATATAAACGTTTGGTATCGTTGGAAAGGAAATTAAATGCAGATTACGGCATTTTAAAAAGAAACGTAATTAGCACTATTAGTAGAACACACTTCGGAAATCCTAATAGGAAGGTAAAAATTTCAGTTTTTGTTATAATTTTCTCTATTCAATAAAATATTTTTTAATAGACAATAATTTGTTGGACTTAAGTATGTGCTAATGTGAAATTTATGTCCGAATTTATGATTTTTTTCTAAGCAATCCCATTTTAAGCGGGGATTGGAAGAGACTTGCCCAATAAATTAGATATATGTTGGAGTATCTACAAAATTTTGAGTGGAACAAGATATTGCAGTCATTTATTTAATCAAGAATTAATTTATTTAAATAACCAATATTTTCGAAAAGAAATTGGGCCAGATTTCGTTTCGCTATTCGTAAAAAGCTGGACCTGAGTTGGACCAAATTTGGAATTTCACATTTTTAAATCGGAATATCTCGTTAACTATTAGAGATAACCCGCACATGTAAGCATGTCTATGTTAATTAAAAAAAAAAATGTTGAGCTCTCAAAATTGTATATGCAAAAAATTACCTATTTTGGGGTGTTTATATTGACGCCCCGGGGGTCTGGAATCATAACTTAAGCTCGTTATTATGTCACTTATGACTGTTGCAAATTTCATTGCAAACGGACTTCTAATTATGAAATGGCCGAATTATTTCCCAAAATTTTGTGATATACCCCAGTTTACCCTAGCGTATAAGTTACAAATGGAATAGAAAAAATTTTAAGAAGAAACATTTAAGGGTGATACAAATTTTGTTGAGGTAAAAAAGTTTTTTGGACGTAAAGAAATATTTTTGTTTTTGGAGCTGAAAAACTGTTTTAGTGTTTTTTTTGTCATGTTATATTCCAGTTGCAAAATTATTATTATTTTTTTTTTTCAGGACACCCTAACATATATGTTCATCACTGTTTATGGGTAATTGAATTTGATTTTCATTTAAAGTTCAAGAGAAATGTTAAATACATTATACCCTTTTAAGAAAGAAGAACTTTATTAAAAATATGACTAAATTTAAGTAAATAATTTCCTTCGAGCCGGATTTGAACCAGCGACCTATGGATTTCTATTTTATAAATACACAAACTACAGTCCACCGCTCTACCAACTGAGCTATCGAAGGTATAAACTTTTGTCAAATGACACTGACAATGCCAAAATTGTCACAGCATTTTTTTTTAGAACTATTCATAATAAATATTTAAAATATTTTTGATGCATAAAAACAAAATTGATGTTTATTATCATTTTTTTATCTGTGTTAATATTAGGGGGGATCGGTTAAAATATGAACCGTTTAATCGCCTTACTTTGTGAAATCAATATTCATAAATGCAACTAAATAATCGATATCATTATAATTCTACACTGCGTTGCATAACTATAATTACAGATGATTTTTGATATTTTTTCTAATTTCACAAACATTTTTTAAAACTTATAGCTGTTTTTAAGAGTGTGATAACTGATCTCTTATTGTGTAAAACTTAAGAGATTACATAATTTAAGAGATTTAAGAGAAAAATTGTGTAATAATATTTTATTAGTGTTTCATAACTATCATTACATATAACGGAAAACAATGGAGAATAGCAAATAAAGAAAATTAAAGAAATATTTTTGTTTTTTTGTTTTTAATCAATGCGTAATAAAATGCCGCGAATGTCATATCTAAGTGATTTTGAGAAAGGAAAAATTTCAGCCTATTTAAAAAGTGAGTTAAGTTTTCGGGAATTTGCTAGAAATATAAACAGTGTACATGTGGTTGTAATAAATTTTGCAAATAATCCGAGTGATTATGGCAAAAATAAAACAGCTTTCTGGTCTGTACCGGGGTAAAATAATCAACTGTTCCAGCAACACTAATTGATTTTGTTATTTCTTTTTAAATAGTAAAATAAAAATTAATGAATTTTTTTTTTTAAATATTATTAATTTTTCATTAACTTACGAAATTTAATGAAATTAATATGTAATTATAGTTTTGCAACGCACTGTATAAATATTTTTTTAATTCATTTTAATGATTTTTAAACAATGACTTCATTAATAAATGGTTATCGCTTTAAATTTCATTTTAATAATTCTAAAATTAAAAAATAATTAGAATTGACGGATAATTCATTTAAAATTTTTGGGCTTAAAATGGGCTTTTTAACTTTAAAATTGATTTTAATCGATTTTCTTTGCTGGAAATGCTACACTTTAAAAATAAAAAGTAACGAATTTTTATTTTTAAAGGTGTATTTTTTTTACCTTTTTTGTAGTTTTGCTATTTTTTTCCTTTCTTCCAATGTTTTTTTTTTGCCATAAACACAATGGGTTTTGCCATTTATATGTTCTCTGGTAATTATATTAAAAAAACAAAAGTTTTTATTTTTTTGTATTAGTTTATATTTCAGTTGTAAAATATTTATTATTTTTTTATTTCAGAAAACGTTAACATATATCATCGGTGCGCCGACCAAAACACCTATGTGTAGTTTTTCGACTTTTTTTATTGGCCCATTTGGAAGCCTATCTGGTAATGCATTTTTCCCCCAAAGCATTTCCTGTTATCTGAAATGGTTTCAAAGTTAGCTAAAACTCCTATGTGTAACCTATAATAGAAAATCTCCGGCAAAAACAGTTATGTGTTATATATATATATATTCCCGTCGTTCCTATGAGGAGCATAGGGCCTCATGTGTTATAAGTACACATAACTGTTTTTGATTTAAACGTAAAAACTTTACAATTGCCTTTGGTTTTCTTTCAAAATAAAATTGTAAAAGTTTTCTGAACAATTTTTTTTGTAAATTCAAAGATAAAATCTTTTTCGCTTTACGAAATAATTAAATATTACTTATTATTATTAAGTAAAACTTGTTTTGGTTTCCTTTTTTTTAATAAAAATCTTTCAGAATTATAATTTAAAAAAAGTCCAATTGAAATTCCGAGATCCTTATTGAAATTCCAAAAATCTTGTTTGGGCTTTATCAATAAGATGATAATTTTTCTGAATTTCATTTGGGTTTTTCTTAATTTCAATTGTTCTCTTCTGAACTTCAATGAGGCTTTTCTGAATTACATTTGGGATCTTTTTTTTAATTTTCATTGATATTTTGTGAAATTAATGTGGCTTTTCCGAATTTCAATTTACATTTTCTGAATATTGATAACACTTGTCTATGCTTTATTTTGGGCATTTATAATTTCCACTGGGATTTTGTGAATTTATATTGCGAATTCTAAATTGCAATTTTAATTGCAAAGCTATATCATACACTGAAATATACGTTTTATAATTGTTGTCATTATTGTAATCAATCTTATTCTTTTGTGTTAGTTATATAATCAATTTCTGCAATGGAAAAGTATATCCGCATGTTTTAAAATATTTTGCTACAACTCCTTGCGGATATATAATTTGCAAGTTTGTAATTTTAAACAACACATTACAATTTATTAAAAATTTATTTTAGAACAAAAGCACCTATGTGTATCCGAAACAAAAATAGCTATGTGTAGTTTTTTGTTAAATTCTTGTACCACTTCAGGACAAAAAAAGATTTTGTATTTTTTTCAACGCGTAATATTGTTAAATGGGCTAAGAAAAATTAAAAAAAATTTTCTTTAAAAATATGTTGCGAATTGGCAAAATAAAACGGATTTTTTGCTCTCCTGAACACTTCATAAAAAACACATAGCTGTTTTGGTCGGCGCACCGACGATGTGTTCATCACTGTTTATGTGTAATTAAATGCGATTTCCATTTTAAAGTTGAAGAGAAATATTAAATATATTAGAACCTTTAAAGAAATAAGAACTTTATTAAAAAATATTAAAACAGTTTAGTAAATAGTTTAATTCGAGCCGGACTTGAACCAGCGACCTATGGATTTCTGTTTTATAAATACACAAACTACAGTCCATCGCTCTACCAACTGAGCTATCGAAGGTATAAACTTTTGTCATGTGACAGTGTGACACTGCATATTTTTTGGAATTATTTGTAATAAATATTTAAAATATTTTTGATGCATAAAAACAAAATTGGTGATTATTATCATTTTTCTTTATCTATGTTAATATTAGGGTGGATCGGTTAAAATATAAAATATTTAGACTCATTTTCACAACGTCCCGTTAGCTACTAACTGGGGCTTTAACTGACACATTTGTTGTTGTTTTAACTGGACATTCAGTAATCGGGCCTTAATCTCCATACTTTGTGAAACAGATATACATAAATGGTACTAAAGAATTGATGCCATTATTTCTATAAATATTTTTTTAATTAATTTCAAAGATTAAGTTTGATATAATTTTTATTAAAAATAAAAATTATGTTTTTTTCGACCTTTAATTGTGCAATGAAAATGAAAATTATTCAAGTTCGAGGTCATACTCTATATTTCTTTATTAGGATATTGTCCTAATAAATAATCTATAGAGTTTTTTGATTTCAAATTTATTATTTGAACAAAAATCGTGTATTGAATATCCACCAGAGGTGGACCTTGCACATGGCAATCAAGTTTTCTATTTATTTTTTGATCAATGGTTATAATCTTTAACTTCAAGCTCATATATTAGTTCTCATGTAGTGAGTAAACTAGTTTATATGAATGTTTGATGTTTGGCATGGGATTGTTACCGCTTTCAAAACGTATTCTGTTGGTGGGAACCTAAAAAATTCCCGAAATAGATCTATCAACACATTCCTGAAAGGGTCAAATAATAAATTTGAAAACAAAAAACTCTATAGATTATTTGTTAGGACAATATCCTAACAAAGAAATATATAGCATGGTCTCGAACTTGAATAATTTTCATTTTCAATTTCAAAGATTTTTAAATAATGATTTCATTATTAAATGGTTATCGTTTTAAATTCCATTTTAATAATACAAAAATTAAAAAATAATTAGAACTGGCAGATAAGGTTTTCGAAAAAATTATAAATGAAGAAAAATAGCTGAAATAGAAAAGTGCTCCAATTTCACTTGTTCTCCCTTTCCCCTTCCATTAAATTTGTTTCCCCTTCTCCTGTGCTTTAGTTTCATTCTCTACCTGTTTCATTTCATGTAGTCGCCCTGATCATAAGTCATTATCAGAGAAGACAAATTAGCTTTTTGTTTTTTTGCTATTATTCGACAATTTTACTAAAATTTGATTATATCTCCTTCCGCCCTACCATTCCATTTTGTTTCCCTTCTCCTATGTTTTTGTTTTACTCTCTACCTGTTCCTCCTGTTCATAAGTCATTATCAGAGAACACAAATTACCCTTGTTTTTTGCTATTATTCGACAATTTTACTAAAATTTGATTATATTGCCATTTTTTTATTTTTAATTTCTGATCTTAAAGTCGCTTTTTCTTAAAATTTTTAACATAAAAATGAATTTTAACTGATTTTCTTCGCTGGGAATCCTTTATTGCTCAATATCTTTTAACCTTTTTTGTAGGTTTGCTATTTTTTTTTTCTTTTTTTATAGTTTTTTTTTCTGCCATAAAGGCAATCGGTTTTGTTATTTATGTCTTCTCTGGTCATTAAAAAAAAAAACAAAACTTATTAATTTTTTTTAATTGTTAAAGGCGTGGTAAAGAAGAATGAGTGTATTTTCTAAAAATCATAACTACATTGCCAATTTTCAATTTTTTCTGAATCAGACTGCGCAGTTTCTGGTATTGAACCTTCGCAGTGACCCTTGTTTGTAATATTTGTTATGTTTTTATTTGTTCGATTGCGTGTATATGAAATTTTCTGTGCAATCACTGACCGTGGTATAGATAAACTGATATCTAATGCCACATGCACTCGCACTACACGTTAGACAGAGCGTTTTAGCCCTCTGAGTTATCGCCAGGTCGAGTTTTGTTGTGATTAAAACTAGTTTTATTTAATACACGGTGTTTTTGTTCTTGCATACATAATCTCAGAAGTACAACTCCAACAACACAACAGTTCTATTTTTAGAAACTTATTTATTAAAGCGTTATTACCAAAGCAACCTAAAGTATGCTGTATCATGTTTTTTCTTTTGCATCGTATTACAAAATTTAGCATATTGTACTCTAATATCATATTTTATATTAAGATAATATTTTTGATTAAAAGTTCAACTATATTAGATTTTTTTTTGCATTTTTTTAAAACAAACGGAAGCGTATTTTTAGAGTATATTTTTCCGTTTATTTTTCAATTTTTAGTTATCGAATAAAAAAAACTAAATTTTCTGCAATAAATAATTTTTTTCTTTAGCTTCAAACTTTAAATTTGTTTATAGCGTATAAATAAAAAGAAACAAAATTACCGATTGTTAGAGAAAAGTGAAATAAAATATATTTTTTAAGAACAAAATTTAGATTATAGCTAATAATAACAAAATAAGGAAAATAAGATTATCATGAAGCAACAACAATGATATAGAGAAATGAATATAGCTTTGTTAAAAAAAAAACAATGCCATTGGTATGTTTAGCTTCACATTTTCTGTTAAATGTTTGCTTAAATAAAATAATTAGTTGGCAGTTATTCCTATAGTGATGCCTGATGATTTTATTGGTATCTATGAAAATGCATTGGTTCTATGTAGTTTTTTTTCAAAGTCATTCTATATATGTTGTAAAAGAGTAATTATCAATTTCTATTTAGAATTCGGTAATTGAATCTTAGATCGAACTAAATTAATACTCATGTAACAATCTTTCTAAAGGGTGTTTTTTATATAGGTATATAACTTAAAAATGGAATAAAACAAAGATGAATTTTTAAATTGACATGAAAGTTACTTTATTTGAAAGATAATCTTCTGGCATTATAATTTAAATATGACTTCTGGCATATGACCGTCTCGGCTAGCTCGGACGTAGTCTAATCTGGAGGTCCAATTTTCGATGACTTTTTCCAACATTTGTGGCCGTATATTGGCAATAACGCGGCGAATGTTGTCCTCCAAGTGGTCAATCGTTTCGGTCTTATCGGCGTAGACTAGCGACTTCACATATCCCCACAAAAAATAGTCCAGCGGCGTTAAATCGCACGATCTTAGAGGCCAATTCACGGGTCCGAAACGTGAAACTATGCGGTTACCAAACGTTTCCTTCAATAAATCAATTGTGGCACGAGCTGTGTGATATGTTGCTTCTTCTTGTTGAAACCACAGCTCCTGCACATCATCGTTGTTCAATTGATGAACGAAATAGTCAGTAATCATGGCTTTATAGCGGTCACCATTGACTGTAACGTTCTGACCAGCATCGTTTTTAAAGAACTACGGACCAATGATTCCACCAGCCCATAAAGCACACTAAACAGTCAGTTTTTCTGGATGTAACGGTGTCTCAACATGCATTTGAGGATTATCATTACTCCAAATACGGCAGTTTTGTTTATTGACGTATCCATTTAGCCAAAAGTGAAACAAAATTCGCGTATCGACCAGAACCATGATTTTCAAAATAAATTTGCACAATTTGGAAGCGTTGTTCAGGCGTCAGCCTATTCATGTTGAAATGTCAAACCAAACTAAACATAAATCCCTTGACAGCTGACAAAATGGCCGCCAGTTAAAAAAGTGTTGCCAACTTATACCTGTATAAAAAACACCCTTTATTACCTGGTAATAATATTGGGAATAAGAAATTAATTCGGTAACTGGTTACTTTTCTATTACACTCCCTATTATTTTAACAACGGACATGCTTGATCTGGCAACACATTACAAACATATATTACCTTCAGTATAAATGTAAACATTTTTTTTTTTGAAAACTGTATTTTTTTGTATTGGTTATTAAATTAAAGGTTTAAAAGTTTTAACTAAAAATTTTAGCTAATAAATATTTTATAAGCTTTGGGTGGAAAAACAAACTTAGAACGAATCTCAAAAACTAATCCATAAAAATTAATAAGTTTAGGCATAAATTATTCCTCTTACCAAGATATAACAACGGTCAATTTTTGTGGTTTTACTTAAGAAGGTATTGCGATTTTCGCGAAATTCAGCGAAAACCTACCTTAACTTCAACATATATTGATTAAACTTGAAGGCTTTGCTAATACTACTAAATTTAATCTTTCTGCCAAATTTTATAAGAATCCGTCTAAACGCTTTCAAGGTAAGACGATACCCTTTGAAGGTATGATATTGGAAGCCTGCATGTCCTTGGACCAAAATTAGATAATTTTTAAAGCTTTAATCTTATTTTGTGTTAAGTATTAACGGTCACTAGGCAACAAAAGTAAGCGAGGTTTTCAAAAATTATATTCATTACAAAATATTTATTTTTTAAAATTTACGAAGTTCTTACTTAAACGCTTTCCCGTTTCCAAACCGTGACATAAACATACACAATTACTTCACAAAATATTTTGTAAATTTGCTTTTCTATCGAAATAGCTCAAGTTCTTATTATGAAACACTCATGGAGCATTTATGGTCAATTTACAATACCCCGCCTGAAGGCGGTCTTGCCGGTTAGAGGGTTAAGTTAAAATAACTACATATTGGAGTGTTAAAAAACCCAACGAATTTAGAAACCCGGTTTTCGGTTTGTTCGAAAAAAACCGGTTTCGGTTACAGTTTTTATTAAAAAAAAACCCGGCTAAAACCGGTTTCGGCTTTTTTAATGGATCATATATTGTACCTGTTCGCGTTAAACCTCTAACGTTCTCCATACTTATGTTCAAAAATTTTGCACAGGTAATTTTCCGGTTTTTATAATAAATTTTTAAATATTTGTTAATTTCAATTATATTTTTTAATACATACATATATTTTCGAATCAAACACATACTCCAAATCCGAATATCCGAATTTTTAGAAATGGCGTTATTTGGTGTGAGTAAGGTTGTCGATTTTGAAAATTAAATTATTATGATAAATTTAATATATTTGTTAACTTTAGCCGTTAACGAATTTTAAGCAAATTGGACTATACTGTGTTATAAATAAAAAACTTTCTCAAAAAAAAAAATTAGTTTTTTACAATCGTTTTAAAATTGTCCATTTATTAAATCTATTGGCAAATAAGTCTAATAGCTATCTATGTAAGACATCATATATAATCACATATTATAATATATTTAATCGGCCTGATTACGATTGTCGTAGTCGTAGTGAAAATTTGTCGTTTTTAAAAAACGGTATTACGTTTGTCGAAAACTACGAATGTACAACACTGCTAGAAAATATATTACAATTTCCGTATTACGGTTGTCGTTTTCGACTGTCAAAATGCATAAAAACAGTCGTCTATTTTATTTCTCACGACAGATTTAAAAAATTTTAAAAAAATGCAAATTTCAATGAAATTTTAATTAAACTTAAATACTTTTAGAATAAAAATTATAGCACCGAAGCTGTTTGCGAAATTGGAGGAAGTTTTAGGGTAAAAAACATAATTGGCAAAATCTGGAACAGGTGCAGTTTAGAAACATAACTACGATTACTTCAAAACTTTTACCCCAAATACTAATTTTTGAGCTGATTTCAAGAAACAAAATATTTGTAGTCGCAGGCGCCCCCTTGCGGCTGGGCTGGGCATTAAAGTTGAAAAAGTTTTTTTAAGTGTCTCAAAAAGTACAAGTCCGTTTATAACAATGCTCTATGAAAGCTCTTTTAAATGGCTTTTCAATGGTGTACAATATGTCAATATAAATTAACCCATTAAAGGCCGGTTTAATATTTTCTTATTTTTACTTTAGTTTTTTAGATAAAATGTGCTTTTTATTCAAAAATTGGCCTGTGTAAGTACTTAATAAGTTTATAGAAATGGATAGCCGGACTTATAAGCTTTCTTTTGAGGTACAATATGACCACATATCTCTTGAAACAAAATATCAAAGGTTAAATTTAGACAATGTGGATTTTTTTGCGATTTTTTTAAAAACCTTTAATGAAAGCTTGTGAAATTTTCTTTAATTTTTTGTACAGTTTTTATATGCTTAAAGGCGATTAGGCGATTTTTTTAATAAGGTGATCTTTTTCCAAAAAAAAAACACAAATAAATATAAGGAAATTTTGAATTGGGCTGTAATGGGTTAAATTCTAGGGTCATATCGTATATCATTGAATAGATATTTTAATAAGCTTTGATATGACATGTATATTGTAATGATCGGACGTGTACTTTTTAAGATAATTTCAAAAACTTTTCCGAATTTAATGCCTCGTTGAGCCGCAAGGGGGCTCTGGCGACAAAATTTTTTTTGCTTCTTAAAATCAGCTCAAAAAGTACTATGCGATTTAAAAGATTGGACGTGATCGGAGTTATTTTGCTAAACAACACTTGGCCGTTTTCTTCGTATATCATTCGTCTCAGCCATAGGCACTCATATTTTTCATCTGAAGTTAAAAAAATAAGTCCAAACTTAGCATTTTTTATATTTTTGATAATTTAACAACAAAATTAAAAATTTCTTATTGCCGGCAATCAGCTGTTTTTGACAGATCGTCATAGAGTGCTTCATAATATTAATAAATTTAACAAATTTGTCAACACTCTGTTGTTTTCAATCTATTACAAAAACCTTTTAGTCGAAAAATTTACGTAATACCGTAACAAATAAAAATCGACAACGACTTCGACTTCGACTAGAGTCGAAATACGACTACACTCAAAAAAAAAAGTTTGTAAAGTCAGCAAAAAATTTTGCTGAGTCAGCAAAATTTTAGTCAGGAGGGTGCTAGCAAAAAAATTGCTAATGTCAGCAAAATCTTTTGCTGGAAATCAGCGAGCTGATTTTAGCAACAAAATTAGTAGATTCAGCAAAAGTTTTGCCAACACTTAGTAGATTAGAAATAAAAAAGCGTTGGTAAAAATTAATACATTTTTTGCTGAATTTTAGTAGACTGAAAAAAACGCAAAAAAATTGTAATTTAGTTAATATATTTGCTGAAAATCATAAAACATATTTTTGTGATTCTTTTAAAAATAATTTACAATAATTACGAAATATAAAAATTTTCATTTTCGACATTGACGACATGAATTAATTTAATATCTGAAAATATATAGAAATAAATATATATAACATAACAAAAATTTTCTTTCAACTACTTACATCAATGGTTGTCTAAATGATGCTATCTTTAAGGACGCAACTGCCGAAGATAATTATAGAAACGAAACGAAAAAATAAACAAAAACAAACGAAACGAAAAAAAAACAACCATTTTTTTTGCAATAAGAAAAAGGAACCATACTAAGATGTGTGTCTTTGTCTTTCGCTTTACTCTGTCTACATGTCTGTATATGTTTGTTTTGACCACCCTAGATTATTAATCTATTAACATTTATTATAGAAATACATATTAAATTTAAATATTTTCTTTTATCTTTTATTTTATTAATAGACAATTATTTTCACAAGCCGGTGACAACGCAAAATTTAAGTTGTTTTAATCCTCAATTTTGTTTTATGTATGAAAAACAGATACAAAAATCTTCCAAATTGATCCCAAAAATGGGTCATCTACATAAGATTTAATATAATTAAATTTTTTCTACAAATTTGATAATGTTAAAATAATATTCGATCTAAAAATTAAAGATTTTTATAAAAAGTTTTTGATAATTCTTTGCCTGTAAGTGAAGACTAACATGTTACCGAGGTAAGTAGTTACCTCGATGGACATGCCCTTGTTAAAATAATAGGCTTTGTAATAGAAAAGTAACATGTTACCTCCTTATTACAAAAAGTTTATTTTTCCACCCAAAACTTTTACAAAATTTCATGTATAAAATTTTTGTTCAACATTTTTAAATTTAAATTTAATTCCCAATATAACAATTTAATAAAAAAAAAAACTTTTTACACTTATACTTTAGTTTATATATGTTTTATAAGGTGTTACCAGAATGAACATGCCCTTGTTTAAAATAATAGGGTTTGTAATAGAAAAGTAACCAGTTACCGACTTTAACCCTCTAACTTGTAAGGCTGCCTTAGGGCAGTCTTCATAAAATGTACCACATATGCGTCAAATGTGCGTTTTATACTTAAAAATTAATATATTCCGATAGAAAACTAAATTTGGTAAATATTTTGCGAAGAAATTTTTCGTGTGCCTTCCACGGTTTGAAAGCGAGAGAGCTACAAAATCAAAATTTCGTAAAATTTCAAAAAGTAGTTATTTTAAAAAAAAAATATAGTTTTCAAAAATCTACAAAACCACAATTAAAGTTGACTAAAAACTCTACAATAAAATATAAGTAAGATTGAAGCTTTATCTTTAATAATAAGTCCTTACTTTAGTCCAAGGACTCACAGGATTTTATCAGGATTCCTCTAAAGGACATCGTCTTAACTTATAAACTAATAGACGGATTTTTATGAAATTTTGCAGAAAGAAGACATTAGGTATAAAAATCAAAGCGTTGCAGTTTGAACAATATAAATTGAAGTTTAGATACTTTGTCGCCTAAATTCGCTTTTTCCAAAAAGTGAAAATCGCGATATCTTCTTAAATAGGAGCAGAAAAAAAAATAGTTTTCCGAGCGTGGTTATTTATATCTTGGTAAGAGAAATATTTTTTGTCCAAAACTTCTCTTTTATATGCTTTAGTTTCCATAATGGCTCATATCGCCTAAATTAGGCAGCGATAAACAATTTTGTTAAAGAACTTATTATTTGTTTTTCGAGTGGAGCACATGGTATGAATTTCGTTGCAAAACATCGTTTGCCAGTTAGAGGGTTAATTTCTTATTCCCAAACTTATTAGCGGGTAATAAAAAGATTTTCTGGGACTGCATTAAAGTGCTTTAAAAATACCGACATTTTTTATATTTTATAAACAACGTAATATTAATAATAAAAATAATTGTTTTATTATTTTAGGAACGTGATGTCAAACGACAATTTCCAATTTAGGGGGAACCCATCGGGAGTCTCTCACTGTAAGTGAATATGCTACATATCTCATATTTTCAAGATTAGAACAGGTATTCAATATAAAAACATGTACTACTATGCTAATCTTGGTTAATATATTTTTCCACAATACCCCACTGTGCGTTGTTGCATTTTTAAAATACACAAAATTAACATAATTAAAAATCGCTTAAGCATTTGTTATTACAACTTTTTTTTGTGAATTTTAAATATATTCTTATGAGGTTTTGAGCTCATTTAGCGATGTCCGTATGTCTGACTGTCCGTTGAAATGTCCCGGAAACACAAACGGAACTGTTAATTTTTACATAAATTAATGAAAATCCTCCCGAGTAGTTCGGTATTAAAATGAACAAAACCGATTCAGAAGTTTAAAAGTTATGAATGATAATGTGAATGTACTTGTGTATAATATAGAACAAGGCTGGACACAAAAAATGTTTTTCGGGACGCATATGCATTTTAACGAGTTTTTTTAGAGCCGTACAATATTATTTCGGTACAAATATTATTTTTTTATTGGTAATTTAGCTCACAGTTTTTTTTAAATTTGTTTGTTTTGACCTTAATAAAGGGCGGCACGAAATTCGTATTGGGGCCGCTTTTGGCCATATCTGATAGAGAATATAATATTTTTTCATCAGACGCTCATAGGTGAATAATATTTTAAAATTATCTCAAACACTTTTTTTACCACAAAAATAGTTTTTCACCTCAGAAATGTTTTTCACCAGACAATTTATTTTTTTTTACCTCAAAAATTTTATTTTCACCTTTATAATTTTTTGACATAATTTTGTTTCTATTTCTTTTTGTTTTCAGATGCAAAAACAATAGTTTAATATCTATTTGCAAATAGTTAATAAAATTGGAAAACCAATCCATCCTAATTACCACATATATGATTTATTTCTCAACAATTTTCCTGTTAAAGACCCTGTGCTATTTCGTGGCGAATTCAGGTTTGTAACATTTTATAAGATAAAAAAAAAACAGTTTTCAAAGAAATTAGAAACCCTTGAGTAAATTTTTTATTCAGTTAACAATAAATTTAGCCGTCTAACGAATGGCTTATATTCGGTTTTTAAAAGTAATGTAAATTTGATTACTTTTTTTAAAATACAAAGAAAAAAAAAAAAAAATACCCCAAAAAAAGCAGACATTCTCAGCCTAGTGTAGAAACGGTAATGACACGTCATTACTTTTCTCATTGCCAGTAATAACACCAACTTACTATATGCCTTACTTTATAACATATATAACATACTAATAACTATTCAACTTTTCCCTTATTTCAATGCAAAAATAATGCTTTACCCAGAAGTACTTATTTTTATCATTGTTTTAAATATAAAGTAAACAGTTTTTGAAAATTTATTTTTAGACTCATCATTTTTTCACCTCTAGTAAGTACATATATGACTACTTATTTTTGATTTTTTGTAAGCTTGAAAGTAATGTCATTTTGTGCAAGCAATTCATTTATGTTTTTATTTATCAAGTAAAACATTGCGAGATGGTAGAGCGCTTGATTGACAACCTGGAGGGCCGTGTTTGAATCAGGTGTGGGCACATTTTATTAAAACAAATTTTTCAATAAAAAATATTTATTTTATTAAATTTAGTTTTTTTTATATATTTTTATATTCATTATTTTTGTCCGTACAAGTGAGCATATAGGTAACCACATATTTTTTTAATTTTCGTAAGGTGTTCAGTAATGAGATTTGTAATAACAATTGTAAGTACTTTCCATTACCCCCCCGTGTACAAAATAATTATCACATACGCGTTTTTACATATTGTGTAATGGCAAGTGCTCACAATTGTCATTACACAACGCATTACTTTTATATAGGGATTTATTTCGCGCAAAATATGGGGATGTCGCGCAAAATAAACACCTTACGAAAAATAAAAAAATATGTTTGTAGCTAAATGCTTGCTAGTATGGACTAGGGTATTCAATCGGTTAACCGTTACTCGATTAATCGATGAAATGATGTCGAACAATTGTTCGAGTAATTCGAAGTGGCCAATTTCGAGTAAAGAATAACCCGAACAATTTTGGTCGATTAAGCGAGTAACTCGAGTAATTTAAAAATATGAACTATTTTATATTTTTTTAATATTTTGTATAAAATAATGTGACTGTTTTAGTGAATATTTAAATGTTAACTGTATTTTTATATTAAGTGAGCACTGTTAAAGAAATTATATTACGAAAAACGAAGAACTTAATGCGAAAAAACTCCGATATCGAAGAAACTTGGATATTTTTTAAAGAAACAAGTTCTAAGACTGGGGTGTTTAAGATTATTGGTGCGGATTTGAGGGTTAAAAGTGGGATCAAACATTATTTTTTTTTTTTAATTTAGTTGCCATTTGGTCTAAAGAAACTACATATAAATACTATATTTTCAAAAAGGAATTTTTAAATGTCATTTACTAAAAACTTTTTGTTGGTCCCTTTTATGTCGTTGTAACAAGCCAATTTTAGAAGCCCTATATGGAAATTCATAGCGGTCCTACGCAAAATTTCCACATATTAAAATTTACATATAGAAGTAATGAAGTTTTCATTAATATGATGAAAATCTTCTTAAATATTCATGAAAGTTCTTTCAAAACTTCTTTATAATTTTTTAGAAAAATTACATATCTCAAAATCCCAAAATGATAGGACAAAATGGACTATTTTTTCGTTTAGTACTAACACACTAATATAATAAAACTGTGTCAAGTCTGAGTGAAATTACAAAACGGATCACCTTACAAATATTTTTATAAAACAGTTTAATACATATTTATAAACCAGTTATATTGAAAGAAAATCAATGAAGATTTCAACATATTTATAAAGAATTTCATTGATATAAAAACGCTTTTGCTTTGAGTGTACTGAGACAAAACTGTCGCAATAATAAATGATCTTAGCAAATGTTTTTCTCTTTTAGATATACTTTTTACTAAAATTTTTAATTAATTTGTTAATTTTTATATATATGTTATATTAGTACTAATAACATATAAAAACTTACAAAAATGTGAGTTTTTGGAAAATAAAATTAAAGTATTAAAATTGTTCGAGTTACTCGAGTTATTCGAGCAATTTTAAAATCTACTCGCCTACTCGAGTAAATTAAAAACCACAAAATCGAGTTACTCGATTACTCGAACAAAAGCAAACCCGAGTAAATTGAATACCCTAGTATGGACCCAAATAATGTGTATAAATATAAATTTCTAAAAAACTAAATTAAACAAAAAAAAATATTTTTTTATTCACACTGGATTCGAATCTGGGCTTCAGGTTGTCAGTCAACCGCTCTACCGTCTGAGCTATCTCGACATGTTATACTTAATAGATACAAATATAAGTAAATTGCTTGCACAAAATGTTCATTGAGAATATATGTTTTTAATATAAAGAAAATCGGAAGACATGAGGTAAAAAAATGCTAATTTTTTCGTCTTCTTTCATAGAACGAATGATATATGGGTCAATTTCAAAAAAAACGTACACAACAATTTTTTTTTGCTTATTTTTAAAGTTTTTTCAATTCGCCTGTAAGAGTTGCCAATTTATGTAGAAATTTATGAAGAATCCGGTGGTACTTTTAGGCTCTCAAAAAAATCAATATTTTTTGATTTTTTTTTAGGTTTTCTATGATTTCTATCTTGAGCGTCACACACCAAATATGTATAAAAAATCGCTAAAAATGCAAAAATATTTGAAATTCAAGCTTACTACGATGTTCTTTTGTTTCTCAAGATTGACTTTTGCGAAAATCACCTTTTCAATTACAAACACAAAATCACGTTTCACCTTGATTTTTCATTTTTTTTTAAAGTGACTAGTTACTTTAAAATTTTAAGATGAAAATATGTAAATTTTTGTTAAAAAAAGACTTAAATTTAAAGGTTCCTTGCAAAGTAATAGGCTTGTAACAATGTATTTAAAAAAACTGCGATTATAAGCGTTTTAAGGGAAAAAAACTAAGTGTGACGCTCTAGATATTTTGTGACGATCAAGAGAATTTGTTGCACGTAAACCAGAAATAATGCCAAATTTAAAGTTTAACGAAAAAAAGTTTATTCTTTTACAAAAAGTAAATAAAAAAAAACAAAAATTCTTCAAAAAACAAAAATTTTCATACAAAACTAAACATGTACATATTCATTGATTTCTTTAACAAAAATGGAAAAAAGGAAGTAATTCTTGAAGAAACTTATACACATATGTAAATATTTGACGCAAAACAATAACTTAACTTAATTTAGTTTATAAGTTTTCATTCGAATTCTTATTCTGAATCTGTATAAACTTCATGAAATGACAAGCGGCTTCGTTTTTTTCATTCTCATTCATTTTTACCACTTTCGAATCAAGTTTGTGGCAGTTCCGTTTCTCGTTGCTATTCATCAACAGAATTAGGCAGTAACAATAAAAGTTAAACTCAAATATACCACGATTATACCTTTCTTTCTTCTTTCTTTTATATTCGTCATTACGCGATTTATCGACCTTTATTTTCTCTCGATATCTCCGTGCTCTTTCAGCCGCCGTTAATCTTGTTGTTTTACTCTTGAAAATTAAAAAATAATATCAAAATTAAGCATTTTAAGCTATGAAGCAATATATATCAAAAGTGATGCTCATGAAATTTTTGCCTATTTTGGTTTTTTTTCGTAGGCAATTTATTTCTCAAATTCACAAATTATAAAAAAATGAGTTGAAACCATGTAAACAATGATTGTCAACTTCAATTTTTTACATATAATATATTCACTTTTAAAAAAATTAGCGTGACGCTCATGAAATTTTATCGCGCCCTTACCATGGTGTTCACAAAAACTACGCAAATGCACACTTTTTTTAATAGATTTTTTTTCGCTTTTTCACTTTTGTAATAATTAAACTTTGTACTTTCCTTACGTTATTTACTTCATTTAAATGCAAATTGAAAACTAGTAATATTACTTGAATTATAAAAAAGTGACGCTCAATGCAAATTGTGGGGACAACCTTTCTTTGCAACGCCAAATTCGCACTAATTAAGTTTTGAAGACTATAACAAATCAAAACACAAGAAAGAAACGCAATAATTCGAAAACTGTTACTAAATGTTGCATATTGACTTTTTTCTTGATTTTATTTTATTTTGTTTACTAAAAATTCTAACGGGGGACACATGCTTTTGTATGGAAGGAGTCAGAGGAAGAAACAAAACACCATTCTGATTAAACAAAAAAACAAACATACAAATTTGAAAATTACGTTTTTTTGTTACAAATTCATCGCTGATCACTCTCATATTTTTGTTTTTTTTTTGTTTTTTTTTTTTTTTTTACCTAAAATAGTGGTGTAAAGTGCGGGGACACAAAAAATGCGTTTTTTTTGAAATTGACCCATATAAAAATTTGATTCTTTTATCAGTTTTTGTTGCTGACCAGTTAGTATAAAATACCTGATATGTCGAGTCTATGTTTTTTCTATGTATTAAATTATTCATTTAATTTGTTTTGACAACAACAATTTTACACACGTTTTTGCGGTTTTGCATATCAATTTTATTTTTGTGAATTTCATTAAAAATATTTATACATTTTTGAAGAGTGTTATAGTAATATAAAAGTATTTTTAGGAATTAATTTATGACCCAAATTATTTTCAAAATTAATCTTTGTAGTAGTAAATTTAATTATATATTGATTAATATTTGCCAGCGTTGGCCACACATACCTTTTAAAAACAAATATCCGTTTTAAAACCGTTTCAAATTGATAACCGATACAATACCAATACCGCAACACCAGAATTTTGAAATACCGATATATAGGTTTACAAAAATATTTTTTTTTTTGCAAACATTACATTTTTTAATATAAAATATCAAAACTTGTTAATCAATTTAAATTTATATTTTTTTTTTATTTCCGAGTAAGAACGTTTACATATAATCATTAGTGTCCGACCGAACACATTTTTTTCGACCAAAGCCGAACTTCGGCCATAATATCAATGTTCGGCCTAAGCCGAACTTTTAGTTTTAATAAAAAAGAATATAAATTAATGTTTTAGATCAATTTAAATAAATAATACATTTAAACTAAAAAGTTATTAAACATAAACAAAAATTAAATTCATAGGTATATTTTTTAAAAAAATCATATTTCGAAAATAGTTGTACTATTTTAAGTAAAAAAAGAATAAAATATTTGTACTATATTTTATAGTCAATGAAAAATAGTTGATCGATTTTTAAGTTGATATAGAAAAAAACTTAAACTTTAATATTTAAAATTATAAAGTTTGATATTGTAATGAGAGAAAAGCAATTTTTCCGCATTCACACCATGTAAATTGCTTCGTCTATCAGAATACAGCGGTCCGGCAGCGCTAAAAGGACGAACTTAACTTTTTGGCCGAACTCCGAATCATGCATTGGCCGAACTCTGAATCATGCATGCATAATCATGCATTGTTTTATACAAATATATATGTTAGTGAATGTTATTATATGCATATGTTTATGTATGTTTTTATCTAATTTTTTTCCTCTTATTTGTTTAATACGTCGCCACATATAACTACATCTTATTATATATCGACCAATCGTATATGATATAGTTATGTACGAATACATGTATAATAAGATATAACACAACTCAAAATTATATATAGCAACATATGGTGTAATATTCACAAATATGTATTTCATTTTGGATAAAATAATATCTTTACCTATTCACAGGCACGTAGCTAGGGGGGTGGGCTTGGGGGCTAGAGCCCCCCCCCAAATGATTTGACAAATTTAAAAACTTAATACAATTCGTTAGAAAGTAACAATGTTATTGATAAATTTAATATGAAAATATTTATTTTTGACTTGGATCAAATAGGAAATAGTTTTATTAATTCGAATCTTAAAATTTTGTTAGAAAACATCGCCTGCAAATGGGCGGCTATCATTGTTAGAGTTGATTTTCGACAAAAAGCAATAAATAAAATCTTTTCATAAGAGATTTCGAAGTCTTTGACTTAAAATATAATCAAAAAATTGTTTGAGACAATGCAAACTAAAAATTAAATATGTCTACAAAAAAAAAAAAAAAATTGAGTTTTAATTCAAATATTTGTTGATTTAGCAAAAGTTTAACTGAATTCGGTCGTGTTGATGCAATTGTAGTAACAACTAAAATAATTTGTATCTATTTAATTAATATTATTTTCAATTACATATAGTTTTATTCACATCTGTTAAAAATTTAATTAAATATTGTTTACTAATGGGAAAAATTACAAAATTTTATAAAAATCACCAAAATTGTAAAAAAAAATCGCCAAAATTTAAAAAAATGAAGACCATTGGAAAAAATTTGAAAAAAAAATTGTCAAAATTTAAAAAACAATCCTCAAAATTGCAGAAATTTAAAAAACCCAAAATTCGAAAAAAATTTAAAAAAAATCACCAAAATTAAACAAACGCGAATTTTCAACTTTAAACGATTTTTTTTAATTTTGGCGACTTTTTAAAATTTTTGCATTTGTTTCCATGTTGTTATTATACGTTATAAAAACTGAAAATTTTTTTATACCAAATTCATTTTCAATTAAACAGTTAATTGAAAGTAAGTTTGAAATCGAACAAAAGTTTAATTGAAATTTTTTTTGACAATGATTTTTTCTGTGTATTTTGACATAATCTTTTAAAATGGAGATACCACTAAGACTCAAAATTAAGTTTACTTGTGCCGTAAAAGTCGTTACTTTACTTACAGTGCAATCTTTTTATATAAATTTGGTTTGCATCTGGCACGCATCTGGTAACATAGTTTTCAGTATTTTTTTTACGATATATATTACGATATCTCATATATTTTTTTAATTTTTTGAAACAAATTTAAGCCTTAAACTTTGATCGATATGCATAATGTGTTAACGTGGTCCAATGTGACTCAAATATTCTCAATTTTGTTTAGACTAAATGTAAAAAAATTTCTATCGGCGCTCCTTGAAATGCGACATTTTAAAATCAAGCAGCTAAACCAGTCTTTGTGTTATAACGATGTAGTTTTTTTTAGACATTTTAAAGAGTTTTTATTTAAAAAATTAATTAAAGACAATTTGAAAAGCGTTTGAAATTGTCCAAAATATAAATCAAAGTGTATTGGAAATATATAATTTAGTTTAAATAAGACCTAGGCGATGTCAGGTATATTTTTAAATTTTTAAATTTTCCAATTTTATATTTTTTCTTTATTATTATTTCTTTCAGACTACAATCACGCTTGCTTGTAAAATTTACGATTTTTTACGTTTTCAAATTTGACGTGTTTCGCGGATTGTGATCAACCAGATTAAAGCGTTATTTCGCGATATATACATCAAAATTCGCAAAATAATGAACACAATAAGTAAAAAATGAAAAAATGCATTTTAAGGAAACGCACTTTATGCGGGAGGTTTTTGTTTCAAAATGACCTGAGAAAGCGATTTCTATTATTAATACATGATTGCCCATTACTTGTAGGTAAAAATTTAGCAAACAAAAAAAAAAAAAAAGCTGTTACTCTAGTGTGCCAAAAAAAAATATATAATCAAAATAAAAAATCGAAAAGCCCCCCCGAAATAAATTCCTAGCTACGTGCCTGCCTATTCATAGTTATATGTAAAGATATATCGTTCCATACCAAAAAAAAAACAGATATTTTAAATGTAAAATTATCAGGCATGTCACAGAATTCCATTCCGATCGGAAGTGGAATAATTTTCACTTTTTGCTTCTCCAGAAAATGTAAAACGAAAAAGTTTCCCGGAATGAAACCACTTCTAGTTTCCTATGTGGAATTGATATTTTAAGTGACTTAAGATAAAAAAAGGCTTTTAAAGTAGGTTTTATGAATACAAAATATTGTTGACAGTTTATTTTACAGGCAATTTATACGTTTAACATTTGTTTTATACCAATTTTCTGATTTTAAACAAAACCACATTTCTTTTTTGCAAAATAAAATCACTTTTTAAGCAACACGTTGCCACTTTTTTTTTCGTCCGAACCACTTTTTTCTTTGAACAAAAATTATCAGTTTTTGAAAAAGTATCGAAAAGGAGGTCCCGGGCATATTTTATAAAATTTTACGGATTTTATTGAATTTGTTTGTTTTTTTTTTCCTTAAATCATATGGTTTTTGTTTTCATATGCACAACGCTGCCATATTTAATTCGAAAAAACATATGGTTTTTCTTCTGGTATGCAAAACGTTGCCATATTTAATTTAATAAAACAGAGTTGTACAAATATTTGGGAATCATCAAAATCGATCGGAATTTAAAGAAGCTAATGCAAAATCGATCGGAATGGTAAATACGGAATTGAAACCATTCCAATCGGAATCTATGACATGCCTGTATATATTGTCGCATTTTAAGTCTGATGGCTGTATATTACTCTGCCCGAATTTTAAAAATTTCGAATTTTGTCACATACTAAAACTATAGATAGCTATTATTTAGCTGTTTATATATAAAAACCAAACATTTATTTGAGGGTACTTATATTTGCAACCTGCGGCCTTCTTAGTATATATTTTTTAAATATTTGGACAAAGTAGAGTTTAAAAGTTTGATATCGCTGAGCATATTACGCGAAAAACATAAAATTTCCATAGATTAATTTTGGTGCACCACAGCATCATTTAATTTGAAACAAATAATTTTATTTATTACTTGTTTTAAATTGAAAGATGCAGTACTTTATGGACACTTTATAAATATATTTCCAAATATGCTCAATAGGGTGATAACTTTTTTTGGACAACATTCTCCCCAGGGGTTTTCTAATGGCAAATATTGTATTAATGATAAAAAAAACTATTTCAGTTCAATTTGGTAAAAAAAACCTTGCGCACCGACAGCGATTTCTAAAATGCCTTTAATATGTTTATTTTAAATTTTTTTTAATAACAATTTTTTTAAATATGGTTTATACATATGTAAGTAAGCAAATTTGGAAGAAAACTATTCCATTGACTCGAAAACGGACTTTACTATTGATACCAGCATGCCTTAATTATATAGATGTGATAGTCAGACGTTGAGGCATCAAAAAAAGTTTTTTTTTTTAACTTTGTTTGATTCAAAACTTTAACGCGTTTGGTGCGGAACCTTTTTTAACGATAGCGAAAAACTAAAAACGCAGTTCTTAATATTTGTCCATGCCCTACACGATTTTGTCTGGGGAGATTTGATATTTGCAAAAAATGCAAAAAGTTATCACCCTAATGCTCAGTATTACAAAATTTTGATCCCAACATTGTACAAAAATTCAAAACAATATAGGTAGCAAACTATAATTATTCTCGAATTTTTTATTTTTATTTTTGCCATAATTTTTTTTTTTTTATTTTTTATTTATTAAGTCTATGGAAAATTCCTTACAGACTACTATATACATAAATTTTAAATTTTTTACATATTTACAAAAATTGAAAAACATACAAGATTATTATTTTTTAATAAATGCTTTTATGGAATAGAAGATTAAACTTAAATTATATTTAATTGATTAAACAACAAGATTAGATTCCTTTTAGTGACTTGTATATTTTCGGAAATGTCAATGAAGGCATATAAGTTGTTAAATTCATTGCAAATTTTGCGGAATGTATCAAAATTTGCGTAATTGGACTGAAAGTACTGCAGTTTTAAAGGCTGGTAACACCGTGTTGGTCGAGTTGGAACAACGAACTCAAGTTTGCTAAGAAGATAATCGGAATTCGTAATACCTTTTAATAGATTGATCAGGAAAGATACATTTAACACAATTCTTCTACTTTTGAGCGTAGGAAGTTTTATTAATGCTAAACGCTTTTCATATGAAGGAAGATTTCTGCCCATCACCCATGAATTAGATCGAAGGGCAAAAACAGAAGGAATTGGCGTTGGACGGATTCAATTCGTTCTATATGGATGTCATAATGCGGATCCCAAACTACGGAGGCATATTCAAGTATTGATCTAACAAGAGATGTGAATAGCTGTTTTGTAACATCACGGTCTGCAAATTCTTTTCCCCATCTTTTTATAAAACCAAGAACTCCTTTAGCCTTGTTTACAGTTTGTGTGATATGTGCGTTAAACCTTAGATTTTTGTCCATTAATACTCCAAGATCAAGAATTGAATGTACTATTTCAAGTTCATGTCCATCTATAATATAAGTATGGAAAACTGGATTCGTTCTATAAAACAGCATATATTTGCATTTTTTATAATTTAATTCCATGAGGTTAACTTTACACCAATCGTGGAACGAGGTTAAATCTGATTGTAATAAGGACGACAAATCCGATTGTGATATGGAGTTCAAGTAAGATTTCTTGTAACTGAGAAACAACTTTACATCATCAGCATACATTAATATTTTGGAATGTTGGATGCATGACGGGAGATCATTTATGAATAAAAGGAATAGTACTGGTCCAAGATAACTACCTTGAGGAACTCCAGAAGGAACAAAAATACTTTTAGAGGTTGATTGATTAAAAATAACACGCTGATTTCTGTTTTTTATGTATGTACAAATCCATTTTAAAAGAACAGGAGAGAATCCAATTTTATGCAGCTTAAATAGCAGGAGATCGTGATTAACTTTATCAAATGCTTTGCTGAAATCTGTGTAGATTACGTCAGTTTGCATTCCAGAAGTGAATGAACTATTAACTATTGAAGTGAATTCTAGTAGATTTGAAATCGCGGAACGGCCTTTTCTAAATCCATGCTGTGACGATGATAAAATTGAGGATACATCGTGAGATACAAAATTAGTTACGATCTTTTCAAAAAGTTTTGGTATAATACTTAGTTTAGCGATTCCTCTGTAGTTAGTAATATTTGACTTGCTACCTGATTTGAACAACGGAATAATAAACGATTGTTTCCAGATTGAGGGGAAATATCCATTGGAGAGGGATAAGTTAAATAATGTGTTAACGGTGTGCCTAGGGTATCTACACAGTTCTTTAATACACAGCTTGGGACCCCATCAGGTCCATACGAGTCGGAAAATTTTAAATGTTTTATTGCATTAGCAATAGTGGTAGTATGTAATGCTGGAATATTCACTTGAACTGCTTCAGGAATAGTAAATTGATAATCCGTGGCTGCATTTATATTTAAAGTAGTATTGGAATAAGTGGTGGAGAAAAAATCTGCGAACATATCGCAAATTTCGACATCATTTGACGATTCTTTTTGATGAAATTTCATCATGGATGGAAATCCGGATACAAGACGTTTGGAATTAACGAATTTATAAAATGTTTTTGGATCTCGTCTTAATTTAAGTTTAACTTTGCTTAAGTAATTGTTGTAGCATCGATTATTTAATAAGTTGTAATCAGATCGTGCAATGGAGTACTTGGCATAATCAGTTAGTGCACCTGATTTTTTATAATTTTTGTAATACTTATTTTCAAATTTTTGAGTCGGGACAGCTCTTTAGTATTAATCAACTGGATAATACGCATCGTTTGAGCACTTTTGTGTAAAATTTCACACTTTCGGGACACCCGAATGTGTATAAAAAATTAAAAAAGTTTTATGCGGGAACTTTTTTGGAAACCTTAAAAAAGTAATAGGGTTCTTAATATTTTTTTATGGCCTTAACGGATATGATTGGATGAACATAGGGTGTCCCGTTAGAACAAAATTTTAAGTAATAGCACTCAAGCGATGAGTATCAAAAGGAAAAAAAAAAACAAATTGGAGGGCACTTTTAGTTCCGACACGCGATCTAATATTTCTAAAATGATACGTTTGGCTCAAAAAAGTTGTCTTACCTTTTGTAGAAAATAGGGGCAAAAGTTTCGTTATGTAGAGCCTAATATGTTAAAAATATTCATATTGTTTTTAGTTTTCAACAAGTATTGTATATAACTTTTTTTTTTAATTTCTCTTATAAAACACATATATATGACACTTAACTAGCGTCAACATTTAAAAAAAAGTAATTGCAAATTACTTTTACAGTTTTTGCAATGCAAAGCTTGTTTAGAGAAAAAGTATTTTTAAAAAAAAATTGTAAAGCTATTTCGCACAAAAGTATTTTTAGTTTGAGATAATCAGTAAAAATAAATGTATAAGGTTTATTAAAGTCAGTTGCAAGAAAAAACATTTTTTTTTAAAAATACTTTTTCTTTAATAAACTTTGAATTGCAAAAATGTTGAGCCCAATTTTGTTAAAAAATTCATTTATCTCTTATTTTGCGACTTGCGGATTAAAACATTATGCAAAACTATTTTTAATTATTTATCTTGAAATGTCGACATTAGAAAAGTGTTATTTAAGTGTTTTTATTAACAATTCACAAAAAAATATATAATTAGTTTTAGTTATTCTTAAAAAAGAAAATATGGATATTTTTCTCATAATAAGCTCTACATAACGAAACTTTAGAGCCATTTTTTGACAAAAAAGTAAGACAACTTGTTTTTAGCCAAACGTACCATTTTTGAAATCTTAAATTGCGTGTCGGGACCTAAAAGTACCCACCAAAAAAGTTTTTGTTATTTTTATTCAGCTCTCAAATACGCATCGTTTGAGTGCTATTACTCAAGAAAATTCGAAAAAAACGCCCATTGTACGGACACCCTAATGAACATACATTTGTAATATAAATTGAGTATATTTTCATACATTCGTATACAAAAATGTAACATTCAGTGCAATTTTACCAGACTAAAACTCGGATCTAATTATATTTAGCTGTATCAGTACAATCATATATCAGGTGACAATCAGTTTACAAACATATCTGGTTTTTATATAATTACATCTATTTGTATCAGTTTAGATATAAAATGATACAATTAAAAATGAAACTGATACAATCTGATACAATTATATCGGGCCATAATTCGGATAAAATTGTTCTGGACATTTATCTAATTGCATCAGATTAAATCTAAAAATTATAACAAACTTGTAAAAAAGGCAAAGTACCGCGAAGTTTACTTCCCCTGTTTTGTTTACAAACTAAACAAAATATAAAAAGGAGAGAAAAACAAAAAACGTGTATTGAATATCCACCAGAGGTGGATCTTGCACATCAAACAAGTTTTCAATTTATTTTTTGATCAATGGTTATAATCTTTAACTTCAAACTCATATGTATATTAGTTCTCATGTAGTGAGTAAACTAGTTCATATGAATGTTTGATGTTTGGCATGGGATTGTTACCGCTTTCAAAACGTGTTCTGATGATGGGAACCTAGAAAATTTCCGAAATAGATCTATCAACACATTCCTGAAAGGGTCAAATAATAAATTTGAAAACAAAAAACTCTATAGATTATTGTTAGGACAATATCCTAATGAAGAAATATAAAGTATGGCCTCGAACTTGAATAATTTTCATTTTCATTAAAACTAAAAATTTAAATATTAAATAATATTTTTTTTTTAATTTTATGCTCATATTTTAAAATAACTTTCATAAACTATAAGCTCGAGGGCGGTCCCAAAATTAGCGGACCCAACAAAGAAAACACAACAAATTTAGGAAAAATTTTCTCAAAATAATCTCCTTTTATCTCGATACACTTTTCCCAGAGAGTTTCAATAGCTCCGATCTAATAAGAACTAGCTCCTTAAAATAGTCATCAACCACAAACTCAAGCTCTTCATTGTTTGCAAATCTTTTACCACCGACCGATTTTTCAAGTTTAGAAGTAGAAATAATACGAGGAAGCTAAATTGGCGAATAAGGTGCACGATGAAGCAATTCGACCTTTAATTCATTGATTTTGGCCATCGAAATATTGAATGTGTAAACTGGTGCATTGTCTTAATGAAACAACACTTTCCTTTTCCGCCAAATGCAGGGTTTTCTTAATATCAACACCTAAACGCTGAAATAAGTTAGCATAATACTCCCCGTTGATTGTTTTTAATTTTTGAAGATAATCAATAAAAATTATCTCACACGCATCCCAAAAAAACAGACGACATTACCTTGACTGCAGATATAACTGTCTTAGCCTTCTTTGGACTCGATTCTCCATTCCAGTCCACTGCTTTTACTGTTCCTTTGTCTCAGGTTAAAGTGGTGGACCCATGTCTAATCCATAGTTTACGACTTGATGCAAAAACCCTGCTTTATTGCGGTAAAACATCGCCAAACACTCTATTAAAACATCTTAACGGCGCTGTTTTTGTTCTATTGTGAGCAAACGCGGCACCCATCTTTCGCACAGCTTTTTCATCTCCAAATTTTCGGTAAATATGCGATGCATAACACTTTTTGAAATCTAGCTCGGCTATAACATTTGTTGGAATGAGACATTTCAAATGAAAATATTAAATTACATAACGGTGGCCAATTTTTTCCATGTTTACAAATTCACTAAGATTGTTTAATTTTGATGGCTCAAAAAAAAAAAATTCTAAAGAGCGTGGATCCTTTTTTATGTTTTAAATTTCAAGTTTTGAAAGAAGATTAATTCCAACTTTTTTTACTTTAAGGATTAGGGTATCAACCTGCACGTTTACAAGCTGGAGTTTATTTATTATTTTATACTTTTTTAGTATCTTTGCCTATATTAGTGGGAATTTTTTATTTATATAATATTACTGGTACATTAAATTTTTCACTTTTTGCCAAAGTAATTTTTTTCAAACTACTGCCTCCATCTATATGTCAGGTCTGCTAATTTTGGGACCGCCCTCGTACTTTATATAAAAAGTAATAAATTTGATTTTTTTAATAACTTTAAACGTTTTTTATATTTTTTTTGAAATATTTTCAATTATACGGATACAGATACGAATGGAATACCGATACCAATATCGAAACAAACATAAAACACTAATACCTACACCTATATCATTACTCGTTTCGGTGGCCAGCCTTGATATTTTCTGTAGAAATTTTGATGTATTAAATAATGTTGTAAATTAAACATGTATAGTATTTGTAAGACATCCCAAGTAAAAAAGTTTATATATATTCAGATATAATTTTATACAATTAAATGTTTCAATGTATAAATTTATATTGTCATTTAAACATATATGTTAAATCATAAATATTTGTGTTGTTTCAAAAATATAGCAATATATTATTCTATATTGTCTTATATACAATTATACTTAATGTATCTTATTATATATTACTATGTATACAATATAGAGTTAAATATGCGTTCGCATGTAATTCAACATAAATGTACATATAATTATATAAAACTTCATGTGAACCAAAATAAAAAACTTTTTTATACAGGCGTATATTGGTCCATGCAAAGTTATATAGTAATAAATGAAGTGCAGTGATTTGAAATTTTTTTAATTGAATTCAGATATGATTATATATGGTCCATTTTATAGCCACATTTAATTATATGTGGTGCCATATGAAAAATATTTTTTAATAATTTGTAACGGCCCAATCTTACTCTTAACTGTTAAAAGGTAGGGCCAAAGTTTATACATATTTGTATATAAACGGCCTATGCAATAAGTCCCAAGTGCAAAAAGTCCCAGTGCAAAAGCTCCCAATGAAATAAATTCTAAAAAAATTAAATATGCCCCGTCTCGAAAGGTGAAATAAATTCTAAAAAAATGAAATAATTTCCAAAACAAATCATGAAATAATTTCCAAAGAATAAAAATGAAATAACTCCCAAAAATAGACCATGCAACACAAATGAAGTAAGGGCGTACCGTTATATTCCCCAAAGTCGTATTGCCCAAAAACCAAAATGACATATTGCCCAAATGTCCGCATATCCCCCAAAATTGTGGATGTTAATATGTTAATATGTGCATTTTATTTTGAAAAAACTTTTTTTTTTGGGCGCTATGACGGCAAAAAAAGAAGTAATTTATTTATTTTTTTTTAAATGTCATAAGATATTATGTCTTTTGTGTCGCACGCAGAAAAAACTTTATTTCGCGAAGCCGCCTGTCGCGTTCTACGGAGGAAAAAAAACCCTAAGATCGGCCGAGGCCGCCACCCACAAGAACTTGTTTTTTCAAACCAGATGTCGAATCCGTTGAAATCTTATATTTTTAAGACATCAAGTAACATTTATTTGACCTGTCATAACTTTTTATGTCCCAAAATACCAACCCACACTAAGATTTATTGTTTTTTAATGATTATTTTTTTAAAAGTCTATGTTATTAAAAATTTTACGTATATATTAGTGTCAAAACGTTAAATAATTAGAAGGCCAATGCTCTACTCTTTTATTTAAGATAAAAAACAATCAATTAGATGTTTAAATGATAAAGCTATGACTGGTCAAATGATATTACTTATTGTTTTAAAAATAAGATTTCAACGGATTCGACATTGAATTTGTAAACACAAGTTTTTTTTCCTCCGTAGAACGCGGCAGGCGGCTACGCGAACTAAAGTTTTTTCTGCGTGAGACACAAAAAAATAAAATTGAAGCAATTTTTTTAAGTTTCCTTAAAACTTTTTTTTGTTTGATTTCATGAATCAGCCTTGACATTTAACGTCTTATGACATTTAAAAAAAATTATGTTTTTTTTTACAGTCATAGCGCCCAAATTTATTTTGGCCAAACAAAAACCGTCATAGCGCCCAACAAAAAATGTTATTTCATCCAAATCAATGTCGTATTGCCCAAAACAAGAAAATTTTTACAACAACAGTTTACATATATTTTTTTTCTGCGCTATGTCGTTTTTTTCTTGGGCAATATGACTTTGGGGAATATAACGTTACGCCTTTAAAATTTGTTAAATAACAGATTAAGTTAGTTCAATTTAAGAAGATCATCAAAATATTTTGAAAGATCCCGTTATAGGAACCGTTTAGAATATTAATAATATTAAAAAAATAATGAATTTTTGAAAATTAAATAACTCCTACTAAAAATGAAATAACTCCCACAGCAAATGAAATAACACCGAACAAGAAATAAAATGAGATAAGTCCCACGCTAAGTTCTGTTGGGACTTATTTCATTTCGGAATTATTGCATTATGAAATTACACTTAATAACAAAAATTAAATAATTTCTAAAAAAATGAAATAACTGCAAAAGAATTTACTTTTTTCACCTGGGAGTTATTGCACAGAGCCTATATAAACATGTCTGAAACTAATGAAATTCAGAATTTTTTGAACTCAGTTTTGATGTACAACTATTGGCTATGTAGTGTGTTACGGTTGCCATTTTTTTTTTTAATATTTAAAATATAGGTTAAAAAGCTCTTCGGAGAAAGTCGCATAAAAGTCGAACAATTACAATTGTGGGAAAAGCATAGACACCCCCTCGATTAATTTTAATAGGAATTACTATACTTATTTTTTAGCTTAATCTGACTATAATTCTTTAACAAACCGCCAGTTTTATTATCACTTAAACACACATTTTTTTGAATTGCAAAAAATCAAGATAGTTATCGGACATGTTTCCTATACCAGTTTAAGCGACTCCAAAAGCTTTTTCATTTGGTACCCCCATTTGCCTAAAATTTATTTTTATTTTTCCATCGGGGACTCCCCTTGTAACTGATTTTAGATATAATTATATAATTCCAGAGTTGAGATTTCTGAATTTGTTAACTTACCAAATGTGACAAAAGGTAATTTTTCTAATTGTTCAGAGTTAAATTGTTGAAATAGAGCCATGATTTTTTGGCGTCACAGTTTTTTTTTCGTGAAAACCCGTAAAAATGATGTTAGTCATATATATTAGTTTGTGAAATTAGATATAATTTGATATAATTATTGAGAAAAACTGGGAACTGTTTGTATCAACTATCTATCTTATAAGATCGAATTATATCTAATTTTATACAATTATATAAATACACAAAACTGTAAATGGGGCAAAATTCGAAAGTAATTGTATCTAATATAGTACCTCAAATTGTACAAAATTGTTTTTAATTGCATTGAACTAGATCTAATTCGATACAATTGTATCGAATTCGATACAATTTGATGTATTTTATATGCAATTATATGTTCTCATTTTTTGGATCAAATTTTATGTCATCGCATATTTAATTTATATATAAATTAATATAATTTGATAATGCCCCACAACAATTTTTTTTTACTTGGTATTATTTACAACTTAATTGACATATAAAACATTTTGATTTTAATTAAGTTCTTAATTTTTTTTTTAATTTTACAGATTTATATTGTAATCTATTTATAGAGTAGTGATAAATAAATACTAGCGTTGTCTATATGTCGCTGGTTCCAATACTAGGCCAAATATAAATACATATAAAGTTTGTATTTAAGTCAAGCTTTAAGATTAGTTTAGTTTTGAAATGTGCTTAAATCTTAGTGTTTTCAAAAAGTATTTCCTTCGAGCCGAATTTGAACCGCCAACCTATAGATTTCTTTATAATTTATTTAACACAACTACAGCCCACCGCTCTATCAACTGAGCTATCGAAGGTGCATGTATTTAAGGCAAATTTTAAAGTGAGCATTGTTAGTAATATAGACAAATATATATTTTTTTGAATCCCTTTTTTTTGAATCCTTTTGATAAAATTTTGTTTGTATTTTATTTTTGTAATCCAGTAAATTTTGGAATTATTTTTTAACCAATAAAGATCTCATAACAACCTACGATAGCTCAGTTTGTAGAGCGGTGGTCTGTAGCTGAGTTAAATAAATAATAAAGAAATCTATAGGTCGCTGGTTCAAATGCGACTCGAAGGAAGTACTTTATAATCTTTTTTGATGAAATTGGTTTAACTAATTTTACACTGCCGTTGCTTTAAAGCAACACACACTTTTAAGGTCAGATAATTTTGAATAGGAGGTAATATAATAACGCAGTAAAAAGCATATGAAATTTGAGGTATTTGCTATGCAAATAATTAAAAAACATTTAAAACTAACTTCCAGGGTTGCCATATAATTAATTTAAAAATAAAATTTTTGGTATTTTTTATGGCCATTTTTGGAAAAAATTTTAATTTATAAATACAAGACCGGTATTATAAAAGTTATATGTCGATTTGGTTAGCGAGGTATGGGACATTTTTTTAATGAGAATATTTTTTTTTTGCATTATGTACCTTTTTTGTAAAATTAAAAGTTCGGATCAAGAACTTTCTGATCTTGTAAAAATTTTAATATTCAGGAAATTACTCCATTTTGTTTTTTTAGTGTGAACAACTATCTATTTGACACTTTTAAAGTAAATGCAATTATGAATTGTGCCCCACGAGGTAGGGCAGTTTAGTCGATTTAGGTTGCTCTGAAAAACATTAAAAATATTATAGAAGGCATAGAGATAATGGGAATTTTATGCACTCAAATGAATGCCAAAATGTGTAAATCTTAGGATTAAAAATAATTTTTCGAAAAAATTTATTGGTTTGGTAAAGGCTTTTGGCTTTAAACAAAAAAGTGGCGAATGGTCCCGGTCTACTCTACTTGTTTTCATTAAAAGTTTTAATTTAAAACATAAAATGCCACTGCTTGTTAGTTTCCATTTTGACTTTATTAAAACCTTAATAAATCATTATAATAATAGACTGTTGTATTTGTATTTGTCTGCAGTTGCAGGTTTTTTTGTTGTTGTTTAATAATACAATTGTTTTTTGATCTGTTGACATTAAATTGTATACAATTAATTATTTTTTAAGCTTTCATCGATGTAATTAACTACTATATAGGACATTCCACATCAACTGTATATGATGTAGTAAGTGAAAATGATTTTAAAAGTTTTATTTAAAAAATTCTTGTTAAACCACAGTTTCTATCAAAAAAATTTATGAATTAAATTGAAAAATCAATGTCGGTTAATAAAAAATATTAATTTCAAGATTTTGAGAAGATTTTATAAAAAAAATATAATAACTCCATTTTTGAACGATACTGTCTGTGATAAAATAAAAGTCAGTACAGTCAGCAATATTTTTGGTGGGAGTAAAATTTGGAGACAAATTTCTAAAATCAGCAAACAAGTTTGATATAATTTTTATTAAAAATAAAAACTATGTTTTTTCGATGTTTGTGCAATGAAAATTATTCAAGTTCGAGGACATTCTCTATATTACTTTATTAGGATATTGTCCTAACAAATAAATTTTTGCTGAATTTACTAATTTTTGCTGGTATTATAAATTTTTCTGCAAGGATCCTCTCACCAATGGAAAATTTATATATATCATACTAAAGAAAATTTTATAAGCTCCCTAATGATATATAATTTGTCCCGAACAGATAAGTAATTTTTGAGAAAATTTAAACTTAAAATATTTAACACTCAAGCCTTGGCGCCTCTAAAGGGGAGTGTCTGACCAAAAAAAAAAATAAAATTCTAGAATCAGCTCTCGTATATAAATCGTTTCTAATTTTTTTTATCGCATTGGTTTTTATTAAACCAATGCGAAATTATGAATGGCCGCGAAAAAAGTGCCTCCTAAATTTTTCTCGTTTTCGTTGGAAAATTGTTTGTAGACCATCTAGAAACAAACGCCGCTTTCAGATTGGAGTAACACGCAAATTGTATTTATATCGACTTGGGGGTACAGTGACTGATATTTGCCAATCACGCAGAACTGCAACTAATTAGATTTTTAACTGCGGATTTGCTCTTCAAAATAGATATAATTTTAAGTTTTTCACGCAAAGACCTGATAAGATTTGTATTATCATATTATATTTATTTCTGAAGGCACACTAATCGATTTGATCTCATTTTATTAGCATTTATAGTAATTAAATGTGCTAAAGTCCCAAAACTTATTTAACAAATTGTGAAAAGCAATCTGATGTAGGCGTGTCCCTATCCGGATTTCATTCCTGCCCAAGGAAATCTTCAGGGGACTTTGTTATTAGAATTTCTAGAGATATTTGTTATGTTAAATCACAAACTCAATGAGAATTTCTTGTCCTCGTCTAGGAGAGAGATTCAAAATTTAAAATATCAAAGAAAAAACAAAAACAACAACAAAAAATTGTCACAATTGGCTTTGTCATCTTCCAAATACTACTCTGTTTTTTTTTTTTATTAGTTTTTTTGGCATTGCTATGGCAATATAAAAAAATTTGCGCTGAAAGCTCAAGAATTAAAAATCTCAGAAGTTTCTATTTATTGCAAAAAACAGAGTTACGATTTTGGAGAGCTGCAATTTATTCCTAACTGAGGGCACATATTTTTCAGAATTATCAAAGGTTTAAGGCGATTTTATGCTGAAAAAGTTATACCCAAAAGAGTTGAAATACTTTTAAAAGTTACAAGCAAATTAAGGTAAAATAGGGTAGTTTTTAATTGAGAAGAGTACATTAACAGCATACATATTAAAATTAAGGATGTTCGCTTGGTTAAATTAATTGCTTCAAAAATTCTGATACCATCAAAAATATTATATATTGTTCTTAAAATGATTTAAATCTTGAGTGACATTGAATCGTACGGTTCCGTATATTTACCCATATTCCGTATCGAGGTTTATATAAGAAAATTTATTCGTGGTGTAGTAACGTTCCGAATATGACTGAAAATCATTTTTTTTTTTTTTTACTTTTAGGTAACAATATCACAAAAACTTGGTAATTTGGAAAAGTTCTGAATGCAGATTTCAATTCAGAGCTCAAAAGACCATTTAAAAAGAAGCACTCAAATAAAAAAGTTGGTTACAGAAACAACTGTAATTGTTACAGCAAATCTTGCCAATATTATGCCAGCAGATAGTTTTGCTAATTTTAGCAAAGCATGATTGTAATTTTGTAGTAAAGTAAAAGTAGTAAAATATTAGTTTAGCCAGATCGAAATACTAGCATCAACCTAGATAATATGTTTGATTTGCTTAATTTTTGTAAATATACGAAGGTTTAAAGCTCTTTATAAATTAAGAATAACAAAAAAATAATCTCGATGTATATAAAAACAAAAAAACTGATAAAACTGTAAAAAAAGTTACTAAAATTTAGCAAAATTTTATTAAACTCTTACTGGAAATCGATTTGCTAAAATCAACCAAATTTTGTACTAAATATTAGTGAAATTAATTTAGTCAGAAAATTTAAATAATAATAATACTTCGTGATATTAGTGAAACAATTTCATTGATTTTTTTTTCCAAATTTTATTAGTTTTAAACAAATTTTGCATTAGCTTTTTTTCATAAAATTTCATAATTTCATAAAAAGTATTCATTCGATTTCATTAATTATCTCTTAAAGACTTAATTTTTTTATTTTTCATAAAATTCCCTAATTTCATTTATTTTCATACAATTCAAACTTTAGTTTAAAGATTTAATTCTCAAGTGTTCCATATAATTTATAAAGTGCTTTGTTATTTCAATGCAGAATGTTATTAATTTGAACTTCTATGAAATTATTTTAAAAATCATATGAAGTGGTTCATTGGCTTAGTTCCAATGCAATAACATTCAAGACATTCATAAAAAGTTTAATTAATTCAAAGAACTTCTTAAAGTAAAAAAATTGTATGAAACTGTTTCATAAATTCTATAAACTCTTCATTGTCGGAATGATTCATTATGAAGATTTTCATTATGAAGATTTTCCTTAATTCTACAAACATTTCATAAACATTGACTTTAATGAAACCTGTTTCATAGATTTTATGAAGAGTTTCAAAGGACGAGTTCCAGTGACAATTTTCATTAAACTTAAGAAGAAAGATAATTCTTTCAGTGTAGTTATAATAATATTTAAGATAATTCTTTCAGTGTAGTTATAATAATATTTAGAAAAAATCAATTGCAATTCAGGAAACCTCATTTTTGGAAAAAACACACACAGAGAAATAAAATGCCAACCGAATTGAAAAGTGTATTTTAATGGTAACAGCTTATAAATTCAGTTAGTACACTCAAAAAAAAAGTTTGTAAAGTCAGCAAAAAATTTTGCTGAGTCAGCAAAATTTTAGTCAGGAGGGTGTTAGCAAAAAAATTGCTAATGTCAGCAAAATCTTTTGCTGAAAATCAGCGAGCTGATTTTTAGCAACAAAATTAGTAGATTCAGCAAAAGTTTTGCTAACACTTAGTAGATTGGAAATAAAAAAGCCTTGGTAAAAATTAATAAATTTTTTGCTGAATTTTAGTAGACTGAAAAAAACGCAAAAAAATTGTAAAAAAATTGTAATTTAGTTAATATATTTGCTGAAAATCATAAAACATATTTTTGTGATTCTTTTAAAAATAATTTACAATAATTACGAAATATAAAAATTTTCATTTTCCCACATTGACGACATAAATATAATATAAATAAATATATATAACAAAAATTTTCTTTCAACTACTTACATCAATGGTTGTCTAAATGATGCTTTATTTTAAAGGACGCAACTGCCGAAGATAATTATAGAAACGAAACGAAAAAATAAACAAAAACAAACGAAACAAACCCTTTTTTTGCAATAAGAAAAAGGAACCATAAAAATCTACCTAAGATGTGTGTCTTTGTCTTTCGCTTTACTCTGTCTACATGTCTGTATATGTTTGTTTGCAATTTGACCACACTAGATTATTAATCTATAAACATTAAGTTAGAAATACATATTACATTTAAATATTTTATTTTGTCTTTTATTTAATTAAAAGACAATTATTTTCACAAGCCGGTGACAACACAAAATTTAAGTTGTTTTAATCCTCAATTTTGTTTTATGTATGAAAAACAGATACAAAAGTCTTCCATGGTTGATTTTTTTATATGTCTTATTAGAGTTGTACTTTTTAGTATCATTTTCCTCTTCTCTACTACATCTTGACATGCCGCGACATCTGCTTCATTGTGCGTATATCTTTCAATCTGGTTGTCGTCCACACTATTAATGTGCTTATCAGCACAATTTTTTTTAGCAAAATTAATTAGTAAAACATTAGTATATTAGTAAAGCATTAGTATAAAACAGTTAAGTGCTGAATAAGTATAACAAAAATTTTAGCTGAAAACACGATTTTAGCAAAAAAATTTGCTAAAAAATAGTATACCTGATTTACAAGACGTTTTACTAACTTTTGTACTAACTTATTTTTTTGAGTGTACAACGATACTCACATTAGATTTCTGAATATTTTTATTGTTGCAACTAAAATTCAGTTGAATTAACCGAACTTTGTTGTGAAAACTAATGTTAAGTTGTGCCAACCGGTTGCAATTTATAATAATCCAATTTGAGTCGTAGTAACCAAATTTCTGTTTAAAATCAGAAAACACCAGAGAAGTTTACCATGAACTTTCTGATTTTCAATTGAAGGGCTTATTGTAAAAAATTGATAAGCCACTTTGACTATTTTCTAGGTTTCTCCTTTTTCTAGACATCCATTAACAATTTTTTGGAAGAAGTCTAGCTTACACATTTACCACATGTACCTACCCAGTAAAAAAACGTTGCATACATGGAAGCAGGTTTGTAAGTGTGTAAGTCGAAAAGAATCCCTTACATATGCCATGATTTTTATATGTCGAATTCTCACTTGGAGGCATTACTTTTTCGCAAAATAAGAGCGGATTTCAGTGCTTATAAAAAGAATGATTTCATGGGTTTCAGTAAAATCTCATTTCATGTCTACATTATTACGATTAAAAGTAATAATAGGAATATACGTTCATATTTTTCATAAAATTCTACAGAAATTAAATGTTTCTTGTTAAAATTTGACACATAATATAATTATTTTATTTTTTTTAACTCCCCACGTAATAGCTCTTCAGAAACAGTTAAATGACTAATTATTTTTTATTTCATACTCGAAAACACAATCGGAAATCACACGGGAAAATTTTTACAGATCGTTTATAATCCACGATATGGAACTTTCTGCATTACAACCTGCATCCTTGTAAGGGATTAGGGTGAGCTGCTTACAACCTGCATCCTTGTTAGGGAAAACAGTAAGCTCAACATTTTGTTTGTTTATTTTTATACGAAAATTATTCGTTTCTTTTGCTGCTTCTCAATATTATGTAATAGCTATTACATAATATTGAGAAGCAGCAAAAGAAACGAATAATTGTCGTATAAAAATAAACAAACAAAAATTACTATAGTAAGCACTTACATCAGCGCATTTGATTTATCCTGCTTCTAAAAACACGTAAATTTTTTACTGGGTAGAGTATATAAGTCTGGCTATATTCATATTTTTATAATAAAGTCGAAAATAAACCAAAAATATAATGTGGCGTATCAAGCCCTTCAATTGATGTTTCAGAATTTTAATTTTTTTCTGATAGTTTTTGAGATAGTAATTTCAAATGTAAAATCAAAATTTCAAGCAATGTTTTCCAAATTTAAACGAATATTCAGAAAGCAATTGATAATTAGAGGCCTTTCCAATGGTGTATAACAAATAGATTTTTGTATAACAAATAGATTTTTCTAAATTAATATTTATTTCCATTTTGTTATTTCGATACCCAAAAGATATAGATTTTTCTTCTATTCAATAAATAAAAATCAACATAATTTATACATGCTTTTTATATGTATAAAAAGATACATCTGTATCTGTTAAAAAGGAATGCAAGTGTTTCAACATTATGTTTTAGTTGAAAAACATAATATTGATTTTATGTTTTCTAAAATAACACACTCCGGCAAAATATTGCATTATGAAATGTTTGTAATGCAAATGATTTTAATATTTTTTGCAATGCAAAGCAATTTCATTCAATATCCTCAATCATATTGATAAAAATTTATTATATAAAAACAAAGAGAGCAAACATCATGTTTCCTGGAATGCATATAAATATATTTTCCTTCTGCGTATATAAAACTTAAGTTTATGTTTGAATAATATTGTAGATATTCATGTTATAAACTTGTTTCTACGAATAAATATATAAAGTCCGTTTCATATTTATAGCCCATGTATAAAATTTAAACGAATTATTTTTTTAATTGGGTATGAATTGGTAGAATGTCAATTATTAAAATATTTATTTGGTTTGAATTATTTATGTATTGTTGTAAGCGATTACAATATTTTCTGAAGGAATTTGTTTCCTCGAGTTTCCTAATTATAACCCAGGCAACATTTTTTTTTTGGTTTTTTCGAAAATTTCACGATTAATTGGCCGAAGTTGAAGGGTAGTCGCAATTTTTTTTTTAATGCTAAGGAAAATTATGGACCAAGGAAGAGAAGTAGAAGAAAATCCAAGTTGTCTAAACGCTACAAGAAATTCTACACAGAAAAAATTAAAAACGTGTTTCAATTAAAAAAATTATTGAATCAATTAATATTTTAATTGACTTTGCACCTATCACGGCAATGATACTATAAATTAAACCTTTTATTAAAATTAAGAAGGAAAAAAAAGTTATAAATAACTGCTACAAAAAAAAAAAAAATATGATACTCACAAAAAAAGTGTGTGATCTATACGATGGTATGTGTGTTTTTTGCAATGCTGAGCCTGTTTGTGTGTGTGTGCTTGTTTTGTTTGTTAACTTCAAATGTATTTGGTATTTTATACTGAAAATTTTCTTTTTATGCATACAGCGTATGAAAAAATAATATGATAATTGCGTCTAAAAAAAAATATGTATTTATATATTTAAAAGTCAATAAAAATATTTATTGATTCAATTAAATCTTTGTTGCGAAACAAATTAAATTCAAATCAAATCTTTAATTAGATATTTTAGGTTGATAATTTTTTCTGTGTACCATAAGGTGCAGAGTGCTCAGTGCACTAGTATCCCCTTCTGTGAGCAAACAAACAGCTTGGAGAGTTCTTAATGCATCCGAATATGTTGTGCGAAGTAAAATGAGCTTAGTTTCACGAATTTTAGAAAGGCACAAAATCAAACATTTGGAATTCGCAGAGTTAAGCATGACCACAAATTGGAATACGGTATGCCAAAATCACGATATCATTTTATAACATAAATTAATCTTTTCTTGCACCAAGGTGATATTTTCGGACAGGAAAAAAAGGAAATGGAAATAAAGAATAGCGATACTTCGCAAGTTTGAAGGCGGTAATGTTACGATGTGGGGTGCATTTACTTCACCAGGAACGTTGGAAATTCAGTTCACATCATCAAGAATGAATAATTCTGATTATATCACAAAATTCTTGCAAGACAATGCAAGAATTCAATCCAGCAACGATACTAAATTGTGGTTTCGTCAAAGAAACATTCCATTTCTGGACTGGCCTGCACGCACACCTGATCTGTACCCTATAGAAAGTCTATGGGGTATATTGGTTCGTAACGTTCACGCAAATGCTAGTCAATTTAACACTGTTGAAGAGCTAAAATCCAAAACTCATCCAAATGAATGGTGGTCAAATTGACTGTTGAAAAGTTAAAAATGCACTTTTCATTTGAAAGTGTGCGTCCAAGTAAACGTTAACACACATTTTTCTTTATGCATTTTTTTTTGCGATTGATATTAATATTTTTATTCATCAGACTATGTTTGAGAATACTTTCAGATAATAAAATTTTGTTGATATGTCAAAATCAGTGGCATAGTTAGTTCACAATAAATAATCAAGGCGTGAAACAGTTATTTAAACTTTTCGAAATATTTTAAGTTGAACTTTAAAAAAAAATCACAAAAAGGTACACCTATCCAGTGAGCTTGTTTTAAATGTAGTAGAATATTTTAACAATGACCTAACAATTGGCAGAAAACAGAAAACCTGAGACTGGTAAAACAAAGAAACCCAGGAACACTTCCAAGTCCAGAAAGATTTAGAAGATTTTGAGAACTGATCCAATATATTTCTGGCCCCAAAGTAGCACGATGCGTGCAATGTTCGAAACGTTATGTGCGTCAAGTTAAACAAATTGTGCGTCTTAGTACATGTAAAGAGCAAAAAGTTCCGGATAGGAATGCTAAGAAAAATACTGAAGCCGAAAAACGAGAAAAACTGCTAAAACAATTAAAAAAAAAAATTTTAATGCTGTATTATGGAAGACTTCCGGAAGTTTCATGTAGAGGATTTAAATAAACTTTGGATATGTTATAAACGAGCAAAAGAAAAGAGACACCAATTTTTTTTAGCTCCCCAATCCCACGTTTAAGAGTTAAAAATTCATTTGTTTTTGTATGAAAACTTGTCTTTAATTTACGAAATCTTTTTTTATTTGTACGCAGAATTAAAGTACTCAAGGAAACATAAATGTTGATTTCCCTATTGCCTATATTGTGGACCCAGTGTAGCCACGTTATTGAATTATTTGAAATATAGGGGAAAAAGGCTTTTCGGGAAAAAGTCGCATAAAAACCGAATGATATCGAATATCGGAAAAAGCTCTGATAAAACCTCTATTAGCATCAACAGGCATTACAATGCATTATTTTTAGCTTAATACAGCTACAATTCTCTAATAAAACGTCAGATTTAATGGTACTCGAAGCACATTTTTTTTAATTAAAAAAATATATGAAGGTCGTTATAGATATTTTAGTGAATGTGTCTTCAAAAAACCTTTCATTTGATATCAAATTTGTCTATACTTACTTTAAATGGATCGAAATAAACTATGGGTGGCCACCGATTCGTTGCGGGTATCGGTAAGGGTAACGCTATTTTAGTTTATTTCGGTGACGGTATTGTAAGGGTAACGATATTTCAGTTATTTCGGTAACGGGTTTTTAGCGTTAACGGTATTTTGCTTATTTCGGTATCGATATTTTAGCGGTAACGGTATTTTAATTATTTCGGTAACGTTATTTTAGAGATTACGATTTTTCAGTTATATCGGTATCGGTATTTTAAGGATAACGTTATTTAAGTTATTCAGGTAATGTCAATGCACATCGATAATTCTAGACCCATTATGCCCGAATTCAAATGACTAGTTATTTTATAAATAAGCTTTGCGAAAATATATACATTAGGCCGGGTCGATTTGTATGGAGGCAAAAAAAATCACTCAACGTTCAAGGAAAATCGTATTCTAGGGATCAAAATAATAAACTTTGCCGAAGGAACCATACCTCTAAAACGAATTCTGATGTCCCGACTTTTGAAAAAGCCCACTTTGATATTTCAGAAAGTAGGAGGAATCTCTCCAAGATTATGGGAGATACTTCTTCTCCGGGAGACGCGCTAGCAGATTAATGCATAAATCATCATTCTAAAGGTTAAAATTTAAGTTGAAAGAGGGCCTTTTTAGCCCTGTTTTTTTTAGCAAAATGTACAAATCTCGGGATAGAGATATTTCAGAAAGTAGGAGGAGTCTTTCCAAGATTATTGACTTTATTTCTTCTCCGGAAGAAATAGAGATTGGGTTGGATTCGATTGGGGCACTCTAAATGGGTCAAAGTGGGATTTTTCAAAATTTCACCCTACGGGTCAAAAGTCGGGACATCAGAATTCGTTTTAGAGGTATGGTTCCTTCGGCAAAGTTTCTTATATTGATCCCTAGAATACGATTTTCCTTGAACGTTGAGCGATTTTTAAATCGACCCGCCCCAATATACATACATACATACATATTTTTTCTGATTTTGTCAGATTATTTCGGTAACGGTATTTTAAGAATAACGCTATTTCAATTATTTCGGTAACGGTATTTTAGCGACAACAATAATATAATTATTTCAGTAACGGTATTTTAAGGATATTGGTATTTTAGTTGTATCGGCAAAGGTATTTTACGGATAACAGTATTTAAATTATTTCGGTAACGGTATTTTAAGGATAACGATAGTCAGTTGAAAGGGTTTTGGATCCATAAAGGTATTTAAGCTGCCATCCCTGAAATACACAAAATAAAAGTAAAATGGAGTAAATTTTGACACCACTTAGTAACGTCTAAACATGAGATTGGGCAGCTAAAAAAAACCCGCGTTCCCTAAATTTTTATTCTCTACAACAAATTCAAAGTTCATTAAAAACGTATTTTCCAACAAAATTTTTCGAACTTTTCGACCTGTAAAAATACCCGGGGGAAAGGAGACAAATATGTATCATGTTTTTTTTTTTTTAGTAATAAGCTTCACTTAATCCGCTAATATAATTTTATATTGCCGCGCTATTAATTAAAAAAAATGCGCTTAACTAATAAAATTCGAACATTTAATCTCTGCTCCCCGACAATGGGTTGGCCAAATCATTGTTCTTTGGCACAACAGACATCGTTCATGGAATCAATTAAAATTAATATTAAAAACAAAAATCCTCGATTTAATTTGTAATTTTCTTAGTATTATTTTATTTTTTCTCAATTTCAAATGTAATATCTCAAAATTATTTTGTCTTTTCTAAATTTCAGTTGAAAATCCAAATTTCATTTGCTATTTTCTGAATTTCATATGGAACATCTAAATTTCTATTTATTGGATCTTCACAAAATTTTAGTGAACTAACAATAATTATTCAAATCTTAAAACTAAATATTGACGTTAAATCCAGCCAGTGACAGACAAAACTTCAAGGGCTCAGCGACTAAATATGTTCAGGAGCATTTGTAAAACTTTTAATGTACCAAGTCTGGTGTGTATAATCTTCAATAAAATAAATAAATAAAACTCTCAATTTTATTTGTTATTTTCTCAATCTCAATATCAATTGTTCTTTTCTCAATTTAAAATGGAAAGCTCTGAATTTCAATTGAGTTCTGAAATATTAAAAAAAACTATTTAGTTTAATAGTGAATTTTATCGTTGATCTATAAGTTTATGTTTGAGATTTTATTCGTTCGGTTTATTTAGTTTTTCAAACGCTCCATTAAATCATTATCATTTTCCGAATTCCATCAATTTAGAATAAATAGTATTCTTAAAATTGACGCTAGTTTTTCATTATTTAACCACGCCTACTGCGCCCTTTCTTAAACTTTCTTGGACAATAAATACTCTAAGTTCGACAGTGATACGATATACCTTTTTAGGTTGGACAGATGGTATGAAAAGCCTCATATGGACGTCGCTTTAAATGTTGTATCCAAAATTGCGAATTACTTACAAGGTCAGTCTCCCGATTTTTTCTCTTCGATCTTAATGAAATTTAGTTATGTGATAAAAAAAAAATAAGGGCCACCTATTTTTTTAGCGGATCGATCTCACGTTTAAGTGTTAAAATGTGGGGTCAAAGCTAAGATATTTTTGTATGAAAACATGTCTGAAACTAATGAAATTAAATTTTTTTTAACGCAGCTTTGATGTACTCGAGAAAAAAATTTGTTTTATAAATATTGCCCTTCAAGGTGTTAAATAAAATTAAATTTTTAAATTATTAGTAAAAAAGCTCTTGAGAAAAAGTTGCATTAAAGCCGATCAATTACACATGTCCTAAAAAGCTCAGACACCCCCTCAATTTAACACCTTATCATGAGATTGAGTCGCTAAAAAAATATGTGTCCCTTAATTGTTTTTTCGTTATCACATATCTAAGTTTCATTAAGATGGGAGATAACACATCGTTAGTCTGCCCTTGTGAGTTAGTAGTTTAATTTAACTTTTTTTTTTTAGATTTTGGCTATCTTTTAACAGTATTTTTATTAAAATTTTAAATGATTTTATTTAAAGACGAAATTTTTCTTTCACATTAGAGCATTTTTTAGTGATTTTTATAAATATTTAACAGTTTCCGATAATTTAAAACTTCAGCAAATTTGAGAAACCTGAAGATATTAGCCGATTTCAAATTATTTCTTTTAAAATATTGTTGATTTTGTATGCTTTTTGATATATGAGGTGTTTAATAATACTTCAGTCAAGAACAAGAAATTCTTATTAAGTTTATAGTTTAACCCAACAAATATTTCTAGAAATTGTAAAAACGTCGCTTAGTTCTTCGTATCCGTATTAACGAATTATTTAGGCGAAACATGAATAAAAATCAAGATTTTCGGTTCAGGCACGGCTCTCATATATGACAAAATGTTAAAATTTAATTACGGTTACAAAACTAATCACAACTTTTAGAAAACTTGTTGTTGGTTTAAAAACCACGTTGTTAATGGTTGTGCCAATTTTAATTTCAGCCAAAGCAATGATACACCTACCTAGATAGGGTATTTAATCGGTTAACCGTTACTCGATTATTCGATGAAATTTAATCAAACAATTGTTCGGGTAAATTAAAATTATCAATTTTAAGTAACGAATAACTCGAACAATTTTAGTCGATTAATCGAGTAATTCAAAATACGTTCTATTTCAGTGAACTCCAAAATACGTATGTTCTTTCGTTCAAATTCCATATAAAATTTAAATCGATAACTTGAAAAATCGGAAATACGTTTTTTGGGGCCTCAATATGAACCTAGTATAAAATATAGAGCATTGCGTCAGTTACGGTTTTAAGTTAAATATAATATTAGTAAAGTAGTTTTCTTAGGAGAAAAAACGTTCGGCACCGAGACCAATACCTAAAATATCACATTTTTACCAAATTTCTAAAGTAAAGGGTCCGCCATCTAACGTTTTTTTCCGATGCCGATTTTGCCAAAAAAAAATCATCTTTTCAGATGAAGCTCATACTGCATGGCCAGCCGAGGCAGCCATTTGAATGAAATTATTTTCCATTATTAACCGGAAGGATTGTACTTTCAAATAAAAAAAAAAGAAATTTGAGAAAATATTCAGTAGTTCTTTTTTATAGCATTTTCAAAAAAAAAAAAGTTATTTGGCGGACCCTTTATAAAAGATTGTGTTAAATTTTTCTTTACAAGATTTAAATTGTGCTTAATTTCATCATAATTTGTTGGCGTTGCATCTCGGATTGGGCCGTTCACTCTTTTCTTTCATTCTGATCTACATATATTAAATCATTGGTAAACATTCGAATTCTTTTAAATGTGATAATAATGGCATTTCAGCCTTTCTTCTTAAGAAATGCGTTTCTTCATTTATTTTACCCCTCAAAATAATTTTTAATAAATCTTTACGAGCTGGTTATTTCATTCAGAAATGGAAATTAAAGACTATTTTCCTAATTCTTCAAAATGGTAGTAGGAGCAATGTTACTAATTACCGCCCTATTTTCAAATTAACCAATATTGCTAAAATTTTTGAGCACATCGTGTTTGATAAACTTTTTTCCAGTTAAATGGATATATAAAGGGTGTCCGAAGAAGAACGCAATTTTTAAATCTGGCAACATTCGAAGTGTCATTGTTTGACATTTGAACAATTGTTATTGTTTGCTAGTAGAAGGTACGAGATTAGTAAAAATGGAGCGCTACACGAATGAACAACGCATTCTCATTATGAAATTGTTTTACCAAAATGGTGAAAGTTTTTTGCCGATAAAATCATCTTCAGTGTCACGAGAAGCAAATGCATCCTCAACGTGTCACTGTGTGGTGTGGTTTTTGGGCTGGAGGAATCATTGGACCTTTTTTTATGAAAATGAGGCAGGTCAAGCGCAAACAGTCAATGGTGTTCGGTATCGTGAAATTTTTCTTGCCTAGAATTGAAGAAATGAATGTGGAGGGCATGTGGTTCCAACAAGACGGCGCCACATGGAGATCAGAATTGGCCGCCTAGATCGTGCGATTTAACACCATTAGATTTTTTTCTTTGGGGTTTTTTGAAGTCGATGGTTTACGCGAATAAGCCGACGACGACTCAAGCCTTAAAAGAGGAAATTGGACGCTGCATTAATGAAATACCGCAGCATTCATGCAAAACGGTCATTGAAAATTTCATTAAAAGTTCGCGTGCATGCCAGCAAAGCCGCGGCGGCCATCTGCACGATATATTGTTCCATACATAACCTCATTCTGTCTACTTTACGATATAATAAAGTTTCACGATTTTTTTTTAAATATCTGTGTTTTATTTAAAATTTAAAAATTGCGCTCTTCTTGGGACACCCTTTATATGTTTCACAACATGGATTTATGGCTGGGAGATCAACAACAATTAATTTATCGGTTTTTGTTAACTTTTGCATCTCTTGTTTTGAAAAAGGTGTTCATATTGACACAATTTTCATATATTTCGCCAAGGCTTTTGACCGAGCTTTTATTATATAAGCTTTCCAAGATTAGCATCCATTCAAATAAGCTTAGTTGGTTCCGTCATTATTTGATTCCCAGAATCGCAACAGTATCTGTAGATGGAATTTGTTCGGACTATTTAATACCAACGTCAGGTATTCCACAGGGCAGCAGCCTTGGTACTTTATTATTTAATATTTTTATAAATGACATTTCATTGCTTTAAAAATTCAAAATTTTTAATGTATGCTGATGATCTCAAAATTTTCCAGCCAATTTTTTCTGTAAGGGACGTTTTCGACCTTCAGGAAGACTTGAATACTCTAGTTCATTGGTCAAATTGTAATGGTTCACCCTTTAATATTTCTAAATGTTATAGTATGCCTTTTCATAGACATCGAAATATTATAATTTCTGATTACAGAATGTTTGGTAATGTATTGTCATCTGTTGATGAAATTTTGGACCTTGGTGTAGTTTTTGATATTTGATATTTCACAAGTCATTTAAATTTTATTGTACCAAAAGCTTATTCGCTTTTAGCATTTATTCGACGTAATTTGGATAAATGTTTTGATCACATAACGAAGAAAGTTGTTTATACTTCGTTTGTTAGATCTAGATTGGAATATTCTTCATTTATTTGGAGTCTGCTCTTCATATTGGTCGTATTGAGAGAATTCAAAGAAAGTTGGTGAAGTTTGCCCTACCATGTTTTAACTATCCGAATCATTTAAACATTCCTTCTTTTTCTAGCCCTTCTTGCACAGATAAATGTGAGTTTATTTCTTTAAAAACTCTGGAAACTCGTCGTATTATTGCTAGTTTAACTTTTTGACATGGTATTATTTGTGGTGTTATTGATTCTCCTGAGCTATTAGAGTTAATTTTAGTATATGTTACACCAAGAAGTTTTAGAAATATAAGTAAATTTTTTCATATTGATATACACACAACTGAAAATCTATGAGATTATTAAATTAGATTAGACTAGAGTGGCACTATGCACCGCGACCAGAAGTTGGTATTTTGTGCTGCCAGCGAATACACCCTATAGGTTCAGGCTCAATACGAAGCCAACTATCCTACCAGGTAAACAGTTCCAAACGTCCGATGGCGTCACTATTCGACCACCAAAATAACGCACCCTCCTGTCGGAGAGCCTCGGACATTTGCAGAGAACATGCTCTGAGGTCTCGGGTTCCAATTCACAAAACCTTCACGTTTCCGTAGAGGATCGTCCCATCTTGTACAATTGATACCTAAGGCCACAGTGTCCCTTGAGCTAACCCGTCACGGTCCTTAGTTCGCCCCTTGTCATAGACAAGAGTTTCCGCGACCTCTCCCCAGAGGGAGATATAAACAAACTCGCCTGTCGCTACCCAGGCGATCTGGCCCAATAGGCCCCAAACTCCGACTCCCTCCATCTTCTGAGCCTCTCTCTGACATACCCATTGGGTACGCCACAGAAGGGTTCAGGGCCAATGAATTGTCGACGAGCTCCGCAGTTGGCCAAGCAGTCAGCCCGTTCGTTGTCCTCATGCCCCTCATGGCCAGGAACCCAGCCCAGTGTCAAGGAGTTGTTAAGTCCTAGACGATTTAGAGAGTCGATACATTCCTTAACCAGATCCGACGACACATCTTGAGCCCTCAAGGCACCAAGTGCCGCCTGGCTGTCAGATAGAATGTAGATCGTGACCCCACGTGTCCTCCTCCGCAGACACTCTTCCACACATATACAGATAGCGAGATTATTAAATATTTATTGTAATAATTTAGACATAAGTGTTTCTCACTCCCAATTTAAAATTTTGTTAAATAATTTATTTTAAATATCTTAATTTTTATAGGCTAGTCTGTAAGGATATTGTATCCATAGACTTAAATAAATAAATAATCACATAAATTAAAAATGTATGTGATTTTTATTTTATATTTTTCTAAGGCATAACTAGACCATATTAGTTTTGATATTTGCAAAAAATTCACAAAGTTATGTCCCTAATATTTGATTAAAGTTTAACTTTATAAAACCTAAAGAAAATAAAGTAAAACACCTCAGCTGTATATTATTTTGGTAGATCTCTTTAGTTTTAAATTAATTACCTAACTTTTTTTTTTTAATTATGATAAAATTCATTTCGGAGTTCATGGTTTTGTATTTATTTTGTGTTTTATTATGAATTTTTAAGGAAAAATTAATAAAATAAAACTATTGAAAATATTGGAGTTACTCGAGTAATTTTAAAATCTTACACCGTTAATAGATTAAGTTAAAAACCTCAAAATCGAGTTACTTTAACAAAACAAACCCAAGTAATTTGAATACCCTACTACCTACCTCCCATATATCCCGAAATTTAAAAATTTATTCAAAGATGCAAAACTCATTAAAACATTAAGAAAATTTGTTGGTGGTATAAAAACAATGTTGTTAATTGGTGTGCCAGTTTTAAAATCAAGTATTAAAATGGAGGCAAGGACAAGCCTACCTTCCATATATCCTAAAATTTTAATTACCGTTACAAAACTCATAAAATCTTTAAGAAAATTTGTTGCTGGTATTAAAACCATATCATTAATTGGTTTTGCCAGTTTTAACTTCAATCAAAGCAGGGACAAGTCTAGCTCCCATATATCACGAAATTTATAAATTTAATAACCGTTGCAAAATTTTTTCCTCATATAAAAAACCATGGCTTTAATGGGTGTGCCAAAAAAAAAATCAAATTTAATTGATAGAAAAAACATCTGAACTTTTTGTAAAAGCAATTTCTGTTAAATTACCACCACATTATTTTTAGTGTAATATTTTAACTATTTTATTGGTATTATTCATATCAAGTATATAAATATCGGAAAAAACAATAAAATTTTTCACGTCGACAATATAAATAATATTCAAATAAGTTTTAGTAACTATAACAAAAACTAATCCATATTAAGTACGTATTCCGTTTTTGGTTCGTTGAAAATTTTCCAATGCATCTATAAAATTAATCAAATTTTATGATCAAACTTTTTTTTTGTTCTTGTGTTCTAGTGACACAATATTGAAAATTACTCTATGAATCATGTAAATAAAATAAAAATTTCATTGGAAAAAATTCTACCAATGACTTACTACTAAAAACATTATAACTAAATATATGAACGGGGGAACAAACGAGCGAATGAACGAAAAAACGTATAAGACTAAAAAAAGCTGCTTAAAATGCGCATTATGAAAATGAAAATCTTACAAATTTCTCCCAAGAAATTTTAAAACAAGAAAATAACTAAAACAAACATTATGGAAAGAAAACTAAAATTGCAGCTGCAGCTGGAGTTGTTTTTTTTTTGAGCTAAAGTCTTAACACAGACATCATCATCTTCATAATATGACTGACTTTTGTTACAAACTTTTATACTTAAACATACGCAAACATCCTGCATAAGAATCATTGAAAGAAAACTTATAACTTTATACGTTGGAGAACGTGTTGCAGTAGCAATAAATGTACATTTACAACTTGAAGGCATAAAAAACATGCTTATACATACACCCATACTATTTAGGCTGCTTCCTTTTTAAAAAAAAACTTCCAATTTTCGACTTGAGAACCCTCATTTACTTTGAAAAATGTCCCGCTTTTCAAAAAGGACATATTCTCATGAAAATAGTTTATTTAAAAAACTTAAAAAAATAAAAAAAATAATTTTGATTTTTTTGTATTATATTTAAACCCAAATACTCACCCTTAACCACACTAGTCCTAAAAAATTTTTAAAATTTTGCATTATTTTCAAAGCTTCAATTACACTACTAAACAATTTTTAACTTTTTGCGGAAGTTGTCTTTGGAAGACACAATTTTTAATAGACTAGGTGCGCTGGTATAACAAGGTGCGCTGAAACCAAATATTTTTTTTCAATTGCAGTTTTTGAAATAACGCGGTTTTTATATTTACATAGTTCACCGAATTTTTTTCATATTTTTTGCTTAATTTTTCCAAATTAAACCGCAATATCATGATTTTTTTTAACTATATAAATCTACAAAATTATCTCTAATTTCAGTATAATAATGTCAATTTCTGTTTCAGGATATCTTGCCGGTACTCTCAGAAAAGTTACTACATGACAGTTATTTCTGTAGTAATGCTGCAATTTTTAACTGCAATTGCAATTAAAGAAAACGGAAGAACACGCTTCGCGTCGTAAGTGAAAACTTCCCTGCTGTAATTTTTATTAAATAAATAAAATACAGATACAAATGTAATAGAAGATAAATTAATTAACTTTTCTATTATTAAATATTGTGTTTCTTTTCTTTCGGCTCTCTTATAATTGCATCTTAATTTAATCTGATGAAAATAAATCAAAGAAGCAATATTGCATCACGCAGACAGATATGTGGCAAGAATGATTTGTAAAAATATAATAAAACATAAAAAGCCAAAGTGATGTTTTGTGTAAAAATAGTATCCTAATAGTCTAGTTTATGAAAATAAAATCAAGTTAAACATATTTGAACACAATTTTTTTTTTCAGTAATATATTTTTTAAAAGCAGATATTGTTGTTTTACTGGATTTTCAGTTGGTTTTACTAAATTCGACAGTTTATTTTGAACGGGTAAAATAACTACACTTTGCAGTTGAGTGTACAATTTTAGTGTACACCTTTTCAACTGCTACTCAGTGTAAAAACGGTAATGACATGTCATTACATTTACTACTAGTAATGATTTCAGCTTACTCTTTGTATTACTTAAACATAAATAATAAGAACATACTAATAACTAGTTAATTTTCGTATTATTTTAATACAAAACATAATATGTTACCCATAAGAACTTATTTTTATCATTATTTTAAATATAAAGTAATGATCTAAACATTTTTCTTTTTTAATACTCATTATTTTTGAATTTTATATGCACCAATAAAGCAAGTCTTTTATTTATTAGCCGCTGTTTTTAATTTTTTTTTAAATCCTTCCCACCATTTTTAATTTTATTTTAAAATTTAAAATACAATTTATAATTTATTTAAATTTTATTTTTTTGACCTTAGGCATTTTTTAAGCTCTAAAGTAATGACATTTTGTTCCATCAAGTCATTAATGTTTTTATCTATCAAGAATAATATGTCGAGATAGTTTAGATGGTAGATCGGTTGACTACAGCCCGGTGTTCCATGTTCGAATCCCGTGTGGGCACTTTTTATTAAAAAAGTTTTTTTTTAAATTTATTTTTAGATTCATTATTTTTGTCCATACTAGTATGCACATATTTTTTGATTTTTCGTAAGTCCACTATTTTGTAATGTAAAAGTAATGAGATTTGTAAGGACAATTGTAAGCACTTGTCATTGTCAAATATGTACTTCTATAAAAAATTATGCTTTTCTACACTGGGGACTCTGGGATACCTTCAGTATTTTTTTTATTAAATAAGTATAATAAAACCGCCCAAAATTATTTTAATATTTTCAATCTTTCGATTCTTTTGTAATTTTTTAATCAAATTTTGGGCTTTAAAAAAATGCAAAATTTTAGGCACTTGTTTGGCCTAGCGTGGTTAAGGGTTAACATTCTTATACAAACTTAATATTTTGTGGCTGAGGATTTGGGGTAGAGATGGGCACGTGACACGAAATTTGCGTGAGTCACGTGTGATCGTGAGTGAAAACAATTTTACTCACGTGAGTCGTGCGTGAGCGTGATAAGAAAAATAAGTTCGTGCGTGAGCGTTAGTGAGTCAAATTTACTGCGTGAGTTTACGTGATTTCAATTTTTTCAAGTATTTTTTAAGTATTTTTGCGATTTCTTTAATGTTTTTTTTTTTTTATTCTTGTTTTGTGTTTTTTCTATGCCTTTCATTGATTTTTTTGTTTTTAATGGCAATTCCATACAAATGGCAACACCATACTAATTTATTTATATTTTTTTTACCAGTGACTGATACCACAGTGATACATTCTAAGCTTCAGCAGCTAACCACATCTTTCTTATACAAAAAACGCAAATTTAAGCGTGAAAAGCTCTAAGTTGCAGTTGTTGCTTGTTGCCTTAGATGTAGTTAATAGTGTTGTGAAATCCTGCTACTTTTGACTACCCGATACTACTCAATACTTTTGAATTGAGTACTCGATACTTTTTGATTTGTATTTTATGTTTCAATATTTTTAAACACTCTTTTTGACAACATATTTTTGAATTTTTTAATTCACATTTTTATTGCACAAACTAAAAAACTAAATTCATTTCTCGTTCTTTGTATTTTTTATTTTTCTATAATTTTTTAGTTTTTATTCTTTGCATTATTAACGGCAGTATTTTTTCACAACTGTGTGAGCAAATTTCGATCTTCGTTTGAAGCGTTTTGCATGAAAAAAGTTCCTGAAACACACAAAAATGAAATCGTTCTTAAGCAGTTAAACTTTGTAACTATGTATATTCGTCCACTGTCTGTTGCTGAAGGTAAGATTACACAAATAATGTGTATTCCAGTCAGTTCAGCAACTAGCGAACGTGTGTTTTCTTCATCAGGAAGAATTCTTGACAAGATTTTGTTTCTTCATAAAAATTTAGAATAATATTTTTTATAAAATATTAACAAATTTTTACAAAATTTATTTTGTAGTTTAACCAGTAATCCGTAATAATTTACAATACCAAATATTGAACAATGAGTGTAACAATTTTAATTTAAGTTACTTAATTTTTAATTTTTATATGCATAAAGTAATAGCTTTTTCTTCATAAAAATAAAACGAAAATTTCGTGAGCGTGAGTCAAGGTAAAATTACTCACGTGATCGTGCGTTAGCGTGAGTGAGCAAAAATTGTTCGTGCGTGATTATAATTTTTTCTTCGTGAGCGTGAGTGAAAAATCACTCAGTGCCCATCTCTAATTTGGCGTTAAATATAATACAACAAAATTTAATATTGATTTTCCTTTAAGTTTTTAAATGAACTATTTTTCTGAAAATAAGTCCTTTTAAAAATTTGGAAACATTTTCAAAGTCTGGTAGCGAAAACTTAATTTTTTCAAAAATATTGAAATAATTACAGAATTTTTTTAAGAGGATTGTCCCGTAAAAAATCGCAATTTGTATTTTTTTAAGAAGCATCCTAATACTCATGCACACACAGAGAACAAACATAAACAAATGTTGGTTGAACAGGAAATAGGAATAAAGCAGCATTGAAAATTCCAAAAAAAAACAACAAGAATGTAAACCTTAACTTGGCAACATGAGTCATGTTACGGGAAAGGCATTGTAAACATTATGAATCCTTATTGCATACATGCAAACAAACAAACAAACATGCATCATGCTATAAACTACACTATTTATATGCGGAGTTTTGAAATTTTTTTGTGGTAACTATGCATCTTATGATACACTCGAGAAAAATATTATGAATTTTTAAAGTATGTTAGTATGTTTTACCTTTAAAACGATAAAAGATTAAATCATTAAATAAAATTTTTTTTTACTAACTTCGATTTTTTGGTTGTACATACCCAAGGTGCAAACAGACAAACCATCAGTGGTGTAAAAATGTAAATGCCAAGAAATAAAAAGCCATAATGTTATAACAAAAAGATGAAAAAGAAATCTTATAGGCAGCAATAAAAAATGATCTAGTAAGGAATTTTAAATTAATTGTGGTTTGGCTGAGAAAGTTATTTCTTGGCATTGCACAATGGCACACAGCACTAGAAAATGTCTGTAACATTAAAACTTTTTTTTATGATTTTAATATATTTTTTTTTTATTCTTATGTTTTATTTATAACATGAAATTGCTCAGATATAAGTTTTAATAAAATTTTCCAAAGTTTTTTTTTTTTTATAAAATTAATAAAAAATTGTAAAATTTCATAATTCGATTTATGCTCTTCAGGGATCATTGTGTATGGACTACATATGTTCTAAATTTCAGCGAAGTCAAATGACGCTTTCGAAGTAGTTAAAAATTTTTAATTACGCCCTTTCGGATTTCTGCATGCATTCTGAATTGTATTTGCGTTTTTTGTGTTTTTGAGAAAAATTAATTTGGTATAATTTTTAATTTTAAGAGCCAGTGTGCACGAAAAATTATTAAATTCAATATATTAAATTAAAACTCTTCCTTAGAGCTTAAAATAGAAATTTATGGCATACCCATTACATGAAGGATACCGTTATCCTAGGGATTTTTCATAATATATGAGTTATTTTACTTGGTTCTTAATAAGATAATTAACCGATTTTTAAATTTAAATAGGTTTTCGAAAATAAACTTCATATAGATAACGTTTTTTTTTGTCAGATTGGAAATTCTACGGAGTAAACGTTTTATAATATAAGACTCCAAACTGTAAACGTAAAAAAATGGGTTTAATCCGCATTATCGCGAAAACCGCTTCATTTGACTTTATAATTGTAATTATCTCCAAAATATTTTATAGATTTGATGTAACGTGGTTTGTGATATTAAATTTAATATTAATCATTTTTAAAAATTAAAATTTTATTAACCTACACACAGAGAAAAATTTTGATGTTTGCCAACTGAAATTGAATTAATACGACTTATATTCGGTTATTACGAATTACAGTCGGTTGGTACAACTGAACATTTGTTTTCACAACAAAGTTCGGTTAATTCAACTGAATACTAGTTGCAACACCCAAAAGATTCAGAAATCTAATGTCAATATTGTTGTACTAACTGAATTTATAAGTTGCTACCATTAATATACACTTTTCAATTCGGTTGCCACTTTGTTTTTCTGTGTGTATAGTCGAAGCTTTATCGTATTTAGTAACGGCCGACCAAAGACTTCACCCAGAAAATGCTTTTGTTTTCGGTATTTTAAAGCATTATGAACAAATTTGAGAAATGGCAAAATGTTTCTTGGACTTATGGGTGTTTTTTTAAGACTTTCGGATTTGATTACAAAAAAAAACACATAAAATTTTGAGAAATGTATGAAATCGTTATTTGAGTCGATAGAACGATTTAAATAATTCAATGTTTAAAGATGATTTCACGTAAATATTGACCGCGGCTACGCCTTAAATGGTTCATCCGCTTGGTCCAATTTTGGCATACTCTCTCCAACATATCATGAATAAATTCTTCAATATTGGATTCTAGTGCGTCAGCCGTTGCTGGCTTGTCCCTATAAACATGAGCCTTAACATAGCCCCACTAAAAAAAGTCTAGGCGGCCAATTGACCTTCCCTAAACGTGAAATAAACTGTTCACCGAACTCGCCTCCCAATTGGGCCAGTGTTTCGCGTGCTGTGTCGTATGTGTGCACCGTCTTGTAGAAACCACATGTCACCCAAGTCCAGCTCTTCCATTTTAGGCAAACACAATTTGTAATCATCGCTCGGCATTCACAGTAAAGTTCCAGCCTTCGTCGTCTTTGAAAAAGTACGGTCCAATGATGCCACCGCTCCATAATCCACACCAAACAGTGCATTTTTCTTGATGCATTTACAGTTCTTGCAATGCTTCTGGCTGGTCTTCACACCAAATGCGGCAATTTTGCTTTTTCACGTATCAATTCAACCAGAAATGAGTTTCGTCGCTGAACACAATTTTCCGATAAAAAAATTGGATTTTCATTCAACTTTGCCAGCGCCCATTCACCAAAAGTGAGCCGTTGTGGTAGGTCGTGTGGTTCCAATTCGTGCACCAGCTGTATTTTAAAAGGTTTTACACCCAAATCCTTCCGGAAAAGGAGACCCAATTGCTGCGAACGGCGCTGAATCTATAATTCACCGTCATCAACAACACTGGCGAATATTTTCCTCTGTCCGCACTCTACTTTTGCGTGTTGGTGGTTTAATGTCCAATAATGTAAATTTGGTACGAATTTAGCACTTTCTTATAATAAAATTCAATAATCTGCAAGCGTTGTTTGTTTGTAAGTCGATTCATGATTGAATTATAGACCAAACTGAACATGTTTAACAGTGACATGTTACTCGAAAACAGCTGAGCTGCTAAAATCGGAGTTGCCAAAAAGAAAGTTGCTAAAAAATCACCCTTTAGATGCGATTTTCAGTGTAAAATATTAAATGTCCGCTGTTAAGCATTGCATTAAATATTCGGCCGCCGAATGCTCGGTCAAATCGAAAAAACTTCGCCAGCCTTTACAGTTACACTTCGGCTTTTTCCTTAAATTTTTTACTCAAAATTTAATTAAAACGGTTCAACAAATATGTTTTCAATGTCAAAATTTTTACACGTGTTCTCCAAATACCCGACCAAATATCGTTTGTTGGCTGAAGTCTTCTGTCGGACACTATTATTTAGCGACCTACCTGGAACCTTTTGTTTATCGATTTTTGGTTCTTTACATTTTTAATATGTAGTCACATTGATTGGGCCTTGAAGAGGTGGACATATTCCACGTCTAGAGTTTTGAATGACATTAATGGGTACTCGTTTTCGAATAACATTTTCAATTTTTCTTTCACACATTTTCAATATATACAGTTCAAATGTCTGTTGAGCGGGTTTCAATTCAGTTGATCAAATTGTTTCTGCTGTTATCGTTTAAATTAGTTATTTAGCTAAAACACCGATAACGATTCAGTACTGTTTCAAGGAACTATTTTTAACCTTAAAATAAAACACTTAACATACCTATAGCCCTAAAATATCCTAACGAAATTATATAAAATACCGTTAACCTTAAAAAATATCAAAATAATTCTAAAATATCGATAATCTTAAAATATCCCAACATTTTTTTGCTCAAAAACATCGATACTTTAAAATTATAAAAAATTTGTTAATTATAAATACATTCAAACATACATATCGGTTATACCATGAAAGGACTTTGAAAAATTTGCATTTTTGATCTTATGTCATCCAACTAAAAAAGCTTCTGAAAGCTGCAATTGACTACATTTACGATCTGTACTGCAAATATAACCCATTCTTTCTAAAAATGTATTTTTACTGCTGTTGCAATCTTAGAATGTATTTAGCTTTTGTTAATTTAGGTGTTCTAGATGTAGCTGCTATCTGTAAAATTTGTATATTATAAAATAACATTAACCCTAAAATCACCTTACGAAATAATTTAAAATAACGTTAACCTTAAAATAATATAACGATACTACTTAAAATATTGTTAGCCTTAACATACCCTCACGAAACATTCACAAATTGCTGTTATCCAATACCGATAGCCGAATGAAACGATTGCCAACCCTGCTTATTAATTATCTCATTTTACTTCAAGAACAAAAAAAAAAACATAATTCTGTAAGTTTAAATTGTTTTATTGGTGGTAACATTTGTACTAATTTGAAATTTTAATTTTAATAGACGAATTCCTTGATAAAGACAGCATAAAACTGTCGAAACGTAGAAAAAATTTGTATTAAATGATTTTTAATTACATTGGAAATTAAAGGTCCTACTAGCTTAAAGAAAACACGAAAAATTTCATCCGTATTTGAAGTAAGTTGTCGACCCAAATTTGTGTAATTCGTGAAATTTACAATTTCCTCTAGTTAATTTAAAACACAATTGTTTACAAACCATTATTTATTTTGTGTTCCGCTATCAATCTCACTTGTAGATGCCGTTATTTTCTCATATTTTTTATTTTACTATAAAGTACTCTTTATTAACAACTTATATTCCCGCTAATATGTATGGACCTGGCTCTGGGCAGATCCAGAAAGACATTTTAAGCACAAATTTTTTTTGTTGATTTAGCTAAAAATTCAGTTGATTTAGCTAAATTTTTAGTTAATTTAACTACAACTTTCAACCCAAATTTAGTTGTCATAAAATTCAGATTTCTTAAATTTGGCAGACTGAGATTCTCAACTTCATTGAAAACTCTTCTGGCGTAAATTCAGGTACTATTTTCTGTTGTCGTAGCTGAAATTTGTACGGGCTGTTTTTAATGAGTGTACAATACAAAAATACGCGGTTAAAAATCGGTCCATCTCTTAAGGCTGCACAGTGGTACTTGATTTTTAATATATTGACAATAGGGTATATATATCGAGCCCTAACCGCCAAATTTACAATTAAACAGTAGATGCTTTTTTAATTTTTTTTTTTTTTCTTTGCTTTATCCGATGGCAATAAAATTTAAATATTGTATAAAAGACCAAAACATAATGCAAATTAAATTTTTTTAACTGCTAAATCTCACTTTAGATGTTAAATAAAGGGATCTAATCTGACCCCATTTTTGTTTTTCGCGATATTTCTTATTTGGTCCTAAGAAAATATATGCATATCGGATATCAACGAAAGTCTTTTGAATTGCGAATCAAAGGCTGAGCGTGTTGTTTTTTTCTCCTTTTTATTTTCACACTTGTTTTGTTTAAAAACAAAATGTAAAGCGGGATTGTCACTTCTTTCAAAATGTGCTCTGATGATGGGAACCTAGAAAATTCCCAAAAATATATCTATCAACACATTCCTGAAAGTGGTCAAATAATAAATTTGAAAACAAAAACTCTATACATTATTTGTTAGTACAATATCCTAATAAATAAATATAGAGTATGGCCTAGAACTTGAATAATTTTCGTTGTCATTTATAGAAAACATTTTATTTTTTGTATAAAAAAGTCCACGATGTGTTAAGTGGTGCTATTGTTCTGTTACGCCCTTTTAAAGTGGATCTTTAAAGTACCAAATAATTTGTAGGATTACATTAAAAACTCGTGTTGGATCAAATAGGTATCGCTGAGGAGCTTGTTTAGGTACATTAATAATGATGTGTAATTGTACATCATTGCCAGAGATGGGAATGGGTAAAACAAGATTTCATTTTATTTAATAAAAAGTTTCACTAGACGAATTCCAGAGAAGCTTCAGTGATTTTATGTATTACTTACTTAACGTGAGGAATATAATTATTTTGTTAGATAAAAGATAACGAAGTTTTTCTGTAAACTAATACAACTTTTCATTAAAAACTGAACGAAAAATTTCATACATTTTATGAAACTAAGATTTTGAATAATTTTCTTCATTAAATATATGAATATTTTGTGATATTATAGTTTTCATAAAATTTTATAAAAGCGAAAATAAACTTAATGAAAAGCCTCAGTGTGGGAGTTTTAGTACGATTTTATTCCTTTCTTGCAAAAACTCATTAAGAAACATGCAGAAAATACTCTCATAAATAAATAAAACTAAATTTTCACGTTTTTTTTTTTTGCAAAAAATTAGATTTTAGTACAGTTTGACATTCATTAGTTTCGAAAATGAAGAAGTAATTACTCCTAAATTACGGTCGTGTTAATTTGAGTGTGGAAAATAGTTTTTAAAATTTGCAACTGATTTTCTCATATATTATAATATACCGATCAGAGTGGTAGTATAAAAGGTACTTATTTCTAATAACTCTTTCTTTCGTGAATAGCCCCACTGTGCCTTATTAGCACACGCTGTTCTACTACTATAACGAGAACATGAGTATTATTAAAAATAATAAATTATTTATAACCCAGTGTAGAAAAGCTTTACCATATAACTAAGTGATTATATAATTACATATTTGATAATGGCAAGTACACTCAGGGAAATTATGCTGTAAATATTTGTAGTTCTTTGAGTTGTAATACAATAATCTTTGTTTTGAAGTGAAAAACAGTCATTTGTAGAACAAATTTAATATTTGACTACACATATAGTTCATTTAAAAAAACAAACCACATCAAATTACTGTATTATGATTTTACATTCATTTTGTACAGTAGTTCCTTTTTTTTTAATAAAACAAATAAAAGGTTGTTTATTTTTTACTGCATATATGGTTAATTTTTACTACAATTGTGGTTCATTTTTTGAGCATTAAAAAACAAATGACAATGTTGGTTGATTTTACTGAAATTTAAGTCTTCCTTTCTTTAAGTGAAATTTCATTTGTTTTTAACTACATTTGCAGAGGTCTTTACCTACATAATATTCGAAGTGTACTTACAATTGTCATTACTTTTATATGAGGATGTCATATAAAATAATGCCATGTGCCACACTGGATTCCAACCCAGACCTCCAGGTTGTCTGTCAACCGCTCTACAATCTGAGCTATCTCGACATGTTATACTTGCACAGAAAAAACTAAAATCGACATTCAATTAAAATATTTGTTGATTCAATTAAAAGTTTAATTGAATTCGGTCCAATTAAAGAAATTGTAGTATCAATGAAAATAATTTGTAACTATTTAATTGATTTCATTTTCAATTAACATTGTAATCCTATATATTAAAAATTTAATTGAATGTTGTTTTCCATTTCAAACAAATTTTTAATAGATACTATTAAAACTTTAATTGAAATTTTACCCAAAACCGTATTAAAATATTAATTGGATGTAAAAAATCAATTAAAATTTTAATAGAAACCCGATGTAAAAATCAATTAAAATTTTAATTGAAATCCGAAATAAAAACAAAAAAAGTTTTAATTGAAACGTAAAAAATAAATTCAATTAAAATTTTAATAAAACGCATTAAAACGTATTTTTATTGATACTATAAATAAATTAAAGCTTTTAATAAATGAATTAAAGCTTTCTAATAATAGTAATTGAAATTTTAAATAAAAATGCTTGAATGGTAAAATTTTTTTTTTATTAAAAATAAATAAATTAATGTAATGCAAAAAATATATTAATTAAATATTTTTTGCTTTAACAAAAGAAAAAAAAAATAACGGGTTTGAATTCATAGACAATAACATACTTTTTCTCCTTTTTAGTTGAGATCAAAATAATGCCCCTATCGTATTCTAAGTAGAGCAACTTTTTCAAAAAAATGTTTGAAGAAAATCAAAAAAACATATACTATGCAAAGGAAGTAGTTTTCTTCTAGGATAAAATTTGGAACTTCGTTTTGAAAATTTAGTGTATTTTAGTTGTTTAAAAATTTACATTTTTAATATCTCGTGCTTAATAGCATTAACTTTAACATATTTTTTAGAAACTGGAAGATCATAAAACATAGATTGTATAAAATTAAATTATTAAACGAATGCAGTTTAATGACAAATTTAGCAGCAGAATCACAAATTTCTTTAAGATTTGTGTCGTAATTAAAACATGTTTTGTAAGATATATTTTTTGAAATCTGAATTGATTCACTTTCAAGATTTTGATTATCTTGAGTGTTTTCAATGTATTACATAGTGACAGTATCTTCTTCGAAACCTTGTTTATCTTTATTGTTATCGCCACATTGCATGGAATTACATTCTGTTTCAAGACTTTTATTGCATGTATTATTATACACATTGATATTGCTTTCTGTGCATACATCAAAAACTAGCTTTTTGTTAAGATCATTAAAATGTTTGACCATGTGTTTGTTGTAAGACAGTCTGAGGTGAAATTTTGAAAAACAATTCCCAACTGTGCATTCGTATATAGTGTTCGACTTCAAACGATAATTATTTATATGGGAAAACAGTTTGTCTGCTGATTCGAACGTATTTTCGCACAAAAAACACTTGATTGTCATTATAAAATCCTTTTTTGTTGCACCTACTTTTAGTTTTTCTATTAGAAAAAAAAAAACAAAACAAAAAATTATGAAATTACCTATTGAAAAATCTCAAAATCTGAAGTTATTGTTTTTTTGAAATTTTTGTGTTTTTAGTTCGAAAAGTCTTAAAAAACAGTTTTTCGACAATAACATCAGATTTTAAGGGTGTATTTAAATTTGTAAATGTTATCAACTTAACAAGATCTATAACCACACTAAGAAGATGCTTCTTTTCAATGAGTTTATCAAAAAAGATTTGCACCCTTTAAAATCATGGAAAAGAATCATCGTCTCCATTTAAAAGATTTTCTTTAATAAATTTGTATGCTTCGTTTTTTAGAACTTTTTCTTTTATTTTAGATTTTATAAAAAATATTATTTCTTTTTTCGCGAACTAGGAAAAAAATAATAAAAACACTTGATTTTTTCCTAACCTAGAAACCATGAAGAAAAAAAAACAATATTGCGACTATGGAAAATATACTTAGGAGTCATCAACTCCTTAAAAAAATGATTAAAAATATATTTTTTTTTATTTATGTTATTCCTCTGTCGTTTGTTTGCTAAAAATTTTAGATTTTTTTTCTTTAAATAAAAAAGTTCTAAAAATAAAAGCGAAACAAAACGTTCTGGAAAAAAGGAAGCGTCATTAAAAAACTGTTTAATCATTGTTTTACTAACAATTCACAATCAAATTCTTAACACGAACAATTTTAAATAAAATACAAAATTGTTCACTATAATTTGTTAAAAAAATTATGGAAAAAGTCTTTTTAAATTTATGACGCTTCCTTTTATATTTTTTATAAAAATTTTTTTCACTCGCGTCACGACTTCTCACCTTCAATACCAAGCAAAACTAAACACTTGATCTTGTTTTTTTGACAAACTCTGCACAAGTGTAGCACTCTCACTTTAAAAAAAAGGTTATAACGCTTTTTCTTAAAACGTAGTATTGATTTTTTTTTTTTTACTACTTATTAATTCAAATTCTTTTATTTTTTTATAATAGTTAGATAGTTAGGGCATAATTTTACACTTTTTAAACATATAACACAATTTTAACTTTAAACAGTAAAAAATAATATAATTTTACTCAAAACATATTAAGCGGTTTTTGTTTCTAATGTGTTGTCATTAGTGGCTACAAAAACAGGCAATTTTGTGTGCACAAAATTCATTTTCAATTAAACATTTAATAGATATGATTAAACTTTTAATTGAAAGTGAGTTTGAAATCAAACAAAAGTTTAATTGAAATTTTATTGGCAATAATTTTTTCTGTGTGATAGATAACACAAGGCAACAATTTTGAAAAAATTTTAGGGGCTTTGAAAACCACTATACAATTTTGATGTATTGTGGTCCCAGTAGTACAAATATGGTTCAATTTTGAAATTCTATGGAGAGGTTTTTTTTTAAAAATTTTTAAGTAAAATTATAAATTTTTTTAGACGTTTCTCCACATAATTAATGATAACTAAAAAAAAATTAGTCCGATATTATTCAAATAAATTTAGAAAAACTGAAATTTACATAGCCTTTAATCCGTTAATATATTGCGTTTCAATCGGCTCAGTAGTTTCGGGGTTATAATAAAAAATTGAGGGAAAAAATATTTTTTTTACGTGAAAATAGCAAATTTTTTTGTTTTAAAAAAATCATAAAAAATCGAAAACGGCAAAAATCGTTTAGATTTATTGCTTTATCGCAAAGCCACATGTAATAGGAACAAAATGAGATATCGATCATAAAAATCGATTGATTTTTTTCGAATTTATTCACAATTAAGTGAATTCGCTCATTTTCACCAAATTTTAGTTTTTTGTCTGATATACATAAAATTGAGTAGTTAATGTTCTTCTTTCGATTGATTGAATTTTGAAAACATTTTCCCCATGCTATGTACAAATTTTCACATCAAAAAAGCATTACATAGTAACATTCGTGTATTTTTTGGCAAAACCCTACCTAGAATATACTGATTCTATTCTTCGGAAAGACATTTGTGTTGGATGAGCTTAAATGTAAATAAATAAATAAATTAAATAGTAGAAAATTTATATTTTATTATTCACATTTATTATAATGAATAAAACAAGAAAATAAATAAATAAATATGTATTATAAACTACAAACTCTGAAATTTTCTTTTAGTCGATTTTCTACTATTGTTGAATAACGAAGTGTTACTCTGAATACTCCAGCAAAAATCAGCCATCATGTGTGCATCCCAGCGACCCTGGTATCGTTCCTCCATTGTCCGGATATCTTGGTGGAATCGTTCGCCCTGTTCTTCACTCAAGTCTCCTAGATTTTCAGGAAAACGATCTAAGTGACTGTGCAGGTAGTGTACTTTGATGCTCATGTTGCATCCAAGATTCTGGAAGTGAGTTAACATCTCTTCAACGTGCGCAACGTAATCATCACCCTTGTTATTTCCTAAGAAATTTTGAATAACCCATACAAACGAATCCCATGCATTCTTCTCAATTTCTGACATTGAACTGCCAAATTCAGTATCGTTCACCAATTTGCGAATTTGTGGGCCATCAAATATTCCTGCTTTCAGCTTTTCCATACTTAGATTGGGAAACTTCCTTGAAATATACTGGAAACATTCACTATCTTTGTTAAGTGCTTTAACATATTGTTTCATCAGACCAAGTTTAATGTGAAGAGGGGGTAATATGATGCGATCTCGGGGCACTAGAGCCACATTTATAACATTTGGCGTACCTGGAACTAGTGTTTCCCTAGAAGGCCATTGTTTTCTCTTCCAATGTTCTGTTTTAGCTCTGCTGTCCCATAAACATATAAAACAAGGATATTTTGTAAAGCCGCTTTGTTGGCCTAAGAGGAAATTTACCATCTTAAGATCAACACAAATTACCCACTTATGTTCATCATACTTTATCTTCTTCATGACCAATGCAATTACAGAGTATTCTTCTTTTACTTTGGTTGAATGTGCGATCGGCAAGGAGTTAAATTTATTTCCATTATGCAAAAGGACACACTTCAAGCTGCGTTTTGATGAGTCGATAAATAAACGCCATTCGTTTGAATCATATCTCTGTAAGCCCATGGCAGTCATCAAACCAGAAATATCTGTGCAGTACACAAAGTCATCCTCTTCAGCAAAATAATGAAGTAAGTCTTTTTCTCGAGTACGGTAATACGAAACTTTAGTTTCTTTAGTTATGAGACCTGTTTCTTAATTCAGAAGATCTTTTCGACAATCCAAGGTCTCTAATTACATCATTAAGCTGATCTGTAAAATGAAAAAAAAAATTGAAATCAAGAATATGAAGAATTCAAGTTTTAATTAAGAAATATTGTAATTATAAAATATTCCAAATCTATTAATTTATACTTACTTTACGTTAGAAGACTTCATAGATAAATTCAATCGACATGGAATGCATATAGTACTCGGTGTCCAATGCTGGTTCAAATTGTGCGGATAGATATTATAGCAATCTTGATATGACTTTTGCAATGAAGTTAAGAAGCACTTCCGTCTTTTCCCGGTGATATATTGGCCGCACACATAACAAAATAAATCTGGATCGTTTTTACATAAAAATGTTCTGGCTTTCTGGCTCATTTTTATTAATATTTGAAAATTGTTTTTAACTTCAAAGCTGTATGACTCTAATTTTTGTGTAGGTATTAAATGATGTTTGCGTTATCGCAAACACTTCTTGAATGAAATAAAAAGGGTCAAGGAGATCTTATAAATACTGATACTATAATTTGGGATAACCCTTTGTGTGGATACAGTTTGTGTGTGCTGCAAATTTTTTATTATTCCCAAGAATCCTAAAAAACATTAAGGACTTTTATGAAAAAAAAAAAATCATCCGTTACAGGTAGCTAAAGGAAAATAAGAGCACTTCAGTGTACACGCACATTTATGAGCGTTTTATTACTATCCTACCGCAATCGTAAAAATTAAACAATCTTTTGTTTATTACTTATTTTTTTTTTAATTATCATAAAAATGTCATAGAGGTTTTTCCCAAAGGGGTTTTGCCAAAATGCGTGTCGTAAAATGCACCTGAGTTTTTATGTTCTGCATTTTCATTATATAGTCGGTACAATTTTCTACAGTGCTTGTAAATATGCGATACCTTCAATTAATCGTAAATAAAAATGTAAAGCAAGCATCGATTTTTATGATCCATATCTAGTTTAATTCGCATGATATGTAGCTTTACTACAAAAAAATAAAAAGTAATATTTTTTGCAGTTTTCGATTTTTTCCAGATTTTTGTTTTTCAAATTTTTTTTTTTTTTTAGCATTTTTTTTTTTTTTTGCTAACAATTTGTTTCATAACTTTGAAACTATTGATCGCATTAAAAAAATTTGTACACGTTCTTTAAAGATATTGTAAACCTTAATTTTTGTAAATTTAATTTGACAAAATCGGACTAGTTGTTTTTGAGTTATGACAACATAAGTGGAGAAATGTCTCAAAATATTGTCAATTTTACTTAAAATTTAGAATTGAAAAATTTTACCATTTTTGTACTTAGGCAGCCATGATGCATCAAATCTATATAGTGGTTAGTCAAGCCTTTTTTTGCTGTTGACCTGTGTAATACATAAATGACTTGCTGGCACAATTTGTAATTACTATCCAGCTTACAAAAATTCAAAAATAAGAAGTTATACATGTACTTACTAAATGTGAAAAAGTAATGAGTCTAAAATAGATTTTCAAAATTTTTTAGATCATTACTTTTTATTTAAAAAAATGATAAAAAGAAGTACCTAGGCAGAAAAATACAAGCGGCACAGCGTTGGTAAAGCGTCGGCGGCGGTCGGTTATGCGTTGGCAGAACGTGGGACTAACAGTATTGTTCTGTTAACCGATTGATAACAGTGCCCAACCGTTGTTTTGAGTGAACTTGCTAACGTTGGCAAAACGTTGGTAATTAAAAAAATGTTGTGCTTTCAAAATACCTTAAAAAGCAGCAATACAATTCGGTATTAGTCTTTCACATTATATTTAAATGTGTGAAATATAATAAAAAGTAAAAATATGAAATTCTTCTAATTGGTTGTAATATTGGCAAAGAATTTTGGGGATGATACTGGCAAAATACATGATTTTTAAACAAAATAGTGTTTTCCTAGTACAATATAAGTTGTACCTTTGGTAATTTTTAACACAGTGGGCTTTACAAAAATAGCAGGGTTCTGTCAGTACTATTTATTTTGTACGATTGGGTAACGCATTATTTTTTTATTGGAATAATGGGAAAACTAACTACTTACTTCTTATTATTTGTAATAAAGTAATGCAGAGAGTAAGCTGGTGTCATTATTGGTAGTGACAAAAGTAATGACTTGCCATTGACATTTATACATTGGAAACCTTAATGCACCGCAAAATCAAAGACATGTTAAAGAAGAACTGAATTGTAAATTTTCACAACGTAACTGCTTACTAAAGAATTTAAATGTAGTTACACCCAGAAAACAGACTAGGTTGTAGCAACCGCATTTGTATCCAATCGAATGGTTCCGTTGTAGCTATTGAATTTTTTGGTAGCTATCACCGAATTTCTTATAAATACAGTATATATTATTATATCTTAAATTTTATAGCTTATATGTCACAATGCATGATATCATATTATTACTAGAGCTCGTGTTTTATGAACACAAAATATGCATTAAATATACCAAAATATGTACTTAAAAGAAAAATTGTTTTTGGCTAACATTAATGAAAGAAATTTCATACACTTTATGGAATTTTCATTGGGTCAAAGAAACCATTCAAAATCCTAAAACATGGCCATTAGAACGTTTTACTGATTTTAGCAACTCTTAAAGTGGAACATGAATGGTTATGTCCAAAAGATTTTTGAAATGGATTTTATCAAAATAATTTTATGTTTTCACAAAACAAAATTATTCGGGACTCAAATTATTTGTTTAAGTGTAATTTTGATGACCTTAATTTTTTGTAAATTTGTTTTAAAATGATAAGCAACACTTGGGAAATTTTTCCTATTTATTAATGTGTTGCTTTCTTTGGAAAGGGGAAAGTGGAGAAATGAAAGGTGGGAAAGGTTGAAGCGCTTCAAACATGGCAACAATGTAATGGCACGAGATGATAAGTATTAGAACAGTTGTTGCTCGCCACCTGATGGAGAGTTGGCAAACTGATTGAAGTTTTTGTGGTTCATAGCCCTGATTCATTATTTTATTTCGGTTAGGTTATGTGCTATGGGAACACCGAAGTTATGCCCTGCGATACATATGAGGGATAGAAAACGCCTACATATTATTTTTCTAAATTTATGTTGTCGTCACCGGGAATCGAAGCCGGGACCATCTGTGAAACAGTCCAACGTGCTAACCATTACACCACAATGCCCAAAATGTGAAAATTCCGAATTTTCCGAATTCAGACTTCTGTTCTGCAGGTAATGTATGGGCGTAAAATAAAAATTGTTGGATAGGTCTTTAAAATACCTTTCATATGCTATCAACTTCCATTATCATGAAATTTACATAATTATTTCTTAAATTATTTCACATGAAATAGGAATAGAAACCTGATTTTGTTATTATTTTGTCTAAAGTGCATAAAGCATAACAAATTTTATTTGACGACCATTCACTGCCTATTTCTGATGTTATAATTTGGAATATTCAGAATTTTTAATTTTGGGTCATAAGAAGGGAAAGTTTTTTTTTTGAATATTTCCACTTATCTAATTATTTTGTAAGAATTCCATTTTTTCGTATCCTAGCTAAAACAAGCCGTTTTTGCAAATTTCTTAGACTTTTTGTTGAAAAATTTTATAAAGCATAGATAAAACCCAACATTTGTACATAAGATTTAGGAAATTTAAAAATATATATTCACACCCAAAAACAGACTCGGTCGTACCAACCGTATTTGTAGCCAACCTAGCAAAACCACACATTACCAAATCATGGGTAAAGTAATGTATCACCATAGGGCTCCATGCATTACTTTACACGTTACTTCACTGATGAATTTTACAGGCGATGAGCCTAAACGTAATGGGTGGACTCATTACCTTGTAAGGGGTAAAGTAACTGGTTACTTATATGGTTACATGGTGGGAAAAAGTAATGTGTCTATAAATAGATTTTCATAAAAAAAAATGCATAAAAATTTTTTTTACAGATCTTTTTTTTTAAATTAAATAAAAAACTTTTTTTTTATTAAAAAAAAGTCATGCTGGGATTCGAACCTGGGGTCTTTGGTATTTAACAATTAGTTAGGCGAGAACTCTACCAACTGAGCTATCGATACATATAATATTTTATTGCTTAAAATGTAAATGAGTTATTGTGCTTCGTTTTTAATAAATAATATTAAATGTTTGATTACATTTTATTAAAAGCAGTATTACTTTAATGAAAACTTTCAATGAACGAGTTCCAGTGACATTTCATAGATCTAATGCAAAAATTCATTGAAATCATGCAGATAATTCTCTCAGTGTACGTACTTTGTTTTGAAAACCTTACAATTTTAAGACCTACAATTCATAACAGCTGTCAAATGTTTTATAATTTATTAAACGATCATTTTAATATCTGATACCATGTTCTGATTAGAAAAGCTTTATCAAAACCTTAACATTTTCTTTCACTTTTAAACTGTTTAAACAATTTATTTGGCAAATAAAATAATGCAATCAAGACCTTCGATAGCTCAGTTGGTAGAGCGGTGGACTGTAGTATTGTTGTGATATAAGATATCCATAGGTCGCTGGTTCAAATCTGGCTCGAAGGAAATAGGTGCAGATTTTTTTGTCCTATGACTGCTTTTAAAAATCTTTACTTTATAATCTATTTAAAATTGCATTTAAATTTCTTCACTTTTAAATGCATCCGTAATATAATTTAAGTGCTAGTTATATATATTTAACATTAATTAAATATTTGTGGCAACGTGTTTTGCATAAATAGTTGAATAATATGGTTTAATGTTTATGGTTTAATTAATTAAAAATCTACAGCAATTTCCTCCTACATACACGGTATACATATTCACAAGAGTTTAATGTGAGACATTAATTGATTGTTATTTCATACACCCATTTATCAGTATGTATGAACAATAAATACCACAATATTTAAAAACACACTTAAAAAACATATGGGTCTTTCCAAAGCAACTAAATCAAACTTTTAATGTTAAAAAAATCTGAAATTTCTTTTAATATTTGATGTTTTTCCGATTATTATGGACATAAAAATATATAATTCCTTCGAGCCGGATTTGAACCAGCGACCTATGGATATCTTTCAACAGAACAATACTACAGTCCACCGCTCTACCTACTGAGCTATCGAAGGTTTGATTTGGATTATACTCGCATGAAATACTTAGCAACATTTTGAGATGGAATAAGCATTTATAAGATTTTTTTCACTTCCCAATAAAACATACGAAATTATGCAAATGATCTTTGATTACACAAGGGAACAAAATTGAACTTTTTTTGTGTTGACTTGAAATTTATAGTAAATTTTTACTAATCGCTAATAGGTCGCTGATTTCAAATCTAATCTCCATTTTGCTCTATCAGCTCGACTTTTCGAGATATACCGTTATATCCAAAATGAATTCACTATCGCTACATATATTGGAATAACTTGAAAGCTGTTCACCAAAATCCGGTAAAAAAAATCCGAACTCCCAACAATTTTTAGAAAAAAAAAATTTTTTGTTCTTTAAAAATTCATAAAAAATAAAAATGCGACAAAAATCACAGTTTTGGTCTAAAAACATTTAGTTAAATATATTTCGAATGAAATGAGCTTTATTTCATTGCAATCGGTGCACAACTTTTGATTTTGTTCACAATTTACTGAATTGATAAAAATCGCGATTTCCATACAAAAATAACATTTTTTAATCTGTAAGTGTTTGCTGCTGTTCTCTTTATGTAATAAGTATGTTATTGTAATTGTTTTTCTATCAGCTATACTTTTTAATTTAACAATAAAAGAGGATTTTAGACCTAGTCAGTTCACAGTCAATTAAAGGGGAAAAAGGAAAGTCCACTTTTTTTATTGATGTGTGGTTTTCCGTTGGCTACCTGTAACGGATGATTTTTAGACAGAAATTCCACCCACATTTATGAGTGCTCATTATTTGGAAAGTTGTGAAAAATTTGGTTTTAGAATGCTGAAACAGGTACATACATAACACATGACTGTCAGTAAAATTGTGGATATAATTTTTTCTAGGTACTTCAGTAAAAAAGTACGAAGTATTTATATGGGTTCATTCACAGAATTTTTCTCATTCAAAAAGTGTTTACGAAAGCGAAAAGTATAACGACAAAAATTAACTTAACTTAAGTCCCTGAGGACTTACACTTAAGCCAGGAACTCCGTCGCACTGATGAAACTCCTCAACTTCTTCCATCCTATGCCTATAAGGTCCCCCAATGCGGATATTGGGTCACTGGATAGTATTTCGACCCGGATCCCGGCAAATGCCGGGCATTCACAGTGATATTGTTCCAAGGTCTCCTCGTCGTCCCCACAGGCCCTGCACACTTCCGAGTCCGCCCTACCAATACGGTGGAGATGGGCCCTAAGTGTCGAGTGTCCCGATAGGATTTCCATCAAAAGATTCAGTTCCTTCCTACTGAGATTCAGAATTTCCCTCGGATAGCTTAACCCTTAACGACCTGCGCACAAAGCGCATGTATGAAAATCCGCTTTGAAAAAATATAAATATTGATTCTTATATTTTTTTCATGATGATACATAATTTTTAATTGCAGACATAATTATAATTATGATCAAATGCAAGCATGTATTGTGTAGTTTATGCGTGCATAAACAAAAAATTCTAAGATAATTTTTAAAAAAATTATAGAATATAGGAAAAAAACGTAAGTTTTAGTCAAAATCAAATCGCAATATCTCGAAAACATAAAGGAAACCGATATCAAAAATTTAAAATATTTGCGTTTAGCATATCAAAATTAGTAAAAAAAAAATGGTTTGTTGCAAAACATATTTTTATTAAAGCAGTTTTAAAAAAATTTAAAAAAATCGAAAAATTTTGTAGCAGGGTGCCACGGGTTAAAGCTATCCGATTTTTCTCAAATTGCTTTTGGACCTAGTGATACAATAATTTAAACAATAAATTGAAATTTTTCAAAAAAGTTTTCCGTCATACAAAAAAAAAAATGCCGCTCTCGAATGACTTCATATATGAGCATGAATGAGTTCATACATGTTCATAAATGGATGCATATATGTTGAGTTTCAACCGGGAGTTTAATTTAACTTTATTGAAAGAAAAATTTGTATATTCAATGATTTTGTTAAAGCTTAATAATTACACTTCTCGACAAATTTAACTTTTTTGCAGAAGTTCTCTTTGGAATAGATATTTTGTAATATACTTGGGTACGCTGAATTTAAAACTGTCAACATGTTTTTTCTCATCTGCTGTTTTTAGAACATCGCGGTTTTTATATTAACATCATTCACCCCATGTCTTTAATTTTTACTTAATTTTTCGTAATTCAACCGAAAAATCATTATAATATAATCTATAAATTATGAAAGAAGTGAAAAGTGTTGGATGTTTAGTTGTATCCATATAAATTTTATGTTTGCTAAACAAGTTTAAAGTTTTATCAATATGCGCAAACTAAACATTCCACTAAACTCATTTTTGAATTTAAATTTAAAATAAATAGAAATATCCTGAAATATTTAGAAAAGAAGAACGTTTTTGTATAAAAAAAAACTAAAGTAAGTAACGATATTTTAAAAACTACAAATGTGAATTTTTTTTTGCCAGATTTAGATTCAACTTACCAAAATCTATTAGAAAATATGTACAGTGCACTCGCGATAATGTGAACACTGCATTACGTGAACACCGCTTAATGTGAACACATTTTATTTTACATTGACTACTCTAAAAGGTGAACAAAGTACGAAAGCCCTATAATGTGAACAGAAAAAAAGGTCAATGTGTTAGTTGGAAATGCGTAAATACGTTAAGAATTAAACTTTTTCTAAGTTTTGGGATTCCCCTATTTTAACTGTTTCACTGCATTAAGGACAGAAGATACATAGAAACTATTTTAGTTGCTATTTTTATTTCTTTTTATTTTATTTATATATACATATGTAGTATTTTTACATAAATCTTCATACAAATGTATGTAAATAATTTTCTTAACAAAACAGTTACTTCTTTTATTCTAATAAAATGTCAATTATTATTTTAATACATATAATTAGTCTAAACTTATGGCATTATTGATAAATTTTACCTTAAATTTTTGGCATTCGGAAAGGTGAACAGCTCACAAACGTGAACACTCCCGGTTTTAATAAGTTCACGTTATCGCTAGTGCACTGTATTACAAATTCGAGTTCTGCAAAAAGTTCCAAATTCTTCATTTCTTTGTAGCTAAAATCAAAAATATGTACTTTAAAACTACTAAACATATAGCTAATAACCGGTCTATTCACTTTTTCTTTTAAATCAAATGTTTTCTCATTTATTTTTGACTATTAAAAAATTACCTCAAAATCCGTAAAAATAAATGTTTTTACTTTCAAAAATAAATCAAAAAAATTTAAAAAACTCTCAAATCCGTAAAAGTAACAGATTTTACTTTATTTTAACTATCAAAAATTAACTCACAAGTTATTACAAACAACAGTTTTTGTTTAATTTTTACTATTAACTTTTTGGTTCAAATAAAGAATTTTTTGTAAAAAGAAAATCTTAAATTAAAATAATAACTGGTACAGAAAAACAGTATTTATACGTAGTTTGTTTTTTATAAATGGTAAAAAAAGGTTAAAAAAATCTTTCTTTGAAGTTTTAATATATATTCCTTAAAAAAAAGTTCACCGATTACTTTTTAAATAAACTACAATCAGTTACTGTTAAAATATTGTGAGTGTAGTAATATTAATATTAAATTTTTTTATATGAAGATTTTGTTTACTTCGGTATTTGAAGCATGTGAAAAATTAACTAAAACTTTAAGTTCTTTACTAAATAGTTCAGTACATTTTCAATGGATTTGCAAGTGTAATACAAAAATGTGTTTATTGGAATGTCTGGTTTATATACAATCATAAAATTTTTAATTTTTTTAACATGCCTAAAATGTATAACGATAAAACGAAAAAATGGACAATTTGGAACTTCCTTGCAATACCAGTGCGATATCCTGACACAAACACCAACATGATTATACTCAAATTAACCCTCTAACTGGCAAACGATGTTTTGCAATGAAATTTATACCATGTGCTCCACTCGAAGAACAAATAATAGGTTCTTCAACAAAATTGTTTATCGTTGCCTAATTTAGGCGATATGAGCCAATATATTTTAGGGTGCGTTTTGAAAACTAAGCATATACAAGAGAAGTTTTGGACAAAAAATATTTCTCTTACCACGCTCGAAAAACTATTTTTTTTCTGCTCCGATTTAAGAAGATATCGCGATTTTCGCTTTTTGGGAAAAGCTAATTTAGGCGAAAAAGTATCTAAACTTCAATTTATATTGTTCAAACTTCAACGCTTTGATTTTTATACTTAATGTCTTCTTTCTGCAAAATTTCATAAAAATCCGTCTATTAGTTTATAAGTTCAGACGATGTCCTTTAGAGGAATCCTGATAAAATCCTGTGAGTCCTTGGACTAAAGTAAGGGCTTATTATTAAAGATAAAGCTTCAATCTTACTTATATTTTATTATAAATAGTTTTTAGGCAACTTAAATTGGTTTTTTAGATTTTTGAAAACTAAATTTTTTTTAAAAATAATTAGTTTTTGAAATTTTACGATATTTTGGTTTTAAGCTTTCTCGCTTCCAAACCGTGGACGGCACACGAAAAATTCTTTCTCAAAATATTTATCAAATTTAGTTTTCTATCGGAATATATTAATTTGTAAGTATAAAACGCTCATTTGACGCATTTGTGGTAAATTTTATGAAGACTGCCCTGAGGCTGCCATACCCGTTAGAGGGTTAAGAACGATTTTATGTAGATTTACATTCTTAAAAAAAAATTCATGATTTTGTAATCAAATTTCGAAAAATTAAGCGTAATATACAAAAAAAATGGGGTGCATGATGTAAATATAAAAATTACGATAGTTCAAAAACTGCTAATGAGAAAAAATACATTTTTCCAAGATTTGGAATCAGCGTATATTGGTTTCTTAAAAAATATCTATTTCAAAACGAGTATTTTTTTGGCCGTCGAGTAGTTTTATCAATAATATTAAAAAAACTAAAAGAATTTTGGAAATTATACAAAATAAAATTTAATTTATTAAATTTATATTATAAAATTAAAATCCTTCGAGCCGGATTTGAACCAGCGACCTATGGATATCTTTTGTTTGTTATGTACGATACTACAGTCCACCGCTCTACCAACTGAGCTATCGAAGGCGTTGTTGTCGTTGCATTTAAAAAATTATAATTAAATCCCAAAATTAATTAATAATCATTGACTTAATGACCTTAAGCGTTTTGTTTGATATTCTCCTAACAAAAGATGCTTAAGTAAATGCAAACAAATGCTGATACGAAAATTTAATTCAATTCATACATGATCAAAGAAAGCAGTGAAACGTTATCCTAAATAATCTAATAATCCCAAAGTTTGATTATAAACTAGCCAGTCATTTGTGATTTATGGGGCTAAAAATATCGGTGTGCATTGACATTATCTGAATAACTTAAATGACGTTACCATTAAAATACCGTTATCGAAATAACTGAAGAATCGTTATAATTAAAAAATCGTTGACACTAAAATACCTTAACCGAAATAAGTAAACCACAATTAACGCTAAAAAACTGTTATCGAAATAACCGCATCAAAATGGCATTAATTTTAACGTTAACAGCATCGAATCGGTTACCAGCCATGAAAAAAAAAGTTATTTTTGTAAAACCCACAGTGTTAGAAATTACCAAAACTAGCCAGTCAGAAATTGCCAGTGGTACAAATATTCAAGCACTTGATTACCACTGGCTAACCGAGGAATTGTAAATAAACTACTGGGAGAACACTTGTTTGAGATGCTTTACCAGGGTTTCCAAAAAGCGTTTGACAATATTTTTGTTTTTTCAATAATTGCCGTGGTCTACAGAAAAAATCATTGGCAAAGAATTGACTAAGACCACTACGCCAACGTTCTAAAAAGGTATTTTCCTATCCAGTCAGAAATTACCAACGGCTCACAAATCTAACCACTGGTAAAGCATTTGTTTTATGAAATTTATGATGCGAGCCCGCCCAATCAAAAAAAAGACAAACGGACCACTGCTGGCAAGGCACAATAGCAAGTGGTACAAGTGCTGGCAACAAGTGGTACAGTGAAATAACTCCCAAATGAAATAAGTCCCAATGAAATAACTCCCAATGAAATAAGTCCCATCAAAAATGAAATAACACCCAATGTAAAAAAATAAATATCTCCCAATGAGAGAAATGAAATTAGTCCCAATTTTTGGGAGTTATTTCAAAATTTAAAAATAAATCCCAAAAAAAATGAATTAACTCCCAATGAAATAAGTTCCAACAAAAATGAATTAACTCCCAATTTTTGTTTGTTTTGTTTTTCTTTTAGAGAACACTTTTATTTCATAAGTATATGTAAGCATATACATAATATGGTGGAGTGCAATAATGCCTTACGAAATAAGGCCTTTAAGGCTTTATTTCACTTTCAATTGAGAAATAAGGCCTTTATTTGCAAAAAGGCTTTATTGCACTTTGAAAGTGAAATAAAGCCGTAAAGGCCTTATTTCACTTAAATTTTTTTTTAAATGAAGCAATTAAATTTCTTATTCTTATTCTTCTTATATTTTATTGAACAATTATAAAAAAATTTCATATTAACAAAAATTAATAGAACATTAATAATTCAACAAAAAATTTAACTGCAACAATATTGAAAATCTTTGCTTTATAAAGTTTTTCTGCGTGGCGGCCTGCGGCCGCTCTTAGGGGTTTTCTCCTCCATGGGACGCGGCAGGTGGCTTCGCTGAATAAAGTTTCCCTGCGCGCGTCACACTAGGGAAGATAATGAGACGGGCGCAGGAAAACAGTATTCAGCGAAGCCACCTGCCGCGTCCTATGGAGGAGAAAAACCCTAAGATCGGCCGCAGGCCGCCACGCAGAAAAACTGAACAGTGTAACAAAAGAATCAAAAAATACAAAATAAAGGCTTTATTGCACCATTGGCTAAATTTAAATAAAGGCCTTATTTCACTTTCATAGTGCAATAAAGCCTTTTTGCAAATAAAGGCCTTATTTCTCAATTGAAAGTGAAATAAAGCCTTAAAGGCCTTATTTCGTAAGGCACCGATCTTCACCAAACAAAATTCTAACAAGAACTGATGCTTACACTGTTTTATTAAGTGAAATACCTGATTGCTTTGAAACTACTTGTTTTAAGGCAGTTTTAAGAACAGTTACAAAACCATCAGAATTTACTAAAATGCAATTTTAAGAGAAATGAAATAACTCCCAACAAAAATGAAATAACTCCCAATCGTAAAATTGCGTTTGCAATTAAAATGAAATAAGTCCCGACTGCGATGAAATAAGTGCCAATGGTAACTCCCAAATGAAATAACTCCCAACAAAAAAACTGTTGGGACTTATTTTATTTGGGAGTTATTTCATAATGAATTAACTCCCAACAAAAATTATGAAATAAGTCCCAACGCATTGGGACTTACTTCGTAATGAAATAAGTCCCAATTTACATGGAAAATTTTTTGGGACTTATTTCATTTTTCCATTGGGACTTATTTCATTTGGGAGTTATTTCACTGTACCGCAACAAGTGCTTTCTTAATCCCTAAATGATAACATCATTAGGCCTGTGTGTTCAAAAGTGTCGGACAAGCACTGGGAAAACAAAATTTCAAACGTTTGTTAAACCATGCATGTGGTGTTTTAAAAATTTGTTTCCAAAACAAAATTAAAATAAAAGTTCATGTATAATTTTTTTGTCCCGCCGTGATTCGAACCCTGGCCGACAGCTCTAACCACTGAGCTAACGAGACATAAGTATAATAAACACTTAATAGCTTAAACCGTTGGGTAACAATTGGCTGCTCATATATGTCAGCACAGGCATACGATTCGACGGTCACAACTTTCCAACGTTGGGAAAACAAAAAAAAGTTGGTCTTAAAAAAGCTTTTACAGAAACATAAAAAATTTGAAAAAATATTAAAAAGTATAAGAAAATCACAAAAAAAATCTTTTGCCTGAAACCGGGCTTGAACTTTCCTTCTGCATATATTTTCCTTCCGACTGCATATATTTTTAAACAAAGCATCATCTTTTATAATATAAATGCTTTACCACACACAGAGAAAAATTTTGCTATTTGCCAACTGAAATTTGGTTACTATTACTCAAATTCGGTTATTACAAATTTCAGTCGGTTGGCACAACTTAACATTAGCTTTCAAAACAAAGTTCAGTTAATTCAACTGAATTTTAGTTGCAACACCAAAAATATTGAGAAATCGAATGTAAATATCGTTGTACTAACTTAATTTATAAGTTGTTACCATTAAAATGCACTTTTCAATTCGGTTGGCACTTTATTTCTCTGTGTGCAGTTGTAAGACCTTTGAGTCGTTGGTCATTACTGACTAAATATCACTCTTTGCCAACGCTGGCCCAGAGGTCTCAGATAATTCTTTGCCAAGTTTTTTTTTTTTGTGGACCACTGAAATTATTATAAAACAAATACGTGCAAAACGCTTTTTGTAAACCCTGTTATAGCCTCTTAAACTGGCAGTTTCGGATGGGTATGTTGTACCCAAATAAAAAAATATTTTGTTATTTTTTCTATTATCTATCATTTATTCTTTGAAAGTTGAGGATTGTCATTTTTTACCTCATGCCTTCCAAGTTTCTTTATATTAAAAAAAATTATTCTCTATAGAGCCTATAACACATTCTCCATTTTCAATTTTTAATTTTTCAAAAAATAGTGATTTTTTCACGGTTTTAAATTAATTTTTTTTTTTTAAAAAATCCCAAAAGTATGTATCTTTGAAGATCGGATTTTGCAGATTCGAAAAGTGGTAGATTTCGAATATTTTTCTCTTTCCCACGAATGCATTTTAAAAAATAAACATATGCATATGTAATTTTTGAAACATTTTCTAAATTGTTTTCCCCCTTAAAAATTTTTTAAACAGGAAGAAATCGAAAATTTAACTTTTTTTTATAAAATTATTTTTTTATTTTTTTTATTTTATTAATTAATAATCATATAATTACAAATTATATACTATTACCCTAACCGAGCACTAGCTACTGTGGCCTTCGGCGCGTTGTAGCGAAAACAGACCAGTGCCTCTGGTGGGTATCGAACCCACGACCCCCGCACTGATAAACCAGCACGCTATCAACTAGCCTACAATATCGCACTTTTATAAAATTAAATTTTGTTTTTGTTGTGACGCGAATAATTATAATAATTCTAGATTTTTTTTATAAACCTTATCCATTAATTCCATACAAAAATTTAATTTTTTGTATAATTGTAATTTTTAAAACTATTTTAAATTCAGAATATTTTAACAATACAAAAACGTGATTTATTTAAGTTAGTTTGTCTAAAAAAAATCATTTTTATGCAGATGAAATTTTTGAATTCATTGTGAAAAATGCACCCAGAAACTGCATTTGTATCAAAAATGCATTTTTTGGACAGATAAACTTAAAGAAATCACATATTTTTTATAAAGAATGTATCATAAGTTTTAAACTGTTTAAAACCCTGTTCAAAATATAAAAAATACAAATTATACAAAAAATTATTTTTTTTGTATGAAAATAATGGATAAAGGTTTTTAATAAAAATTCTAGAAAAGTAGACAAAATTCGCATCACAGAAAAATAAAAATTTAATTTTACATAAAAATAAAAAATATTAAATTTTCGATTTTTAACACGTTAAAAAAAATTTTCAATTGGGAGAACATTTTCGAAAACGCATCATAAAATTGCATTTGCTTTATGCACTGCATTTTTTATTGCATAGTGTGAAAGAATATAACCATATAAATCGAATGCTTTCTGAATCAGAGAAATCGAATAACAACTTTCGTATATGGAGCTCTTCAAAATTACATACTTTTCCGATTTTGTGATTTTTTTTTTTAAATTAAAACAGTGAAAAAATTCCGAGGTGTTGAAAATTTTGCAATACTGAGTATGGGGATGTATTATGGGATCCATGGAATATGTGTGTACAAAAAATTAATCAAATTTAACGATCCTCGGGCATTTCCACTTGTGATGTATCATAGATCTCATCATATATTCAATTTTTGTTTTACATGGAAATTTAAAATATTTGTTATTGCTAAACTAATATAGCCAGAAGGCTGAAATTTGAGTATGTATTACGGTACAGTCAAGGATATTCAAGGCCAAGGATAAAAGGATAAAATTTTTAAAGTTTTTGTTTCTGAAATATAACGAACCATAATTTTGTGGAATAGCAGAGATCATGACCTTCCATTTGATATCCATGTTGGCATCAGTCAATAAATGCAAGTATTTTTAATTACATTTTAAATGTCTTTTTGCAAGGAAATAGGATGAGACAACGAAAATCTTAGTACACAGTTTAACTACATTTTGCCTACTGTTGGAAATGCATATCAATTTTCCTATGTGTGGCAAAACTTATTGAAATTTATCGTAGAGTATGTGAATAAACAAACTTTTATTTTAAATATCAAAGATACTTTCGGAAAGGTTCGTTCAATTTTAAGCCCCTCTGATTCGCAACTTGACAGTTTTATATGTTGTAAGTAATAGTTCGAATTAATTTCAAAATAAATTTCATTAAAATTAATTCTGTTTTTATTTATACTCGCGAATTAAGGAAATTTTTTCAATTTCGTTTTTCTTTTTGCGTAAAAAATTCATTTTCGTGGAACATTGTTGAACGAAGACGATTTGATCTTTAAAATAACACCAAGTTTTATATTTTCTGTGAACGCGTTCAAAAGTTAAGATAATTCAAACATTGTATATTTCTTACACATTTGTTAAAAACCCCCAACTTTGAGCAGCTACTAACCGCGAACTATAACGTATTTTGAGTAAAGAAAATTCGCATAAGCTCCATAGGAGAATATTAACACCAAGTTCAATGAAATTTTAACGACCATTATCTGAAAGGTCGAAAGTTTTGAAACACGTTAATTTAAAAAAACTATTGCCAAAACTTATGGTACATATAAATAAAGTTTGGGCACTTTTCTTTTAAAATCTTGACTTAAAAAAATTTTGTGTATTGACCAAGTTATATGTATTATTCCAAAACCGATCAAAACCCCCAATTTCTGGGGAAAATCGATATGCTCGACCTCTGAATTGTGAAAAAAATCTCAAAAATGCTTTACCCCATAAGCATTCACATTAAGCTTGAACAAAAAGGGTGTTTGGGACAAGAGCACTGAAAATGTAGTTAAAAACAAATTAAATTGTACTTCAAAAAAGGACAACTTACATTTCAGTAAATTCAACTAACATTGTCATTTGTTTTTTACTGATCAAATATTAAACAAATATTTATTTTTTTAAATAAAAAAAAGACTGTAAAATTAATATAAACTCATAATTATTTTTTAATGAACTACATATGCAGGCAAAATAAAATTTCTTCTACAAATTACTGTTTTTTTCACTTAAAAATAAAGATACTGTATTACAATTCAAACAACTACACTCAGGGAACTTCTGCTTTAAAAATATGTAGTTGTTTGGACTGTAATACAGTTTCTTTATTTTTAAAGTAAATGTCAGTCAATTGTAGAACAAATTTAATTTTTGACTAACCTTTTAGTTCATTTTAAAAAACAAACCACAGCAAATGACTGTTTTATGATTTTACATTCATTTTTACAGTCAGTTTTTGTTATTTAAAAAAATAAATGTTTGTTTATTTTTAATTAACATATGTGGTTAGTTTGTACTACAATTGTTAGTAATTTTTTGAACGTTAGAAACAACTGACAAATGTTAATTGAATTTATTGAAATGTTAGTCGTTACTTCTTCAAGTGAAATTACATTTGTTTTTGACTACAATTGCTGTCGTCTTTACCTACATAATAGCCTAAGTGTACAAATATTTACAGCAGAAGTTCCCTGACTGTAGATATTGTTTTACATATAATGTCCTATGGTTCCTTAAGAGGAACAACACAGAAATATTCAAATATCTATGAAGGACAATATTCAACAAATATTTTTTCGAAAACTAATACGAGTTATACTATGAAACTGGCTGTACTTTTACTTTTATAAAAAAAAAATATAAAAAAGTTTTGACTGAGTTTTATCAAGTTTTCCATAAAAAATATGTTAATATAGTCAACTTTCTAGCACTTTCCAAATTCCTCAGCAAAACTTTCTATCACCCGGTAATAGGTTTGTGAATAAGAAATTAAGGCCGGTAACTAGTTATTTTTCTATTACAAACCCTATTATTTTAACAAGGGCATGCCCATCGAGGTAAGTACTTATTTCGGTAAAATGTTACGCCTCACTTACAGGTAAAAAGTTACTAAAAACTTTTTTTTAAAATCTTTACGATTAATACTAAATGGCACGAAGAATGTTGATGAAGACCGTAGTGGATCAGAAAATCCATTCCATTCATGCTAGTGTCTAATAACTTTTTCTGTGTTTTTTTTTTCTAATAGTCAAAGTAAATTATCATATAAAAATTATAATTTTTCTGTTAATTTAGAGAAAAATTTGTCATGATCTCAAACCGAACAAATAAAATCTCACACATAAACTTTTATAGATCAACGACAAAATTCACTATTAAACCACTCACCAGGTACAGTGTAGAAATCGTTTAATGTATATGCTCGACATATGTATTAACAAAAAATCTTTAATGTTCGTTGATATGCTTTGCTTATGTAGAAGGATAGTTAGTATATGATGACATTAGAGAAAAGAATTGTCATTTAAAGTTTTAACTGAAAGTTAAACTGGCAATTATGATAATTATTAGAGAAAAAACAAACACACTATAAATAGAAATCGTTTGTGGTAAATTTCATTCTAACTCAACACACAGAGTAATGTGGGATTTAAAGTTACCCAATTTCTTTAACGTGTGAGTTAAATAGAAGATATTTACGATTGATTAACACTAAATGGCACGAAGAATGTTGATGAATACCGTAGTGGGTCAGAACATGCATTCCATTCATGCTAGTGTCTAATAACTTTTTCTGTGTTTTTTTTTCTAATATTCAAAGTAAATTATCATATAAAAATTATAATTTTTCTGTTAATTTAGAGAAAAATTTGTCATGATCTCAAACCGAACGAATAAAATCTCACAAAATCTTTAATTATAATTTTTTAGATCAAATATTATTTTAAAATTTGTAATAAAAATGTAATTATATTAAATTGTATCTAGAAACGAACTAATTATACCAATTTGTTTTTGTTTTTTTTGAAAAATTGTATTAGTTGTTCCATTTATTTTCTGTCTTCTATAGAAGAACAAATACTATTAGTTTGTCTTTGCTGCGATATACTCTTTTTAGCTGGACATATAAGAAAAATATAATAATAAATGGCTATGCATGACACCATATATAAGCACATATTATAATTAAAAAACATAAGAATTTAAATACATTTTTTACTCGGGTATTGATTTTTTTTGTCTTAAATTTATAGAAAAATCTCAATTTGCACAGATAATCTATATCAGCAATGCTTAAATGTATGTGTATGTATTGTTCACTTTAGTATTGGCATTTGTGTAATACACACATATACACCCACATTAAGTATGTAGCAGTAATAACCATACAACTAACCGACCAACTTTTAAGCGGAAACGGAAGTGTAAATTATTGAGTTGTGTAAAACAAAGCTATTATATATTCATGATGAATAATGTTGCACCAACAATATTCTGAACATTTTCATACAGTTATAATTTAATACACATTCAGGTAAAATATAATCCTATAGATATTAAATCAGCATTACTCGTTTACACTCAAACAAACACACATACACAAACACATACGCATACACAAATGATTGCAAAACTTAATTGTTCAAATTATTCATAAATAACAACAATAATAACAAACAACATCATTATAATATTTTAGTAATTTACGGAAAATTACCTGTAAATGCGCTGACTTATAAATTGTTTTATTGGCATCCTTTTCCGCCATGAAAAATGGTTGAAAACATTTATGAATTATGTGAAAGAAGTGTTAAACTTTAAGCGTGCAATGTATAACAACAAGTGGATTGCTTTTTTTTTTTTAAGATTCTTAATATTAATAAATACACTCGTAATATTTATGTTAACATATGAAACATTTACCAGCTAATGTTCAGCTAATAGAAAAGTCAATCCAAATTAATGCAACAATTTTAAACTTTTTAAATAATCACAGTGGTCAACTTTAATGAAGGAGAACATTTGGTTAAAAGGCTGTAAGTTATGAGCCGTCAAACTTACCGGAAACAAAACTAGGGTGTCGGAAACTTTATAATGTCTACATTATTTATTGTTAAAAAACCATAACAATTTTGCTCATATAATAGACAAGAAAAGCAATTAATGTACACTCAGGGAAAAATGTTTCATCATATTGATGGAACTGTTTCATGAATCGTTTGTCATCAATTATTCATCATATTTGTGAAGTTTTTATATATATGATGAAGAATTGCATAACAATTTATGTCAAATGTTTCATAAATCTTCATCATTTTATAAAAAAAGTTTCATAAACCTTGTGAACATATTTTTTGTGTTTTCCCATAAATTGAAACTCAGAATTTCCATTCAAAATTGAGAAATCATGAAAATAAATAAAGAATTTTCATTTAAAATTAAAAAAATGTACATTTTTCTAAATTTACACTTCCAAAGAAGATTTTTCATTTCATAAAAATTTATGAATTAGCTTTAACATATTTAGCATCTTGTAATATTTATGAAACATTTCATGAAAAGCTATTATGAAACATTTCATAAATGTAAAGAAGCTTGTCATTAATTTGAACTTTTATGAAACAGCTTAATCATATTTATGAATCATTACATTGAGCAAAAATCAATGAAACTTCATAAGTATGATAAAGCTTTCCCTGAGTGTACCAGTTTTATAATTTTTAAAATAAAATTTCGATATTTGCAAGTGGTCAAAATAATTTGGGACAAATAGGATTAATTTTTTATTATGCGATTTGTACCAGTTTTAAGTCTCACTTTCTCTTAAATCGCACTCTCTCTTTGTGCTGTCCCAAATCTGAAACAGAAAAAATTACATCTCTCTAGTTTCCTATGAATTATCTTTAAATTTTTGTTTGGTTTATATAAGTTGGATGCCCATATTTTCAACTGTAAGATGTGCAGTTATCGAAATAATGCTGGATTTTTTTTTTTAAAAAATTTTGCTGTTTTTAAATTTTTTTTCTACGTTAAATTTAATTGTATGACGCGAAAATCGTAAAAATGTTATATCTTAAGCATTAAATGGAATTTCAGCGGTATTTGTGATTATGTATTACAAAAAATTTGCAAAAAATGTATATGTCAGTTCTTAAGTACACAAAAAAGAATTGAAACAATCATAATTACATAGAAGAGAACAAACAAATTTTGCAAATTTGTTGCAAATTATAAAATTTTTGCATTAAAATTACTCATTGAGTCAAATAATGATAGTTTGAGTAATACTATTGCAGTTATCACAAATAACCATGAAAATACCGCGTAATTACTAAATAAACACAATTTCATCAATATTAAAACTTATTTATTTAAGGATGCTTTAAAACGATTGCTGTGAAATGTTCGACATTAAAACGATATGTTGCAACACAATTTTTTACAAGTGTATTTGCAAAAATTAAGTTCCTGTTTAAAAAACTTAATATTTATTATTGTTAAAAACCACATAATGGACAACAAAAAAAAAATCGGCGATATAATCTGAAAATTGCAAATATTTTAATAATTTTTTTGCCTCTCAGCACTCACTTCTAATTTATTAAAATCTATAATTAAAATTAACTGACAAAATCCAACTTTATTAGTCCTAAAGTACCTAATTGAGAATATGGAACTTTATTTCGTTTTAATTTTTGTTATTATTATTACCTTTACTTGAAGTTAACTTTATGTTATGGGTTTTTAGTTTTTTTTTAAATTAAAGATGAATCATTATTATTACCAAATTTAGAGAGTTTTAAAAAAAAATTGTCTTGAAAAAAATTGTCGCGTCCGTATTTATATTTTACCCAATTTAAAAAAATTAAAAGAAAATTTTCATATTTCAAAATCTGCACATAAAAGATGTTCTTTCACCATAATTTCCACATTCACAAAAATTTTTTTTTTCACAAATTTCGCTGACTTATATATATTTTTTTAAGTGCATACAAATAACTTCTATATTTGTCGCGTCCGTTTCTTGCTGATATTTGCTTATATATTTTTACTACATTATTGATTCTGTCTAATGTTTTCCCTCATACTTAGTACTCTTCCAAACTTTAATACACTGATGATATATACCGCATCTTTATATTCCTTTATTGTTTTTGGCTGTGTGTAAATGTCGCGTCCGTCCCCCAGGAATTGCCCATATGCGATTTCAAAGAAGTTTTTTTAATATCAAAAAAATTTTTCGAACAACCAATTTACATATTTAGAATACGCATTTAATTATGATTCGAATGACATACGACTGTAGGACCGAGAATTCTAAGTATGGCCACAGTGGTCCAAAAGTTTTCAAATAAAAACACAGAATCCTACATATTCGATTTCTAAGAATTTTTTTCAAACAGATTTTTCGAACAACCAACTAAGATATTTGGAATATACATTTTGTTTATACTTACTTTATTTGGTTTGCGTGTAATCTAAGTTTTTTTTAATCTAATTTTGATTTTGAATTTTTATTTAAGTATTATTTATTTATGTTAAGCACGTTAGAAATGCTTAAAATTGATTAAAACAGTCCGCATTTATGTGATTTTGCTGTTTTTGTAGCTTACATCAAAACATATTTAAGTCTTAAAAAGCATATTTAACTTCACAGTTCAACGTAATTGTAAAGGGTCCGCCAAATAACTTTTTTTTTTGAAAATGCTATAAAAAAAACTACTGAATATTCTCTAAAATTTCTTTTTTTATTTGAAAGTACAATCTTTCCGGTTAATAATGGAAAATAATTTCATTCAAATGGCTGCCTCGGTTGGCCATGCAGTAGCCTACACGATCGGTCCAATTTTTAAGCACATTATCGATTGTGTGCAGCTGTATTTCCTCCTCTTCAATTTTTGTGAACAAAAATTCGTTCAACATGGCCCGATAACGATCGCCATTGACTGTAACGGCCACTCCTTGCTCATTTTCGAAGAAAAATGGCCCAATTATGCCTCTGGACCAAAATCCGCAGCAAACAGTGACTCGTTTTGGGTGTATCGGCACACATTCTGCAACATTACCATGATTTTCAAAGTAATGTCGCAATATTTCCCAGCGTTGTTCAAGCGTATACACAACCATATTCGTTCAGCGGAAGGATAAAACTAATTATCTGTCAAATCAGACATGAGCTAAGTGTTACCATTCACGAAATAAGCACTAGTTGAAAAAAAAAAAACGTTAGATGGCGGACCCTTTATTTTTAGCTAGCATATTTAACTTCACAGACCTAAAAAAATTAATTTTCTCAATTATTTTTTAGATAAAAATACAGATTTTTGAATTATTTCCTTTTAAACCGAATAATTCGGCCGAATAGTGTTGTTATTTAATATTCGGCAGAATAGTAAAAACATTCAGAATTAGTAACCGAATATTCGGGTTATCTGTAATAATAACGCAGTTGTTTGTACATTATCAACAACTAAAAATAGGGAAGTGTGGGTAAAACAATCTTTTTTATCAATCACACACTGATAGAAATTTGTGCGTAGTATTAATGAATTCCTTCATTAATCCAATGAATTTTTTCATAAAAAAGTCCTAAAAGAAACGTTTCATTTAGTCAATGAAAGATGTTTCATTAAATCTATTTTAATTAATGGTTTCATTAACCCAATGAAAATTTCATAAATTATATGAAATTTTTTTCATTTATCCGAGCCTAATCGTTATGAAAGTTTCATGTGTTTAATGAATAAAATTCATAGTTTGTATGAAATATTTTCATTGATATTTAATAATTTGCACTTTTTATGATTATTTTAGCATAGCATTAATTTGGTAGTTATTGAGAAATTATCATTCGTTGATATTATTTATAAGGTCTGGTCTTTATTGGATCTATAAAATATTTTTATAGAAAAAGTACGAAAGTAAACATCACAGGCTGTTCTGCAAAATCGATGGCAGATTTTTATTAAACTCAGCCTGATTCAGCAAATTTTCGTTGCTTGGAATATGATGCAATGTAAGATAATTTGTGTTAAAAGATAACATATTTTCTTATATGTCGGTACAAAATATAAAATTTTTTATCGATCTGGCTTGGAATTCTGTAGAACGATCGACGATTATAGTCCACTTTTTGTAGTTAAATTACGACCATATTAGATAAAAATGCTAAATATTGTTAACAATGTTGTTAAAAAACAAAAATTTATTATCGTTTAGCATAACGTTTTTGTGTAACATCGTCAAAACGATAACAATTTAGGTCTCATTTTGAACAAAACTATATCGTTTTTCTTAGAGAATATGTTCCCTGGAATTTAGTGACCCACTATTCAAATTCGTCAAAAACTGTTACCTCTAGGCAAACTTAATAAAAAAATTTATTTATTTTTTTTATTTCAAAATAATAGTACAAAAAAAAATTTTTTTTTCTTTTTACAATTCAAAAATTTTATTGAAAAAACTTTAAAAATTTTAATTAATTTAATGAATTTTTCTTATGAAAAAATCATAAAAAATGTTAATGAAAAAAATACCAATAATAATGAATTTTCATTCAGTTAATGAAATTGAAGGAAAATTCTATCAGTGCACGAGATCGGTAAAGCTAATATAAGTAAATAACAACCCAGTAAAAAACGCTGCTTACATGCAAGCAGGTTGATAAGGGAGTAAGCCAAAAAGAATCCCTTACAAACCTGCTAACATATGCCGTGATTTTTATATGGCGAACTCCCACTTAAAAGCATTACTTTTGGGTCAAAATAAGCGCTGATTTTAGCGCTTATATGTGATTTCATGGCTTGCAGTAAAATCATATTTCATGCCTTCATTATTACGATTAAAAATAATAATAGGAATATACGTACATAATTTATTTTACATAAAATTCTACAGACATTCATTTTTTGTTGTTAAAATTTTTGACATATAATATAATCATTTTATCTTTTTTACCGCTCCACGTGCTAGCTCTTCAGAAATTACTAATTATTTTTTGATACATACTCAAAAACAGATCGTTTATAATACACGATATGAAACTTTATGCATTGCAAACTGCATTCTTGTAAGGGATTAGGGTAAGCTGCTTACAGCCTGCATCCGTGTTAGGGAAAAAAGGAAGCTTAACATTTTTGTTTGTTTATTTTTATACGAAACTTATTCGTTTCTTTTGCTGCTCCTCAGTACTATGTAATAGTAAGCACTTACATCAGCGCATTTGTTTTATCCTGCTTCTTAAAACACGAACATTTTTTAGTGGGTATTAATAAAAACACATTGAGTTTGATATATTTTGATATGAATTGCATCCCGTGAAAAAAATTTGTTAAATTGAATATTATGGTCCGATTTTTGAGAGCCCAATTCAAATTTAAGGTACAGTTAAATTTAAATTTTATTTGCTTAAAAGTCAAACATTTTGATGTCAAAGTAAATTCTTAGAGTTTGTTATATTATTTGTGATGTTCATTTAATTTTAATAGATATGTTTACTGAAAATGTTCGAGTTGATATTACAATTTTTAATAGGATGTTATGGATTTCAAAACAAAAACATTACTTTTCCACAACTTAAAAATTTGTTCTATTTTTTATTGCGCGTCGCAATATGTATGGTATAACATAATGTAAGATACAATTGAATACGCCGTTTTACGAAAAATAATAGTGGCAAGAAAAAATAATTGTATCTTACTATACATGATATTATACTTAACCCTTTATAGCAGGAGTGCCCAAAAGTTCCTTATGGAAGAGCAAACACCAATACATTTAAAGAAAAACTAATTTTTATTCAACATTTTTTGTTGTAAAAACCAATACATACACTCAAAAAAAAAGTTTGTAAAGTTAGCAAAAAATTTTGCTGAGTCAGCAAAATTTTAGTCAGGAGGATGCTTGCAAAAAAGTTGCTAATGTCAGCAAAATCTTTTGCTGAAAATCAGCGTGCTGATTTTTAGCAACAAAATTTGTAGATTCAGCAAAAGTTTTGTTAACACTTAGTAGATTATAAATACAAAAGCCTTGCTAAAAATTAATAAATTTTTTGCTGAATTTTAGTAGACTGAAAAAAACGCAAAAAATTTGTAGAAAAATTGTAATTTAGTTAATTTATTTGCTGAAAATCATAAAACATATTTTAGTGATTCTTTTAAAAATAATTAACTATAATAACGAAATATAAAAATTTTCATTTTCCACATTGACGACATGAATTTATTTAATATCTGAAAATATATAGAAATAAATATATATAACATAACAAAAATTGTCTTTCAATTACTTACATCAATGGTTGTCTAAATGATGCTATCGCAACTGCCGAAGATAATTATAGAAACGAAATGAAAAAATAAACAAAAACAAACGAAACGATAAAAACAACCCTTTTTGCAATAAGAAAAAGGAACCATGAAAAAAATCTACCTAAGATGTGTGTCTTTGTCTTTCAATTTACTCTGTCTGTGTGTCGTTGTCTTTCAATTTACTCTGTCTACATTTCATTTTCCTCTTCTCTACTACATCTTGACATGCCGCGACATCTACTTCATTCTGCGTATATCTTTCAATCTGGTTGTCGTCCACACTATTAATGTGCTTATCAGCACAATTTTTTTTTGCAAAATTAATTAGTAAAACATTAGTATATTAGTAAAGCATTAGTATAAAACAGTTAAGTGCTGAATAAGTATAACAAAAATTTTAGCTGAAAACACGATTTTAGCAAAAAATTTTGCTAAAAAATAGTATACCTGATTTACAAGACGTTTTACTAACTTTTCTACTAACTTATTTTTTTGAGTGTACAAAGAAAAAAGAAAAAAAATATTTCAATGTTTACCAGCAAAGCATACGAAAGTGTTGTTGCTTTGCGCTTGCGTGTATAAAGTGAAGAACGACAAAAAAACTAATAAGACAAAGTTGTTTGTGTATTTCGTATTGCTAGTGCTGAGCTTTCTATATGTGTATTAAAACACACAGCCTATAGCTAAGTGTTTTTACAAAAACAAATGAGTACCAAGCGCATAGGCCGTGGGCACCCCTGCTTTATAGCCTTATGTAACATTACTGTAACAAACCCCAAAAACCCCGAAATAAAACATATTGAATTTATTTAGCTCGCTCAAATTTGGGTGACACTACTGTGACATACCACTGATCAAATTAGTACCAAAAAAATATCATAGATGGCGTAATTTTTTTGACTTCCGTCAGTTTGAAGTTTGCATAATACGAATAGTGACAAGTTTGAACACGTGTAAATTTAAAATTTTATAAAAAATACAAAAAGTGCAAAAATTGGGTTGTTATTATGAAAACCTGTAGGTAAGTGAATAATATTTTTTACTTATTGCATAATAATATTGTTATGTTTGTAAAATTCCTGTTACATTGAGTTACTATTTGATTTGATAGATATTATTATGGGAAGATATAAAATTAAGATACGAAGCAAAAGATGGCAGGTTCGAATGTTCTATCATTTATTAGACCTCACTATGGCGAATTCTTGGCTTCTATACCGAAAAGTCTGGAAAGCAAAACACATCACCGACAAACAAATGTCTTCAGCAGATTTTCGACTTCAGGTACATAGCTGAAACTTTAAGCAAACTTGGCGTGAAGACTAATGCCAAGACTCGACAACCAATAGAAAACGAAATTCAAACCAAAAGACATAAGGGGCCGGCGCAACATGTTCCTTCAAAGGCAGTTCGTCAGGATCAAATCGGCCACTGGCCAATTTGGGTAGAAAACAGAATACGTTGCAAGTTCCCTCAGTGCAGTATCGTATCACAAACAATTTTCGATAAATGCGGTGTAGCATTATGCTATAACAGAAAAAATAATTGTTTTAAATACTTTCATTACCACATAAGTATATTTTTTTACTTTTAACTCAATGTAACAGTAATGTCACAATCCCTAAAATGTCAAATAAATAATAAATAAAGGATATTTTTTAATTTCTAAGTAATACGTTTTTTTTTTATTTACCTTAACCTTTCCCGTACCAAAACAATTTTTAATTTTTAAGTTCATGGGCTACAAAGGGTTAACTATATTAAATTGTGCAAAACTGGATACAAGATTATATAATATTATTTATACTCGGGTTTTATTTTAAAAAAATATTATAATAAACGACATGTAACAATTTTACTATTATTTTACTATTTTTTTACTATTATTTACTAATTTTAACTATTATGACATGTACTATTCCATCAAATACTTAAAATACTCTACATTTAGAACATTTTAAAAAACAACAACAAAAGCAATTCTAAAAAAAAAAATTAACAAAAACCCCTAAATATGTAACAAAATACCTGAAGTTGACGGTTCCATCAAAAAGTATTTGGTTTTTAAAGCTTTAACCCAAAAAAATAAAAGAAATGTGCTTAATTTCAATTATTCTACTTTGATATAACAATGCAGATTTAACTTCGAAGAACGACTTTGACTAACACTGATATAGAATTTTGTCTATTTTCACCCGGTACCAAATATTATAACAGAAACTCAATTCTTAAATATCAAATTAACCCTCAAACGGCCTAAGCTTTTTTGCAATTAAATTTGTAACACGTGTTCGGCACGAAAATTAAACAATATGTTCCTCTAGGACTTATTTTGTGGCGTATTTTAGGCGATATCGGCAAAAATAGGTTTAGAGTGAATCGTAAAATCGAATCCATAAAAATTATATTAATAAATAAATTATTCGTCTGACCAAAATATAACTACAGTTGAATAATTACACCCATTTTTATTTTTAAGAATATATGGCGATTTTAGTTTTTTGGAAAATGCGAAATTGGGCGAAAAAGAACCTCAACTTAAATATATATTGTTCAAACTTAAAGGCTTTTGTACTACTACCAAATGTAATCTTTCTGCCAAATTTGAAAAAAATCCGTCCATAAGTTTTCAAATTAAGGCGATGTCCTGTAGAGGTATCCTGTTGGAATCCTGTATGCCCTTGAACCAAATAAGAGCTTTTTTTAATACCAACAGTTTCTAGTCAAAATAAATATTTTTTTTATTACAGTGTTATTTTCACGTCTTATAGACAGTCGCAATTAATTTTTAATTAATATGCATTTGACAAATTTAATTTCCTTAACCTCAACATTTCTAAAATAAATATTTTTTTTATGATTTTTGAATATTATGTTCAATTAAAAACATTTAGTTTTTGAAATTTTACGAAATTCTATCTTTAAGACTTCCCAACCGTGCACTGCGCACAAAAAATGAATTCACATAATATTTTGTAAATTTGGTTTTCTATCGAAATAGCTTAATTTTTTATTATAAAACACTTATTTGGCGCATTTAAGATCCATTTAAAATACCCCGCCTGGAGTTGGGCTAGCCGGTTAGTGGGTTAAGCTCCACTTTTAACTCATTTCAACCCAACAAGCGACGTGCAACAAAGTTTTAAACTCTTCTGCAATTAGATATTCGTGCATTAGAGTGATAAAGCAATTTTATTTGAAATCAATAAAACACTAGTAGTTTAAAAATGTTCAACAAAAAGTTTTTTATCAACTTTATAAAAAATATTTTAGTACAGCTTTTGTAGACATTTATTAACAAATAAATATTTATGAAATACAAATGTTGAGTATTGTAAATAACTTTTAAATTAAAATAACACTACCCAGCAAAAATATGGAAGTCAATGTTCTTCCAATTTAGCCTTCTATTCGATGAATTTAGCTGTGGCTTGTCATAGGAGGGAAGCGGTTCATAAAATTCAAATTGGTGAGGTAAACCAATATCAGAAAAACTGTATTTGGAAATTGAATTAAATATTTCTGCTAAAACTGCTAAAAATTTTTAATTTATAACGAGCTTTGAACCTCCGTATATTTACTTAAATAAAGCAAATCAAACATATTAGCTAGGTTGATGCTAGTATTTCGATCTGGCTAAACATCTCATTAGAATCCAATGTTTTAGAAATGCTAGAGCCTTCATAATAAGCAGAACTTTAACAAAAAACCTATTAATCATCAATTTTGATCCATTCTTGTCTTCTTAGCAATCAAGCACGTGGTTAGGGTATTTTCCTAACAAGCATCATGACGTTACTAAACTTTCAAGACCAAAAATGTTATATTTATATAAAAACAAATTAGTTTCTACTCTGGCGCAAGTAATATTTTTTACTGTTTTATTAGTTTTTTTTGTGTTTATATATATCGAGATTATTTTTATATTTTTACTAAAATAAAGCAAATCAAACATATTAGCTAGGTTGATACTAGTATTTCGATCTGGCTAAACATCTCATTAGAACCCAATGTTTTAGAAAAGCTAGAGCCTCCATAATAGGCAGAACTTTAACAAAAAACCTATTAATCATAAATTTTGCTCCATTCTTGTCAGTAATCAAACACGTGGTTAGGGTCTTTTCCTAACAAGCAGCTAAATATTAGTATTAGAAATCTGCTAAGTATATAAAATATAAGTCATATTGTAGTCAAATCGTAGTTTGTGTTGACAATTTAATCTGCTGAAACCAGTAAAAACGTTACTAATCAATAGGCAACAAAAAATGTAAGAAACAAATTAAATTTTCCAAGTTATATTTTTTATGAGATTTTATGATTTCAGCCGAGTAAATTGGTATTTTCATTTCTCGAAAATTTAAATCAAATATAACTACTAAAACTGTGAAAAATATTACTTGAGCCAGAGTAAAACCTAGATTTTTTTATTTAAATAGCACACTTTTGGTCTTCAAAGTTTTGCTTGTTAGTAAAAGACCATCGCCACGTGTTCGATTACTAAAAAGACAAGATTGAAGCATAATTGATAATTAATAGTTTTTTTGTTAAAGCTCTGTGTATTCTGGAAGCTCGAGCTTTTCTAAAACTTTATGTTTTGAAGAGATCTTTAGCTAGATCGAAATACTAGTATCAACCTAGCTAATATGTTTGATTTTCTTTATTTTTGTAAGTATACGGAGATGTAAGCAAAGCACGTTATAAATTAAAAATATCATGCTTAGCCACTATAAAATTCATTAGTAAAGTGACAAATTGAAAGAAACATTAAAACACATCCACTGTACTATGATAACCAGGGCAGCGACTTTCATGCAAAAGCATGTTTTTAGTCAGTAGCCCAAAGTCGATTTTGATCAAACAATTTTAAGAATCAAAGAATGTGCTATTTTGTTATAAATGCTTATTTTTGCATATTTTTAAATTTTAATGATTTTTATTGCATATTTTTTGTCAAACTGCATAAATATGCATGTTTATTAGAATTTAAATTCAGATTTGATTTAAAATATACAAAAGGCAAGCAATATAAAACCATCAAATTGTCATCTACTTAAACATTTAAGTTGGTAGCGATTTCCATTCTCACTTTCACCGTTCACCTCGTTTTTCGAATCTCATTATTTCCCGTATGTTATTAATTTGTATCATTTGATTTCTGATTTTTGAATATTTGTTGATTGTTACGACAATTCGACAATATAAAAATTAAACACTTGTACTATTTGGGGAAATGAGGTTTAAAAACTTAGGTAAATGGTGAAGGCGAGAATAGGAATCGCTACACTCAGAATAAAAAAGTTTATAGAAAATATGTTCAATCGCTACTTACTATTTTTGTACTAATTTTTAGTACAATTTTTTATTTTAGTAACTTTTTTTTTGCTATTTTCATTTTACAAATTACTAAATTTTTTACTAATTTTTGTTGCTGATTTTTTTATTTTTCAGTCCTCATTCACCTCATTTTTCGAATCTCATTATTTCCCGTGTGTTAATAATTTAATTTGTAACATTTTAATTTCTGATTTTTGAATATGTGTTGATTGTTAAGACAATAGTACAATACAAAAGTTATACATTTGTATTATTTGGGAAAAAATTAGGTTCAACAATTTAGGTAAATGGTGAAAGCTACTAAGCTCTACTCCGATAGGGCGAGTGACCTTAATTGGGCTAATGGCGTGAATTGTGTGGTGACAAGGCACATCTGGCCGGCTCTGGATCTGGGGCGAACGAGGGCGCTCCTGTCGCTTTCCAGGGGGGAAATCCCTGACATAGTGGCGGTGATAACCGGCCACTGTCTTATTGGAAGGCACGCTCGTAGGTTGGGGGTGTTATCGCCTGACTTCTGTAGGAGCTGCGGGGACGAGGAGGAGAGTATGAAGCACTTTCTCTGTTAATCTCCTGCGCTGGCGCTACGTAGGAAGGCCTCACTTGGATCGGCGTTCTTTCACGATCTTTTAGATTTTCAGGTGCTGGTATTCCGCACCTTCTTAGCTTCGTAAGGAGCTCTGACCGGTTCTAACGGTGGAGTCTGATCGGTAATCCGTCAATCTCGTGTCATCACAACGGACCTCAGAGTCTAAGTGGTGCTCACGGAGCCGGCTACCACTCCGATCTTACCTACCCTAGTTATTAATTTTTGCTACTAATTGCATTTTACTACAGTTCACCAGACATGTGCTGCTAAATTTAGCAATAATACCGCAATGTTCTTAATATTTAAATTTCTCTTAATAACAGCAATATTTTGAGTGGCCATTACAAATTTTTTTCTTGGTGCACCATTGTATTTGTTTTAACTACCGCTCTCAAGATATTAACACATTTTTTATATATCGCTAAATTTAAAGGCAGATTTTTCGAATTTTTAGTGGATATTTTGGCGATTTTAGTGCATATTTTTTTTGCTTTTAGTGCATATATTTTGTGTTTTTTACTGCATATATTTATCACATATTTTGACTTTTTTTGTCGTAAATTATAAACTACAAATTTGTTTTGAAGCCGAAAAAAATATATTTCATATTTAAAAAAATTCTAAGTTAAAGTTTGAGTGAGGAAAAACTAGAGCAGATGATATAAATTATTATGCTCGGTTTTGATTTACTTCTGCCAAAATAGGTATTGTTGGAGGTCTAAAGCACTAAAATACAAAAAAACTAGGCTAACATGATTAATTTAATGCTGATATTTTTCATTTAACTTGTAAAATAAATAATGTGTGGATAAGTTCAACAATTGTTTAAAGTAAAATAAATGTATTCATCTACACTATATGCAAAAAGTATAAAGAAAGACGATTTTTCGAAACTAAATAAAGCCGTTTTAAAACTGACCTATAACACATGTCACGAAATATAAAGAAATGAATATAGTTTTGAAATAACCTACACTCATACAAATAAAACTGTAAAAATAGCAGAAAAAGCTACTAAAAATTTGATAATAGTTACCTTGCAGAAAAAACTGTCAAAATAAGTATTTTTTTTTTGTGCTAAATATTAAGAAAATTTAGAACAGCACAAATAAAACTGTAAATTAAGTTCGTTCTGTTTGAGTTGAATTTTAGTTAATTGAAAATAATAATAGCATTAAAGATTCTTGAAAATCAAGCTAAATCAAGGCCGTCTGGCAACATTATGTACAAGGGTAGTAAAAGGGTTAAAAGTACAAAAATAAAAAATTAGTTTACATACAAAAGGTTTCTTTAGTTTGATAAATAAATATTCTAAAAAATTGTGAAACATATATTTGTATCATAAAAGTGCTAAAAAATCATATTTAAGAAAAGTCCTGTCTTGCATGTAACATTTTTTTGTTATAAATTTGGAGTGCTAGGTCACACAAAAAAGAGCTAGATCTAGCATTCATTATGCTAAAATCGCAACACTGATCAGTAGTTTAGAAGATTTATATTTTTTTCATTTCCCCTACTGTGCGTTATGACCAAATACTTTTCAGACACAGTATTATTGTGTAATATTTACCCTAAGTTAGTGTTAGTGCCTATAAATAAATTTGTTATTGTTTTTAATCCTTAAATCTATAGGCATAGTAACACGTATTCATTTTTATTGATAACATCGTTTGTACTTTCTCACCTAAAGCCATTTTTATGTATTATTGTTATACATGAGTGATCAACTGCTATGGCATTATTACTGTATGTGTGTATGTGACACACATAAACACACACATACTCAGAAACAATATAACATTATAATAGTCATTTGTTCTTTTTAAAAAACAATTGACCTGCAATCAGGATTGCCAGACACTTTTTAGAGTTGTACAAAAAAAAAATATCTCTAAAAAATCCACTTATTAAAAAAAGAACATGATTAATTTTAGTACAGTGTTATCTTCATGTCTTATAGACAGTCGCAATTAATTTTTAATTAATATACATTTTACTGGCCAAGCAATGATTTGATTGATTATATCCCGAAAATACCAATAAGACGAAATTTATGAACTTTTATAAAGAAACTTTTAAAAAAAACCAATTGAATTATAACATTGTTCAATTACGTTTTTTTTTTGATTTTAACACATTTTTTCGTATAAAAAAGTCTTATATTAATTGATATTTTCAAAAAAAAAGAAACTCTCAGAAATATATTTTCATTTTTTCTGTAGAAATCTTAATACCTACCATTAACCTTAAAAAAGTTTCAGTCTTTAGGGACTTAATCGTTTTTAAAATCCTGGTGTGATAATTTTCTTAAATCAAAAATAAAATTTGTACTAAAAATATAAAATTAGCACTAAATTTAATGATTTTTATATACAATTTTAAACATTTTAATTCATAATTTAATTACAAAAAGAAATAAAAAATATCTCCAAAAAATCCACTTATTTTTCTATTTATTAATAATACTGTCAAAGCAATGATTTGATTGATTATATCCCGAAAATACCAATAAAACAAAATTTATGTACTTTTGTAGAGAAACTTTAAAAAAACCATTTGAATTCTAACAATGTTTAATTATTTTATTTAGATTTTAACACATTTTTTCATACAAAAAAAGTCTTACATTAAAAAAAAAAAACTCACAGAAATATATTTTGCATTTTTTCTGTAGAAATCTTATTACCATTAACCTTAAAAAAAATTTCAGTCTTTAGTGACTTAATCGTAATTAAAATCTTGTTTTGTACTGAAAATATAAAATTAGCATCAAACTTAATGATTTTTATATAATTCATAATTTAATTCTTTAATTCATGTTCTCAAAAAATCCCCTAAAATTTTTCTTCATATACGCACACAGAGAAATAAAGTGCCAACCGAATTGAAAAGTGTATTTTAATAGTAACAACTTATAAATTCAGTTAGAACAACGATATTTTCATTATATGACTGAATATTTTGGGTGCTACAACTAAAATTTAGTTGCATTAACTAAACTTTGTTGTGAAAACTAATGATCAGTTGTACCAACTGACTGAAATGCGTAATAACCGAATTGGAGTCGTAGTAACCAAATTTCAGTTGGCAAATAGCTTAATTTTTCTCTGTGTGCGAAAGATTATGCCCTGTTCCTAATTGACAAATTGTTTCCCCGAATTCGTGGACAAAATCTTCAGTCTTGCAAGCCTACGTGCAATTGGGGTTGTTGACCAATTGTTAAATGAGTGTCTTTATTTTATTATTTATACACACACATACACACTCATGCATACAATTATTACTACTAACATACTTAAATGTATGTATGTTAAATATGCATAAAAGCTTCATCAAACAAATTTATTTTTATACATTTTTATTATTGCTGAAATTTGCTTAACGTGGCCGACGAGATGTTTTTACTAAATATATTTTAATGAATCTTTTCACTATATTTTGTAGAGGACAGAAAATTTAAAACACTTTTTTATTTAGGAGCGCAATCTCACGTTTAGCTGTTAAAAGGGTCTAACAGAAATTATAAAATTCTTGTACTAAAACATGTCTGAAATTCAGAGTTATTTTTGTATACAACGCAGTATTAAAGTACTCAATAAGACACAATTGTTGCCACTCATTTGAAATATTTAAAATGAGGGTTAAAAGAACTTTACAGGAAAAGGCTTAACGAAATCGCAAAATAGGCCACATACTAGGGTTGTCACTCGAATAAAAATTATTCGACTAATCGAATGAACAAAACAAAAATTCGAACGAACAATTTAAAAATCATGATTATCGAATAACGAATAATTCGAATAAATTTTGACGATTAATCGAATAAAACGAATATTTAAAATAATGTTTTTTTTTTCATAAAACTTTTTCAAAAATTTATATAAAATAATAAAGAAATAACAGAAAATTTGAAAAGTTTTATTAATCGATTTCCAAGAATAAATGGACTTTAATAATGGGTAAATATAAATGATTTGACTTGTATGCATAACAATATTATGGAGTTCACAGATAAAGTGCTATCGGTGAAATATAGCATGATTTTTTTAAGTTTAAACTTTGTATTGCTATGCTAAAACTATCGCCGATATATATTTAAGTTTTTTAACGATTTTCGAAATTGTTACGTTTTCATCACAATGCAAAATGGCGTATGATTAAGAAATCTTTTGGAGGCACTATTGTCTAAAATATTTGAATTTGAGAATTGATATTTTTGTGCACTGAGATAAATCTCTGCATGATATTAACGATTTTTTGCAAAGAAGCAATAAAGTTTCACTGGAACTCATCCATTGAAACTCTTCATTAAACTAATGCAAGTTTTCATTAATTTTTTTGAAAAATGTAATTTTATTTATTAAAAGCTTCATTCACTCAATAAAGAAATTTAATCAAAAAACTGGTTTCATAAAAAATACAAAGCTTTTCATTAATTTCTACAAAATTTTTGTTTTACTTTGTGAAGAAAGTTTTATTACTTTACTGAAAAGTTTCATTATTTTTCACAAGAATACACCTCTTAGGTAGTTTTTTATGTTTCCATTTTTCTATTGCAAAAGAAAGGGTTGTATATGTTATATTTTAAATATGTTCGGCATTTGCTTTATTAATTTTTTTTTTAAATATTACATTAATTTATGTCATCAACATTTGTATTTATTCTTACGTACTTTAAATTATCTTTAGAATAATCACAAAAATATGTTTAGGATTTTGAGCAAATAAATTAACTGAAGTTAAGTTTTTTACATCATCATCTAAGTTTTAGTGAAGCTTTTGCTGAATGTACTACTTTTGTTGCTAACGATCAGCTGGCAGAAAAAACTGCTAAAATTATCACATATTTTTGCTAAATATTAATGAAATAAATGTTAATATAATAATAATAATAATAATTAAAAATAGCAAAAATAAATCTGCTAAATCTAAAAATTTTTAGTTATATTTGAGTTCAACGTAAGTTAACTGGACGTTACAAAGCAAACTGTTGAAATTAGTAAAAAAATTGTTTGATATTCGTAGACAAAAAAATCACAAGAAATGTAAAATTTTTAGAGTTTATTTTGGATGCGAATAAAAATCTGACCTTCTGAAATCATCAGTCTAAAACTTTTTTTTGAGAAATTTTGGTTTTAGCAAAATATAGTTCTATTTATATAAAAAAAATTTAGTTTTTACTCTGGCTCAAGTAATATTTTTTACAGTTTTATTAGTTTTTTTGTTTTTATATGCAACGAGATTATTTTTATGTTATTTTCCATTCATTTTTAGGTTTTGTTTGCTGTTTTTCGTCTGCAAATATTTAGTAAAAGTTTTTGGTAATTTTGGCCGATTAAATTGGTTTATTATTCAAGTAAATAAAGGCCATCAGCACACTCAAAAAAAAAAGTTTGTAAAGTCAGCAAAAAATTTAGCTGAGTCAGCAAAATTTTAGTCAGGAGGGTGCTAGCAAAAAAATTGCTAATGTCAGCAAAATCTTCTGCTGAAAATCAGCGAGCTGATTTTTATCAACAAAATTAGTAGATCCAGCAAAAGTTTTGCTAACACTTAGTAGATTAGAAATAAAAAAGCCTTGGTAAAAATTAATAAATTTTTTGCTGAATTTTAGTAGACTGAAAAAAAACGCAAAAAAATTGTAAAAAAATTGTAATTTAGTTAATATATTTGCTGAAAATCATAAAACATATTTTTGTGATTCTTTTAAAAATAATTTACAATAATTACGAAATATAAAAATTTTCATTTTCCCACATTGACGACATGAATTAATTTAATATCTGAAAATATATAGAAATAAATATATATAACATAACAAAAATTTTCTTTCAACTACTTACATCAATGGTAGTCTAAATGATGCTTTCTTTTAAAGGACGCAACTGCCGGAGATAATTATAGAAACGAAACGAAAAAATAAACAACAACAAACGCAAAAAAAACAACCTTTTTTTTGCAATAAGAAAAAGGAACCATACAAATCCACCTAAGATGTGTGTCTTTGTCTTTCGCTTTACTCTGTCTACATGTCTGTATATGTTTGTTTGCAATTTGACCACACTAGATTATTAATCTATTAACATTTATTATAGAAATACATATTAAATTTAAATATTTTCTTTTGTCTTTTATTTTATTAATAGACAATTATTTTCACAAGCCGGTGACAACGCAAAATTTAAGTTGTTTTAATCCTCAATTTTGTTTTATGTATGAAAAACAGATACAAAAGTCTTCCATGGTTGATTTTTTTATGTCTTATTAGAGTTGTACTTTTTAGTATCATTTTCCTCTTCTCTAATACATCTTGACATGCCGCGACATCTGCTTCATTCTGCGTATATCTTTCAATCTGGTTGTCGTCCACACTATTAATGTGCTTATCAGCACAATTTTTTTTTAGCAAAATTAATTAGTAAAACATTAGTATATTAGTAAAGCATTAGTATAAATCAGTTAAGTGCTGAATAAGTATAACAAAAATTTTAGCTCAAAACACGATTTTAGCAAAAAAATTTGCTAAAAAATAGTATACCTGATTTACAAGACGTTTTACTAACTTTTGTACTAACTTAGTTTTTTGAGTGTAGGTGTGCGATATACTAGTTTAAGCATTTTTTTTTTGCAACGTCATTTTTAGCCATTTTCTATTAGCTTTTTTTTGGTATTTTTATAGCTATATTTTTATTAGTGCCACTAAATAATTTAACTTTTTTAACGACCTATCGACAGCGTGTAACTTTTCGCTCAATAACTTTTTCGGTATAATTAGTTGGTATCATTTAGTTCGAAACTGGACTTTTTATTATTGTTTATATCAGTATAATCGTGTTATTATTTGTTTATTTTATGGCTTTTATACAACGCCATGCATACAAACATGTTTATAACGACAACAATACACTAACACCAACGATTATTATGATGATGATGATGATGATGTTGTTGATGTTTAATGAAGTGTCACAATACGGAAGTGTTTTTTCCATAAGCAATTTATGTATTCAAAGCTAAAAACAACAACTGGACCACATACTGTTTTGTACTATACTATTTACATATAGTCTTTGTAGTAAGCACTCATAGAAATAAACCTGTAAAAATAGCAGAAAAAGCTACTAAAAATTAGTTAAAAATGACGTTGCAGAAAAAACTGCTAAAATTAAAAGATTTTTTTTTTGCTAAATAGTAATAAAATAAGAATAACAAAAATAAATCTGTTAACCTTACAATATTTTAAAAATATTCGAGTTGAAATTTAGTTAGCTGAAAAACAATTTACTCCCCGAGTAAAAAAAAAATAATTTTTATGATCCTATGTATTTTCATCTTAAAATATACTATATGTGATTATTGACGGTTTCATGCTTAGTCATATATTATTATATATTTTTTATATGGCAACATACATAACGATATATTTTTATATACCCGAGTAAAAAAAATTATATATAATTCTTTATTATAAAAATATATGATCATATAAAATAGCATATGTATCAATATGTATTTATATATAATAATATTTTCAAAATGTTTTACCAAAATAATTCATGTATAAGCACATCCAATAATGTATACAAATATTACTATACACGGTTGAATAATTATACATAATTATATATAATACAAACATCAGAAACGTCTTCTGATATTTTAGACATAATCCAAAACTGAAAAAATTTCCTAAGGCTGTTTCAATGTAACTATATGTAATTAAACAATCTCAAAATATTTTTCGAAAATAGTTTACAATTGTGCGAATTTGATTTCCATTACAAATAACAAAGCCTCCAGCAAAAAGTTTTAAAACAGATTACCTATGAACCTGTTCTAGAACAGCTTCTTTTACCACCGGTTACATAGAACTGTTTCCAGAACAAGTTCTTGGGAGTCAAAGTGTTCTAGAACCAAACATTTTTTTTTTAAATTAAATTAAAATTAACAATTTCGTTTAAAACAAAAATTTGATGTCATAAAAAATATAAATACAATTTAAGTTGTTTACAAGTTTTAATCATACATTATTATGTGTTTTAAACCCGTTTTATGGAGGCCAAGTATATCGCACATCTAGTTCAAAAGTGACTCAACTCAAATATTTTGATTTTTCGGGTTTATATGCATAAACTATGCACAATACACGTGTTTATCTATAAAAAATAAGAAATATATAAAACCGTTATGTCTTTCTTTATGATTTAATTAGTATAAAGTTGCAAATATTTTTTTTTTCGATTTCTGAAAAATAAAAAATTTTGAGTTGAGTCACTTTTGAATTAGGTGTGCGATATGTAACTTAAAATCTTTTAATTTAAGTATATTTGGATTATTATGTATCTAGTTATATAAAGGGTCCGCCAAATAACTTTTTTTTTGAACTCCTAAACCAATTGGACTTTGTATGGCGTCATACCAAGGTCTTTATGCAAAATCCGTCTCAATGATGTCTCCGAAATGTTCAATTGTTGAGAACGACGGTGAATTGATGTTGATGGCGCTTCACGCACACTTTCTGCCACAGCAGCAATATTCTCGGGTGCACGCACTGTTTTTGGCTTTTCACGCTTTGGTTTATCGATGAGGATGCCAGTTTCTTTTACTTTTTTCACAAGATAACGAACATACGGACCATATTCGTTCAGCGGAAGGATAAAACTAATTATCTGTCAAATCAGACATGAGCTATGTGTTACCATTCACGAAATAAGCACTAGTTGAAAAAAACGTTAGATGGCGGACCCTTTATAAGTGTATAATTAGATGTAATTATATCGGGACAAAACTCGGATAGAATTGGATAGTTTTTTATTACATTGTATATATTTAAATATAATTAGATCCAAAGTGATACAATTTAATAGAACTATTTTCCGGACCAAATTATATCCTCTTATACATATATAATTTTATATAAACTTTTTTACTCAGGTAGTGACTTTTATAAAATTAGATATTAAACATATATGTACATATGCTATACATAATAAGGTATGGTAGATCTATTGTCATATAAAATAATAAATTCTCATATATAATATAACATGTAATTGTACATGGTGATATATAAGCTATATAATTTAAGATATAATAATATATGCTGTCTTATAAAAAATTGTTGTGTGTGTGTTATTAAAAATGCTTATATATGGTGTCATATGTATAATACAACTTAACATATATTTATATATGAAATTAAATGATATATGACACAAGATTAACACTTTAGTCTGTGATGTGATTACACATTGTTATATAAAACCCTATACATAATTACATATGCACCAGAAGTCTAAATTTTTTTTCTTAAAAATTTTTTAAAATTATATGTCATGGAATTTAAGTAAATCCAATTTAATCTCAAAATATCTTATTCGATCCATTAAAAATTACTTATCTTTCGATCTAAATTAATCACATTGGATATTTTGGGATCTATCAGGATCTTAAATTAGACATTATTGGATCCGCCAATTTTGAGATAAATTTTGATTTTGAATTTAATACAGTATTACATTTGAGAGATCTAATCGAATATTACTAGATACCACAATTTTTAAATAAACCTAGATAAAAATAAATATCGATCTATATGAAATGAGATCTGATTTCGTATTTGAGACATAACTCGGATCTGCTAAAATTAGCAAAAACTTTTACTAAATATTTGTAGACTAAAAACAGCAAACAAAGACTGTAATATCAACAACATTTTTGCTGTATTTGCCTCAAATTTACTAGAATGCAAATTACAGTATATTTTTCTAAAATCAACTTGAATTTTTGCTAAAGAACTATAAAATCCTCCCAGCAAAATTTTTTAGAACAGATTACCTTTGAACCTGTTCTAGAACAACTTCTTTTACCACCAGTTACATGGAACCGGTTCTAGAACAGGTTCCTGGGAGTCGAAATGTAAGGTTGCACTGTCTAGAACCGGTTTGGAGGTAAAGAACCTATTGCAAATAGGACAAACTCCATATAAAAAGAACCAGTTGCAGAACAGAAATTAGAACAGGTTATAATATAGTATAAGCTGTTCTGCAACCAGTTATTTGGATTTTACTATTTTACTGGGCTGATATCAGAAGTGGAAATTTTTATTCGTATAAAATAAAAACATTTAACTAATTGTTTTCTATCGGTGTAGTATATAAAATAGTATCACCAAGTTCCAGTTTGCACACATATGAAATGGGTTAGTCCCCCTCCTCTATCTCCATAGACCATCAAACAAAAGGTGTTTATGTATAGTGCTACAAAAAATACAAAAAGGTTTAAAAAATTTAGATTTATTGATGTGGTGATTATTAAATTAAATGATTTTGTCCCTTTAAACAAAATAAAACAATGTGTCTACATGTGATTAAATATGTTTATGGGATTTCCAATACCTTTTATGTCTTAAATTAGTAACAATTTTGAGACATATTACTCTTATCTTTTTAGGTCATTGAGTCATTTTTTAAATATGAGGCTTTCTATAACAACTGCACAGAAAAAAAAAATAGTAAATCGTATCAAGTCGAACTTTCCGGATTTAATGTTCTATGTATGTGATAAATATAAATTTCATTAAACTTTAAAAACAATACTCGTATATCAAAACGAATCTAAATTGGCCAATATATAGAAATTATCTTCTACGTCGCCCAATTTTAGGAAAAATACAAAAAGGAGTTTTTTTATATATCCTATAGAACAATAAATTCCATAACTGTGACATTAATACGATATACTTTTTCTTGTAGCGCGGCCGTTGGTATGGAATGCTTTATAATTAAAGCATGACTTGAATTTTAATACAAATTTAAATTTACTTTTTTAAAATGCAGTTTTATGAAATTTTTCAAAAACCTTCGATAGCTCAGTTGGTAGAGCGGTGGACTGTAGTTTGAAATTGTTGTAATAAAAAATAGAAATCCATAGGTCGCTGGTTCAAATCCGGCTCGAAGGATATTTATGTGTGAATGTTTTAACACATTTTTTAGCTAGCAACTATATCGTACGACTTTTTTCAAAGCTTAGTTCGGTTTCTCAGTTAGCATTTTTTATAATTTTTTATAAGTGTATTTTGGATGGCTGGCTAACATCAAAGTTATATGTTTTTGTTTGTGTGCTTAAATTCGGATCGTGTAAAACATTCAATTTTGTGTTTGCTACACTCAAATAAAAAGTCTGTAACATTTACAGAAGGATCTGTAAGTTTACAGAAAAATTTAGTATGCAAAAAAAAAAATGCTTTATTTAAATAAAACTATCTCCGGACGAAAACGGTAGATTTTAATTTTTTTATTTTTAAATTACAGCTAATCAAATGTTATATGAATTCACTATACAATATTTTTCAATCCGATTATCGCCATTTTAATGAAATTTAGAAAAAGAAGTAAATTCTATTGTAAATTTCACTAATTGCCGATGGGTTCTCTCTGATCTTAATGAAATTCGGATATGTGATAAACAAAAAAAAAAAAAAAATAAGGGACACGTATTATTGTAGCTGGTAAAATCTTATATTTGGGGGTTACAAAATGGGTTTGCAATTCATAGAAAATTTTTACAAATGGGGCACCAAATGAAAGAGCTACGAAACTTGTCCTACAACTTTCAAGTATTTTCGTTATTAAAAAAAAAGTGTTTTAAGTAATACTAACACAGACGTTTTGTTATGGAATTATTGTCAGATTAAGCTTAAAAATATATATATTAATGCTTATTAAATTTAAGCGACGTTATGTCTGAGCTTTTTCCGACATTCGTAATTGTTTGGCTTTTATGCGACTTTCTGCGAAGAGCTTTTTAACCAATATTTAAAATATTTTTAATAAATGGCAACCCTTTAGCACTACATAGGCAATATTGGTATCAAGCATTTTTTTTTGCTCGTGCACATCAAAGCTGTGTTCAAACAAATCTAAATTTTATTAGTTTCAGACATGTTTCCAAACAAAAATGTTACCTTCGCCATGAGGTTGGGTTTACATCACTAGTATTATTAGTGATGTAAATTTAGTAAGAAAGTAAACATTACTAATATTAAGTACGATTGCTACGATCATGTTATGATTGCTACGATCATATTATGATTGCTACAATCATATTATGATTGCATACATAATATTATGATTGTCAGACATTGCAATGCTAACATTATGCTCTTTAACTATCATAATATGACGCTCTTTTCTCTGTGTATATTACTGTAATGATATTTAGGGCCTGGTATATCTTTTTCTTATAAGGGGTCCGCCAAATAACTTTTTTTTTTTAGAAAATGCTATAAAAAAAACTACTGAATATTTTCTGGTTAATAATGGAAAATAATTTAATTCAAATGGCTGCCTTGGCGTCATACCAAGGTCTTTATGCAAAATTCGTCTCAATGATGTCTCCGAAATGTTCAATTGTTGATAACGACGGTGAATTGATGTTGATGGCGCTTCACGCACCCTTTCTGCCACAGCAGCAATATTCTCGGGTGTTCGCACTGTTTTTGGCTTTTCACGCTTTGGTTTATCGATGAGGATGCCAGTTTCTTTCACTTTTTTCACAAGATAATGAACATACGGAGCTGACCGTATGCAATTTTCGCACACATTCTGCAACATTACCATGATTTTCAAAGTAATGTCGCAGTATTTCCCAGCGTTGTTCAAGCGTATACACAACCATATTCGTTCAGCGGAAGGATAAAACTAACTATCTGTCAAATCAGTCATGAGCTAAGTGTTACCATTCACGAAATAAGCACTAGTTGAAAAAAAAAACGTTAGATGGCGGACCCTTTACAATATTTTTCAGGTTCATTGAAAATTTAAAAACTTTGATCTGGAAATATTGAAATAATCTTAAGTAGTTTACGAAATTTTAAAATTCTTAAAGAAGCTTTAAAGGTTGAATGCTAGAAATTTTCTTAAACTCAGTTTTTTTTATTGAAAATAGCATTCCCCTCTGGGGGAATTATCAAAATTTAACTTGGTAGCAGTGTTTTATGATAACGCTAGCTAAAATTTTGCACCAAGGGGCTTTTAGGGTAGGTGATTTTAAAATTGAACTAACAAATTAGTAATTCAAAGTGGCGAATGCAATATGGAGGCAAAAAATAAATTAAAACGCAAAAGTTGTCAACCCTGAACGTAAAAACCATACGTCAATCTGGTAACATTGTAAAATAGAGACGGAGGAGATTAGAAAATAAAAACAAAAAAAAATCTAAAAATATAATACTTGTGTTGTTGTTATAATATTCTGTTATTGTATACTTTACTCACTTCTGAGTAAAATATACAATAACAGGAAAAGCTAATAGGAAAGAAAACTGCAATTTAGCTGCATTAGATTCGAGGCCATACTTGGGTGTGATCGCTAAACGGTCATGACTTGGTATTGTTACGTTTGTAATGTAAGATGAGAGCAGGTTTAATTCTTACAGCCGCAGGTTGTTGAAAAATTTATCATATAGAGACAATCTGACAATTATAAGACACACATAATAATACAATTTAAATGGAAAATCACTGGTGAGCCTGTCCATAAAAAGGCAGAAACTAGTCTAGTCTGATTTAAAAACAAATTAATAGTGTTTATAATTTTTAAAGAAAAATGTTTATTCTTCTTCTTAACCTCAACATTTCTAAATTAAATTTGTCAAATGCATATTAATTATAAATTAATTGCGACTGTCGTTAATATAACACTGTACTAAAAAAAAAATATTCATTCGATCAAACGGAAAATTTGGGTAAGGGTAACTGATTCTGATTCTGCGATTCTGATTCTGCGATTTAAATGGCGAACTAAATGTAACCACTAAAGTTTGCCACGACTTCTACTTTTTGTTAAAAAGTCTTTATCGTTGTCTTAGCTAGCTGAAATCGTTCACCAAGAGACTTTGGGAGTGGGTTATTTTAAAAATTTACTAAAAACTTAAAAATGGCGGATCCAATATGGCGGCAAAAAATTTTTTTGATTCCCATTTGGTAGCAGTGTTTTATGATAACCCCTAAACATGAGATTGTCCCTTATTCTTTTTTATTTATCACATATCCAAATTTTATTTAAATCCGAGAGAACAAATCGGGAGACTTGTTAGTGTACTTTAGGACAATATAAGATAATGTTCCAAATTTTCTTTAACAATCGGACACCCAAACATAATCAACACCGTTAGTGGACAATTTAATGAAACTTTAAAACTTTTCTCTAGAAAATTTAATTGACTTTTGTTGTAATTAATTTATTTAACATTGCCCATATAAATTTTTATTTCTATCAAAAACCCATTATTAAATTATTGCTATAAAACTGTATGTTTTATATCATACAAGTTGCATGCAACAATATTTACAGCAAACCTGATCCTTAATGTTAAAAAAGGAAGCACGTGCTTCTTACATGACATTTTATTATTGTAATAAATAAGTTTAACAGAAAAAATGTATGAAAGATACAAAATAATTTTGCAAGATATATTAAATATGCCAATACCTATGGTAAATATATTAAGTTGCCTCAATTCATTATTATTTTCAATTTCACAAGTATTCATAAAAAGGTTTTATATAGATCTTTCAGTTTTTAATTTAAGACAATTTATGATATACATAAAACTAACAAGGGAGGTATCCTGAACCGAACTCGCATAATTTAATGAACTTTAAATATGTTGTAAAGGAGCAACAAATAAGAGACACGTATTTTTTTTTTAGCTGTCCGATCTCACATTTAAGGGTTAAAAAGTAGGGTTAAAACTGCACTTGTTATTGTATGAAAACTTGTCTTTAAACTAGATTTATTTGTACGCAGGGTTAAAGTACGCAAGAAAACAAACATTTTAATACCTATATTGCCTAACCCAGCGTTGTTAAATTTTTTGAATTATTTGAAATATAGGGGAAAAAGGCTCTTCGGGAAAAGTAGCATAAAAACAGAACGGTTTCGAATATCGGAAAAAAAAATCAGACACCCCCTGGATTAAATTGAAAAAGCATTGCTATGCGTTCCTTATTAAAACGCCAGATTAATTGTTGTTCAAAACACATTAACAAAAAAAAAAAAACAGGAACATCTTTGGGCATAAGTTCAAAAACCTTTCATTTGATACCAAATTTGTCTATAGTTACTTTTAATAGAAGGAAATCAACCGAAAAACAACTTATAATGGAGTGATTTTTGACCCCACTTAGTATCGCCTACATGAGATTGGGCAGCTAAAACAAAATACGAGTCCCTTAAATTATTATTCTCTACAACATATCCGAAGTTCATTAATATCTGCCGGTCAGGGTCGTGATACCTCCCTTGTAAAGACCATGTGGCAAAAAAGGTTTAAGTTTAATATAACCAATTTTTCAATTAATAAGAACATTGGACAAAATCTTTGAATATATATGAATTATATTTGGAATCACCTAAATTTATGAACACATTCATACATGAGACTTATTAATTGAATGGACTTGATCATTTCCTTGATATCAATTGTAATGAAATTATTTTCATTAGCATTTGTTTAATTAGTGATAATGAATTTCATTGATTTCATTGACTAATGGTAATGATTTCAAATTTCATTACCATTAGTAATGAATTAAGTAAAGGAAGAAAATTGCAATTGACTGAATGCAAATATGCTAGGTTTGGGAAATATTTCGAAAGATAAACTTTTTATGAAAAAACATTTATTTGTTTACCCAAAAACGTACGTGAAAATAAAAATTTAATCACTGCGATAATAGAATGGAACATTGGTCCAAAATGGACCAAATGGAATAAAACGGGGCACGATTGGAAACGGAACACTATACACATTTGTGTTGTCGGTACAGTGTTTCTTATTAACGTTTGCAAAAATTTTGTTCGTTTTGCGATATCATGCTTAGTTTTCGAGATACAAGCCATTTTACAAAATGGCTATATTTTAAAATGTCCAGTATCTCCAAAACTAAGCGAGATAGACCAAAGCGGATAAATTTTCTGTTCCGCAGGAGTATTAATATACCCTTATAACATAAATAGGCTAGGTCCAAGAGAGATCCCGAGTGATCAATTTTTTTAAAAAACACCCACAGGGTGATTTCATTATTTTACTTATTTACGTGATAATACAAACATAAACATATGTTATCGAATAATAGAAAGTTAGTTCCTCGTTCTATTTCCCGTATTCAGTGTTACAATTTACACTCCATTTTGTTTTGTAACCAAAGGTTTTTTTTTTATCAATTGTAATTAGTTTTTCAGGCATTAGTGTGATTTCATTAGCATTAGTAGGACAAATGCTAATGCCAAAAAAATTTCATTACAATTAAATGTTAATGAAATTTTTTTGCCATTAGCATTAGTTAACTAAATTCCAATGCTAATGAAAAAATCTCAAGTATGAACACATGTAAGGCTTTTTTTAAATATTTTGAAAGAAGTTTACGATTGATTTATTTTTGCAACATAAAGAAACTTGGATTAATATCTCGAGATTTTCGACACAAGCGTTTGTATTTTTGAAATGGTCATTTGCATTTGTAAAATGGATATAATTTTTGATCACGTTCGTGGGCAGTAGCTCTAAATCGATTTTGAAAAAATACTTTTTCGAATCAAAGAATTTGCAACAAAATGGCATCGATTTGTAGTTGTATATTTTGTTATTATTAATGCATATTTTGCTTCAAATGCATATTTTATGATGTATGTTTGCATTTATTGTTGCATATTTTGCATATTTTCTATTTAATTGTATATTTTTGCATTTTTTTGTAAAAATAAAAGTTATGTTTAAGTTAAAAATAAGCAAAAGAAAACATTTGTAACCCTGAACATACAATCAAGTTTTCATTTGTTAGACATTTATATTGCATTTAAATTTTAAACCAAAAAGTCGAGTAATAAATCGATTTTTATGAATCGTAACAGTATATGTTCATATTTTTCTAAGTTTTAATGCATATTATTTGTTTTTTTTTTTTGTGTATATTTAGATTTAATGCATATTTTAAGAGCATATTTTGGATTGTTTACTGCATATTTTTACCGACAACTTTTCGTGGTTAGTTGCATGACATTCTTTGCCCTAGTAATAACCATTATTTTCGATCAAAAATGGAATTTAATATTCAAATTTTTATTATTTTGAAAACTATAGATTTCAAAGCAAAAACGTACTTAACTTCAGATCACAAAAATTCAAATATTAATTAAAAAAAAAAAAATAAGCCGCTTTACAACCTAAAACTTAGCTAAATGTTATTTAACAAAAATTTGCACAAAGAACTTTGAATCAAGATTCATAAGGTGACTTAATGCACTTATTTTTTATGCAATTTTATTTTCAAGGAAATGCATAACATTTATTGAAAAAAATATAACGAATTTTATGAATACGTTTTACAATATGATAAAAACACATTCATTTCCTTTAATAGAATTTATGTTTCGGAAAATTTGTTACAATATGTACCTTTATGAGGCACAAATAGCTTTTGCTATAGTACTTGTATTAAAGTAGATATGATAAAAAATTGTGACAAATTAAAAAGTATATGCAGTGCACACAGGGCCAGAACATGTGTTTTTTTGGTCAAAAGTCTTAAATGTACTAGCAGCTGACTTAAACTGTGCACCGCGAGGTTTTGGGGGTGGGTGATTTCGAAATTTTGTATTCATTTTTTAATTTTTTTAAATTTTTAAATTAAAAATGGCAGATCCAATATGGCGGTAAACAAAATAAATTTTCATCCGATCAAACAGAAACTTTTTGTTGAGTTGGGCTTTGGGTAACTGATTCTAGGTTTAGATTTAAGAAATTCAAAAATAACGGAAGAAATATAGCAGCCACAATTAGGCACAACTTGCTCTATTTGTTCAAATGACCTTCTCTTTGTCTTATCTAGATAAAATTGAGCACCAAGAGAGGTTTAGGGTAGGTTATTTTAAAAATGAGCTAACAAATTAAAATTCAAAGTGCCGAATCCAATATGGCGGCAAAAAGTAAATTTTCATTCGCTCAAACGGAAACTTTGAGTTAGGGTAACTGATTCTGATTTTGCGATTTGATTTAAAAAATTCAATATGGCGAACTAAAAATTTGTTTTAGCTAACTGAAATTACCCACCAAGAGGTTTTGGGAGTGGGTTATTTTAAAAATGTACTGACAAATTAAAAATGGCGGATCCAATATGGCGGCAAAAAATGTTGATCCCCATTACGAGAATTAGGTACGGAGAATAGAAAACTGCCAGTTTTTGATATATATCGTTTTTTATAAAGGGTGTTTTTTATACAGGTACAGAATTTTAAGTTGGCAACACTTTTTTAACTGGCGGCCATTTTGTCAGCTGTCAAGTGATTTATGTTCAATTTGGTTTGTCATTTCAACGTGAATAGACTGACGCCTGAACAACGCTTCCAAATTGCTCAAATTTATTTTGAAAATCATGGTTCTGTCCGAATTTTGCGAACTTTGTTTAGCGATGAAGCTCACTCTTTGGCTAAATCGCTACGTCAATACACAAAACTGCCGTATTTGGAGTGATGATAATCCTCAAGTGTATGTTGAGACACCGTTACATCCAGAAAAACTGGCTGTTTGGTGTGCTTTATGGGCTGGTTTAATCATTGGTCCGTACTTTTTTAAAAACGATGATGGTCAGAACGTTACAGTCAATGGTGACCGCTATAGAGCCATGATTACTGACTTTTTCGTTTATCAATTGAACAACCATGATGTGCAGGAGCTGTGGTTTCAACAAGACGGCGCAACATGACACACACACAGCTCGTGCCATAATTGATTTATTGAAGGAAACGGTTGGTAACTGCATATTTTGACGTTTGGACCCGAGAATTGGCCTCTAAGATCGTGCGATTTAACGCCGCTGTGCAATTTTCTAAAGTAAATTTCATGTCAATTTAAAAAATTCATCTTTGTTTTATTCCATTTAAAAGTTATATACCTCTATAAAAACACCCTTTATAAATTACTTCCCTATGCCGTGTCTAAATCATTATGTAGAGCTCTTACGGTAGCGTGAATTATGAATAAAAATGTGAAAAAAAGTTAACTAAAAAGCCGGTTACTCAGAAACAAATTAAAGATAATTTTGTGTAAATTTCATTAACAAAAAATATTATGATTTTGCGATAAAGTTTTGTAAAATTCAGCAAAAAATACGAAAAAAAATATAAAAACCGCTATATTTCAAAATTGCAAATGAGAAAAAAATTGTTTACCATTTTTGGGTTCAGCGTACAAAGGTATATTAAAAAGTATAAGTTTCAAAGCCGGTTTTTTTTCCGCTGAGTAGTGTAATTATAAATACGTAGTATATTAAAAATTTATACTAAACTAGCTGACCCGACAAACGTTGTTTTGCCTTCAAATTTTATTTTCATTGAAAGTCTGGTTCCGTTACAAAGTCGTAGTGAATTGATATTTCGAAGAAGAATTACCCCTATCCAAGCAATGCTGTGTAACAAAGCAAACATTTTTGATATTCACACAATTTATATGAAAATGACTAATGTTCAGAAAAATCACCACATCTCGACCAAACGAAAATATTTTTAAACAATTTTTTTTTTAAACCATCCTCCTGTTCTACAAAACGTATTCAGCCATTTTTTATTTTATGCAGCCGTTCTCGAGTTATTGAGTGGCAATCAAAATGTTTATCAATATTCAACCTACTTCGATTAGTATTTAGAAAAAAATTAAAAAATTGTTCGATTTGTATTCGTAAGTAACACAAAGGACAACACCCAATGTGCCAGGGGATGTGACTTGCTGGTCGTACTTTTCAAAGGAACCGGTCACTATTGACACTATTTAGACACCTTGAAGTCCTAACTGGTGTGTCGAACATTCGATTTTTATATTTTAACTAGCTGACCCGGCAAACGTTGCTTTGCCTTCAAATTTTAATTGTAATTAATTCTTTAAATCAAGAAATTACGCAAATAAATAATTAAAAAAATAAATTCACATTAGTAAATCATTTTAAAATTTGTAATTTCATTATAAGCCCAACGCCTCTTTGTCCTTCTATCGCCTTTATTTGCTGAAGTATATAAAATGAATAGCTGAAAACAACTGCCATAACAACTGCGACGTCACCTATTACCGGTGCAGTAAAGCGGCGCTCATGCTCACCAGCCGCTATCTGGTCAGCTCTTATCACAACCGTAAATTCATCTGTCGGTATCTGGTCTATTGCTGTTTTGAATAGACGGATGATGCTGTTGTGTTCGTGTAACATAGCTTGAAGATTAACATAGGTTTTTTGTAAATATTAACATATGTTTTTTGTAAATATCTTCGGAACTACATAACCGATTTAAGAGTCTGATATCTCGTTTTGAAAAACATGACAACGGCTTTAAAAAAAAAGAAATTATTAAATAACCTTGCAAAAATTCTTGAATGTGATGATTTATTTTAATGCTTATTTGTTTTTTGCTTTTGGTACCACGCCCATTTATCCCATTCCGCCCATTTTCAGTTCGACTACTAATATTTGTAATTGATGGACTCGTACAAAATTTGAAGGCTATATAGCTAATATAGAACCCTAGATATTTAATATTAATATTAATTTTGTATATGAGCTAAATAATCACTTTGTATGGGAGCTGCCACGCCCACTGGTATGATCCCGCCCAATTTTCCCATGACTATTCATAATATAATCAATGTGCACAAATTTCTAAGACTCTGGCTATTATAGAACTGTAGATATATGATATTAAATATTTACTTTGTATGGGAGCTGACACGCCCACTGGTCCGATCACGCCCATTTTTCCCATGACTATTCACACTAACAAATAATCAACGTGCACAAATTTCTAAGACTATGACTATTATAGTACTGTAGATATATGATATTAAATATTTACTTTGTATGGGAACTGACACGCCCACTGGTCCGATCACACCCATTTTTCCCATGACTATTCACATTAACAAATAATCAACGTGCACAAATTTCTAAGACTATGGCTATTATATTACTGTAGATATATGATATTAAATATGTACTTTGTATGGGAGCTGACACGCCCACTGGTCCGATCACGCCCATTTTTTCCATGACTATTCACATTAACAAATAATCAACGTGCACAAATTTCTAAGACTCTGGCTATTATAGAACTGTAGATATATGATATTAAATATTTACTTTGTATGGGAGCTGACACGCCCACTGGCCCGATCACGCCCATTTTTAGATGTTGGCCGATTCTCAGACCTACTCAATATGCTCACGAAATTTCATGAGAATCGGTCAAGCCGTTTCGGAGGAGTACGGGAACGAACATTGTGACACGAGAATTTTATATATAAGATTAAAAAAAATAAATTTAAATTTGTGCTAACAGCAAAGTTATATTTTCTGCGGGTGTGTTTTTATAAAACGCACCTAAAATTGTTTTTGTTTTTAAATAATCAGTTAAAACACAAATTTGCGATAGTTTCGAAGAAATACACTTTCAGAGTGTATTTCTGCGTATGGTAAGCTTTTTGAAGACTTTAAGCCGCTTGATGCACTTAAATCTCCTCCACTATCTTCGCCAAAACGACGTAAATCGGCCAGGAAAAATAAAGTTAAACCCGATGATCCCGCTTCTTCTACAACTACTCCAACTGGTTCTTTAGTTCCGTTTTTAAAAACCCCATCTTCTACTAATAATTTAACTACGAGTTTTCCTATTTTTTCAACTTCGTCTGCAAAAATTCCTTCCACTACTAATAATACAAATGCCACAACTACTATTAATACTAATGCCAAAAATACTACAATAGCTTCAAATATTACTAATACAGCAATAAATAATACTGCAAATCCCACAACTGTTGTTGGGTCTGATGTCTCAAATACTTTATTAGACTCAAATATTACTGAAACAGCAATAAATAATACTGAGGTTCATCTTAATTATGCCCAGGTTTTAAGTTCTTCTGTTCCTTCCTCAAACGTAACTGGGGCTGGATTGATTCCTGGTGATATCCCAATTGTTCACAGAGAATTACGCGTAATACTTCGTCCGAAATCAATGTTTATATCTCGCCTGGCTTCTGAAACTACTATTGAGGATATCAATCACTACATAAATACTAAATTGAATACTAACCTGAATGCAAATGCTGAATTTTCAACTTATAAATTTTCATTTGCACAGCCTAGAAGTATTGCATCATTTAAAATAACAGTTTCAACTGAATTGTACGAGAAATTGAGTGACCCATGTTTCTGGCCTGATAATATACTAGTTCGTGAATACAGGTACAAAGAAAACGGAATAAATAGAAATAAAAATATTTTACCAATACCTTTGCCTTCCACTCAAAAAAGCTAACTATCTCTTCTGATAACCAACTGTATATTGCATATCAAAACGTTCGTGGTCTTAATACTAAGCTTTCCAATCTGTTCATTGAAAGTTTTGATTTTGATCATCATATTATAGTTTTTACTGAAACTTGGTTAAATAATAAAACGTTGAATACTGAAATTTTTTGTAATGGTTATAATGTATAACGGCTCAATAGAGAAACTTCTACAATTGGTGGTGGAGTTTTAATAGCTGTTTCGTGCCTTTTTTCGTCTGAAGAAATCATACCGAACACTTCTAACAATGTTGAATTTATTGCTGCTATTTTTACGTAACCTGTTCATATATTCAACCGAATTCTGATGCTCTAATTTATAATCAACATCAGCGATGCATTTTGAGTTTTTTGTTTTGGGCGAAATTCAAAGGGCCAAAATACCATTGATAGGGCCACAGGGATGATAAAGTTAGTGCCATGGTACTCCTTTGACTCTTTTAGTACTATTTACATATAAATAAAAATTAAAGATTGAGTTTGAATTTTAACATCGTTTTTACACAATTGCAATTAATACTATAATTAATATGCAATTTTATATAATTTTAATTGTGAAAGACGTGGTAGAGAAGAATGAGTGTATTTTCTAAAAATCATCACTACATTGTAAATTTTTCAATTTTTCTGCATCACACTGAGCAGTTTCTGGTATTGAACCTTCGTCAGTGACCCTGTTTTTTGAATAATGCAATATTTGTTATGTTTTTATTTGTTCGATTGCGTCTATATGAAATTTTCTGTGCAATCACTGACCGTGGTATAGATAAACTGATTTCTAATTCCACTGCACTCGCACCTCACGTTAGACAGAGCGCTTTAGAGCACTGATCTATCGTCAGGTCAAGTTTTGTTGTGATTAAAACTAGTTTTATTCAATACACGGTGTTTTTGTTCTTGCATACATAATCTCAGAAGTACAACTCCAACAACACAACAGTTCTATTTTTATAAACTTCAGAGAAACTTCAAGATTCAACATTTAATTCAATTACCCATTCATAAATTAACATTTATCAAATGTATTTATTTGGATCCAATCGTTGTAAATGGAATTGATTAAAGATGATTTTATTTGAAATCGAGTAAAAAAAAAAAAGTGTTCGAAAAGTGAAAAATAAATATCTTAAAAAAGTACAATTGAAAAAAGGCCTTGGCCAACATCTTCAAATTTGCATTGTGATTCTAAAATCGAATGAGTAATGAAATAGATTTCCTTGCATAAAAGGTGAATTTAAGAAACTTGTATTTAGTACTATGAGGGTCGAAAAAGTATTATTTTTTATGCCGGTTGGTACTATTTGAAAATCCCACTTATCATCCCTGTAGGGCCATATTTTTTAAAAAAATCGATTATTAGATTTTTACTAAAATAAAAATAATATTAATTTGTTAATTAGAGTTCGTCAATTTAATGCTTTTTTAAAAATGCAAGACAAACCCTCTGACAATAAAGTTTAACATATTTTATGAATTCTCATAAATTATTCCGCTCTTGCGATAACATAACATTTTTAAAAAGCCTGCAAAAACACATTTTTTTAATAAAAAATGAATTGCGGCACTTCTTTTAAAAATTTGGACAAATATAAAAAGATTTAAAAATGTTATCGTCCTGCATTCAAAAATTTTAAAACCTGACCTCCTGGTACGAAAATATATGATTTTGAATGCGATTTTTATGAAAAATTAAACAACTGCCCGTTTTTCATTCTCTAAGGAACTAGCATATGCTCTCATCGAATAAAAAAAACAGGCAAATTTCATAAAAGTCTGAACTAAACGGTTTAAAGTAGTTAGTTCAATTTTGAGCTGAAAGGGCCAAAATAGATAAGAAAGTACCACAGGGCCATCAAGCAGTCAAAAGTGCCACAAATGGCCCTATTGTGCCACGTTTTGCATCACTGATCAACATTATGAGAATATTAAATCCGTTTTATCGTCTGCCCAGCCAGATGAGTCAATTTTTGTTTTTGGTGACTTTAACTTGCCCACAGTTTCTTGGAAATTCTTAAATGATTCTTTTTATTACACTCCTACTAATTCTATTGATTGGATTGATGTTTTTTTTAATAATCTCTACGACTTGTGCCTTTTTCAATTTAATGGTGTTTACAATGAATATGGTAAACTGTTAGATTTGGTGTTTGTGAATGAACCTGCTGACTGCTCATTAACTCGTGCTATTCCAATTTCTAGACCTGAAGATCGATATCATCCTACCATTGAAGTTTCTTTTAATAATCCATTTGTTAATCGTAAATCAATAGTGAATAATGAAAAAGTCTACTGCTTCAAAAGAACAAATTTCAACGATTTAAATTATCTTATAAATACTACAAATTGGATTGATAAGCTATCTATTACAAATGGCACACCATCTTCCATCGATACTATGATTGATACTTTCTACAAAATTATTTTTGAATATTTAAATGAATGTGTTCCCAAAATCACTGTACTTAAATAGTCAGGTCCTCCCTGGAACTCAAGACAGCTGACAAGACTAAAACATATAAAAAACAAACATTACAAAAAATATAAAGATTCCTGATCATCTTGTGCTTATGGTAAATATTCAATTTCCCGTGCTGAATATAACTTACTAAACATGAAACTATATTAGATTATATTAGATTATATGGCACTATGCACCGCGACCAACTTAGGTCTTTTGTGCTGCCTAAAGTTACCCTAAAGCCAATAATCCTATTAGGCAAAATCTTCATAATGTCCGAAGGGGAGACAAAGCGATTGCCAAGAAACTTGGCACGCCTTTCACATAGCCTCGGACATTCGCAAAGAACATGCTCTGATGTCTCAGCTACCAGTTCGCAAAACCTACACTCATCCGTGTCCGAAAGACCTCTTTTGCGCAGGTGGTATCTGAGATTGCAGTGTCCAGTCAGGTAAGACACCAGGGTTCTCTTAGCCTGTCGTTGGCCAAGAGAGTTTTCCCAATAGAGAGAGAATTCTGATTCCCTCCACGACCCGAGCTTCTCCCTAACATACCCCAAAGGTATACCACAGAATGGTTCAGGGCCAATAAAGGGCCTTCGGGCCCCGCAATTAGCAAGACAAACTGCCCTCTCGTTGCCCTCATGCCCCTCGTGACCAGGAACCCACCTTAAGGTAAGCGAGTTGCGCCTGCCAAGTCGGTTAAGAGCCAGAATGCATGCCATGACCAGACCAGATGACACCTCATAGGACATTAAAGCCCTTAATGCCGCCTGACTGTCAGAAAGAATGTAGATGCGAGATCTAATAGTGCCCCTTCGTAGACACTCCTCCGCACAGACACAGATAGCAAAAATCTCTGCCTGAAAAATGGAGGGGTATCTACCCATGGGTAAGGCCCGTTGGAAACCTGGTCCATAGACACCCGCACCAGTGTCACCATTCGCATATAAAAACTACTTAAATGAAATGAAAGTTAAATTTATATATGACCCTAAATCATTTTATAAATTTGTAAATTGTAAACGGAAATCTACAGGATATCCAACTATAATGAAGTATTTAAATCATGAATCTAGTAATGATTTAATTATAAGTAACATGTTTGCAGATTTTTTTGCAACTACATATTCAGATGCTCAATACAATAACACCAATAATTACCCTTACGTAATTGATGAACACCAGTCATTATCATTTTATACTATTACAACTTCCCAAAGAGTAAAAAGTTTGAAAAGCGTAAAATCATCCTTCTACAGTGGACCTGATGGTGTTCCAAACTTCGTTTTAATTAACTGTGCTAATGCTTTTGCCACACCTTTATCAATAATATTTAACTTATCAATAAGATATGGCTACTTTCCTAAATTTTGGAAAGAATCTTATATTATTCCGCTTTTTAAGTCTGGTAACAAATCAAATGTGGCAAATTACAGAGGTATAGCTAAATTAAGTGCTATCCCTAAACTATTTGAAAAATGCATAACTGATTGTATCTCACATCAAGTATCGTCTTTACTATCACCTTACCAGCATGGATTTAGAAAAGGCTGTTCAGCAATGACAAATCTCCTACACCTTACCACTATCGTTAATAATGGATTTAAAAATGGCCAATTGATTGATGTCATATACACAGACTTCAGTAAAGCTTTTGACAAAGTCAACCATAGTCTTCTTCTTATGAAACTTTCCCTAATGGGTTTTACTACAAACAGTCTTCGCTGGCTTGAGTCATACCTTATTCGAAGGAAACAAAGTGTTCGTTTTAGTAATACAACATCAAAAAGCATTATCGTCAATTCTGGAGTACCGCAAGGAAGCCATCTTGGTCCAACATTATTCTCACTTTTTATAAATGATCTGCCGAGTTCAATTCACAACTGTAAAATATTATTGTATGCTGATGATGTAAAAATCTTTTTAAGCTACAAAAAATCTTCGGAAATGCTTAATCTTCAACATGATTTGGATAATTTTTATAACTGGTGTAATATCAACCTCATGAATCTCAATTTAACAAAATGCAAGCATATGCATTTTTGTAGAAAATGGAATTCTCTTGGTTTCTATACTTTGGCTGACAGTAGACTTGAATTAGTTAAAGAAATTTTGGATCTTGGTGTATTACTTGATTCTAAGTTAGATTTTATAAAACACATTACGTCAATGATAAATAAAGCTCGTGGTGTACTTGCTTTTATAAAACGTTGGGCTAAGGAGTTCACTGATCCTAAAATTACAAAGCAGTTATACACATCTTTGGTAAGACCAATCATCGAATATGGTTCTGTCATCTGGGATCCTGATTACGACGTTCACATAAACCGAATAGAATCTGTCCAAAAACAATTTTTACTGTTCTGCACACAGGGAAATACTCAGTTGGATTTCGTTTATAGTTACATAAATTCAGTTGATTATCATAAAATATTATTGTTATATCCGAAACTAAAAAAACATTCAAATTATAAAAAAAGATACACATTACTAAAAGTTGGTGCAATAGTCAAAAGCGATTGTTGTTCCGACCAATACATGTAAAAATAATTTTGGTATTTTATTTCTTGAGACACAACCATTAAAAGATACCATAATTAAATATTGTAATTATTATTTAGTGACAGCAATCATCAAATTGTATTTACAATAATTTATTTGTTTTAAAAATTTAAATTTTGCGTTTGTTTAGTTGAGTATATAAATAGTCGGTATACATTTTTTTATAAACACACATGTAATTGTTTTCAATCCAAATTAAAAACTCATTTTTAACACCTATTGTTTAAACCAAATGTAAATTTGTTTTGAATAATGCTATAAACACATAGACGACTGCAGCTACACGACTACAGCCTGTCAAAAATAAAATACACACGTTTATATGAAAACGATTATTTTGGCACCAACACAACTACACGGCTACCCGACTACTTTTGCCGCTGTAGTCAACTTAGGTTAATTTCTATTTTTGTTGGCTGCAAAACAAAAATAGTGTTGACAATAAAACAAAATATGTAACAAATTAGTGCTTAAAAATATTTTATTTTGTTAAACACAAAAAACGTCGCAACATCAAATGGTATAATTGCATTAATATTCAAGAGGGGTTATATAAATTTATTTTCACGTTATAATAATGTATTATAAATAAGTAATTGTATTTTTAAGTGAACTTTATATACGTGTCTACAACCAAGCATGTTGTTCTATTTTAATAAAGAAAAAAAAGATGTAATTGGCACTACTGAAACAAAAATGCATTTGTATCAGGGATGTTAAATGGAGTTTTCAATTTTGTACCAACATCCAAAAAAAATTGTACTTTTTGGACGTTGACGGTACCATTTTTTTTTAAATTTATTAAAACAAAAAAAAAATACATAAAAATTCTCTTGTACAGAAAAAAAAAAACAAAACCTTCCAATAACATACATTATATGTATGAATAAAATAAGGCATAAAAAGTCTTATGAATATATGAGACCAAATCATGGAATTATTTGTTTAGTTAATAAACTATTTGGAATTTCTACATCATAGCAGCATAAATTTGTCGCTCTTAACCAATCCTTAGTCTGTATGAGACTTGATAATGTTGGCTAATGTAGTCTGTTTCTTTCCTTAGTTTTTATTATATTTTGAAACGAAAAAAACTCTTTCCACATTTGCAGACCAGTGTGGAATGGATAAAATTCCAGCAACGACTAGAAATGTCTGGAAACATATTGACATTCAGTTCATTTTGAAAATTAGCTACTACCGACCAAAAACTACAAACGTTTTAATTTTTTAACGACTTCAGTTAAAAAAATTTTAGTTTTTACTCTGGCTCAAGTAATATTTTTACTAAGAAGACAAGAATGGAGCAAAATTAATGATTAATCGGTTTTTTGTTAAAGTTCTGCCTATTATGGAGGCTATAACTTTTCTAAAACATTGGGTTCTGATGAGATCTTTAACCAGATCGAAATACTAGTATTAACCTAGCTAATATGTTTGATTTGCTTTATTTTTGTAAATATACGGAGGTTGAGAGCTCGTTCTAAATTAAACATATATAAGATTGTTTGGAATTTTCTTTCATTTCTTTAACAATAATTTAATTTTCGTTTGAGTTTGAATTTTAACGTCTTTTTCAGACAATTGCAGTTAATACTATAATTAATATGCAATTTTATTTAATTTAATTGTGAAAGGCGTGGTAGAGAAGAATGAGTGTATTTTCTAAAAATCATAACTACATTGCAAATATTCAATTTTTTCTGAATCAGACTGCGCAGTTTCTGGTATTGAACGTTCGTCAGTGACCCTGTTTTTTGAATTTTTGAATAATGTAATATTTGTTATGTTTTTATTTGTTCGATTGCGTCTATATGAAATTTTTCTGTGCAATCACTGACCGTGGTATAGATAAACTGATTTCTAATGCCACATGCACTCGCACTACACGTTAGACAGATCGCTTTAGCCCTCTGAGCTATAGTTAGGTCGAGTTTTGTTGTGATTAAAACTAGTTTTATTCAATACACGGTGTTTTTGTTCTTGCATACATAATCTCAGAAGTACAACTCCAACAACACAACAGTTCTATTTTTAGAAACTCACCTCACTCTAATGCCCACTGTTTTCCCATATGTTATAAGTGATGCCATATCTATATATCAATTTTCACTTCTTCAGAATTTTAATAAATTCAAAATAAAAGTGAAGTTGGCTGCAACAAGTGTCAATATATGTAAGAGCTGCCAGATAAATTTTGTAAAAAATCGTAAATTTTTAATCGATATTAAAAAAAAAAAAATTGCCAACTTTATTCTTCAAAATCCTTAAAATGATGATAAATCGAAAAATCTGGCGGATATAGTCGCATATATTTTAAGAGCTCATTACATAAAACGAATAAATGCAATGAAAAAGGACACAATAACAATTTGTTTGCTATACTAAAAATTCAAAAAGGGGAAAAATTAAAAATTTTTAAATTGTACCAAATGAGTCGCGGTAGTACCACGGTACTTTAGAAGGTCAAAATGTACCAAAAAAAGTACAATTGTACCAACTTTAACATCCCTGATTTGTATAAAAAACAGCTGTTGATATTTTTAAATTGAATCGTGATCAGCTGTTTACTATGCTGCTGTCGTTTCCAAAATAATAAGTAGCTGACCACACGGCGACGATTGCAGTCAACGGCATTTGCAGTCGTGTAGCTCTGCAGTCTGCTGTGGTCTATGTGTTTATAGCATAAGTTGTCAAAAAAAATCTAAAATTAAAAGAAAACATTATTTTCTAAAACAAAACAAAAAAATTATTATAAAGAATTTTTTTTAAGCAAAAAAATTATATAAATCAAATTATGAAAGACAATCCAAAAAGGTAATATCTATTAATTAGTGTGTGTAATTGTAATTTTAAATTTGCTTATTTTTACAGCTCAAACAGAAGAATATCGTTGTAGCCTTAATGGATAATTATCAGAAGTCTTCAACAGAAGATAAAGCAGAAGGATACAAATTGTTAAGATGGTATACTTTTTCATTGCAAGATTTTGTCCAGAAAAATGTTATAAGCATTTGTTCAAAAGAAATACCAAAGATTCTGAAGGCTCCTTACAAAAAAAGGCATTGTTTTTCTATTTCATCTACATTCAATATCGGCTGAAACTTAAAGGGTGTAAAATGCTTCCTAAGGAAAATGTTGCATTCCACATTGCTATAAAAAACAAATTTTAAAATATGCTCCAAGAATGCACTTTTCTTGGCTTTTTTAATAATACTCTATAAAAAACGGTTTCAAAAAGCAAAAGCTTTCAAAATTTAAATTCGATTTTGCATAAACGGAAAAACAGTTTGTGTTTTTGTGAAAATATATAATCCCCAGCAAAACTTTGGTAATGGGTGCGATAAAGTAATGCATTACCTTGTAATGTGTACTCCTTACCCGTATCATTACTTTCCAACAAGAAGTAATGAGTTACCGATAATTGGACACTCATGGATTACCTTGTAATGAGACCTCATTACATTTTACATTACTTCAAAACATAAAATAATGACTTACCGATCATCTATTACATAATGCATGAATTATAAACGTAAAGTAATTATCAATATATATTTTTGAAAATCTATTTATAGACACATTACTTTGTAATTTTTTGTAAGCATAATGGTAAGGTGTATATTTTTGATATCACGAACGAAAACACGAAGCACAACAACTCATCTACATGTTAAGCAATAAAATATTGTATGTATCGATAGCTCAGTTGGTAGAGTTCTCGCCTAACTAATTGTTAAATACCAGAGACCCCAGGTTCGAATCCCAGCATGACCAAGTTATTTATTTAATAAAAAAAAAGTTATTTATTTAATTAAAAAAAATATCTGTAAAAAAAAATTTTTATGCATTTTTTTTATGAAAATCTATTTATAGACACATTACTTCTTCCCACCATGTAACCATATAAGTAACCAGTTACTTTACCCACTACAAGGTAATGAGTTACCTTGAGGCTCATCGCCTGTAAAATTCATCAATGAATTAACGTGTAAAGTAATGCATGAGGCCCTATGGCGATACATTACTTTACCCATGATTTGGTAATGTGTGGTTTTGCTGGGTCAGTATGCAAAAACCTGCGTTATTTTTAAGGATAAACAGAGTATTTGATCTCTTAATTTGGATTTTCATAAAATAATTCAGTAGCAGGGTTTATTATGTAGAGCTCCCAGAATCTGCACAAAAATCAAAACAGAAAATAGTTCTTCGAATTCGTGGTATTTTTATGTAAAAGATATCATCAGAAAAGATATTATCAGACGATATCAATCTAAGTTCTAAAAATCCGCCACTTTTCATAAATCAAATTCAAAAGTTATATCATATAGTTTTCTGAACAAAAACGTTCGCAGAATCTAAACAAATTTTTCGATTTCAAGAATTTTTTGCAACAAAAAACCCAAATTTCAATAAAAAAAATGTATATGAAAACATTATATTCTCAAGACTTTTTTTGTTAAAATATTATTTATTAAATATTATTAAAAATTTTTAATTTTCTAATTTTTTATCATGTAGAATAAAATGCAGCATCAGTATTTTATCAGGATTTTAAATACACTCACAGAAAAAAATTTTAAGCTACTAAAACTTTACATATTGAAAATCCAAATAAATGTTATATTGAAAATAACAAAGATACTGGAATTTTTTCCTGCATAAGAGTTTCAGGTTCTGATCATTTGTTGTACAAATAAGGATATTCTGGAAAATGATTCTAAATAATTACAAGTTTTTTATATAAATTTTCAAAATTATGCCAAAGTATGCAAACAGTTTTATATTATTTATAATTTTAATATTTGTATTTAACAAACTGTATTGTATTATTTATTAACTTTAAATTATATAAAAAAAAAAACTTTAAAAAATGTATGGATACGGTGTACCTCTTTTATAAATTCGATTGGGTTAACTAAATACATTTGATTCTATACACAAACATATTTTTTCTCATTCGGCTGGGATAATTATATATGTTTATGTTCATCACCAAATATTAGTCTTTCCAATTGAATATATAAACAAATGTTATTTTGGTACATGCAACAACAAAAATTCGGTTGGCAAAAAATTCGGTTGCAGCAACGAATCTGTTTTCTGTGTGTGCTTAGGGAACTCAACTTGAAATTCTTCTGTTGCTCTCCCATCCTATTCCGTTAGACTTGAACGAGTTAAATTGCCGTCACTAGTAAGCAGAAGAAAAATGCTAAATGTAACTTTTTTAGTTAATTTGCTTAATGGTACTGTTTGTTCTGAATTCCTGCTTAGTAATGTTAATTTCAACGTTCCTCAACGATCAACTCGCAATTTTACACCATTATATCTTCAGGTCTTTCACACAAACTATGCTAATTCTGATCCTTTTCGTAGAATATGCAAAGATTTTAATGAAATGTATAACTTTATAAACTTTTCTTTGAGTGTTATTGTCATTCAATTGTTTTTGAATTCATAATTTTTACTTACCTTTTGCTAAATCAATAAACAAATTAAACACATTTTAAATTTCATTATATTTTTATATTTAACATTTATTTTTTATTTTATTTTTTTTTTCATTTTAACTAAACTACATACATGACATTATTTTAAAATGTCTACTACATTTAGTGTTATATACTACATTTTGTTTTGCTCAATTTTAGCTTTGTATTCAATTTAAAAATATCAGTTCTTAAAGTTAACTTTGACCTTAAATACGAAACAAATGGGGTTAGAAAAAATCATACATACATATTTGTAATTAAAACTTAATTTGAAAAAATACTAAATATTAGATTAAAATAACAAATAAACCAAAATTAATATAAACAAATTTAAACCATAAAACCGCTAAATTGATTTTTCGATATGTGGTTTTTTGTATCAAAAAAATTGACTTAATATTAAACAGAAAAACAACAATTCTACAACCAATAAAAATAGGCCGGAATTTCTATATTGTATCCTTTTGAGAGTTTGCGGTTTTTATTGGTATATTATGAAAGTGGTGAACAAAACATTTCTATGAACATCACAAAAAAGAGGCCACAAAATTTGTAATATAAAAAAAATTGCTTTGCTAAAAGGTTTTATACTAGTGTACTCTTATTTTTAGGGGGGATTTTCTTTAAATTCTTTAAAATATTTAAACACTAATGGCAGTGCAAGATTTTTCACCGATTTGTTATTTTCTCTCATACTTAAACTATTACAGTGATCCATTAAAGTTTTGGGAGATAAAATTATATGAGGAAGGTCTCCTTAAGATAATTTTTTTCTTTTTTTTGGTTAAGCATAAGGGAATGTTCGCTAAAGTGGTCCTTTAGTTTTTTCTCGTGTTGTTGCATATAATTCAGGATATATGGAAATGGTGCATATCCTTGCTACTGTTTTTTTTATATTTTTAACGAAATTTAACGAAATGTGTAATAATCGGATGTTTTTCAAATGATTTATATCATTTTTATTAAAAAGGATATATGACAGCTATACGAGTCCTTGCTGCGATCAAAATAAAAATTGGCACAAACAATACCTACTTTATTCCTAGAACAAATACATATTTTGAATACATATTAAACAGAATTGTGGAAACATATAAACCAGTGCGTTCCGTTAACCTAGTTGGTAGCGTGTTGGCATATTAGTGCATGGGTCGTGGGTTCGATTCCAACCAGAGGCACTGGTCTGTTTTCGGTACAAAGCACCGAAGGCCATAGTAGCTAGTGCTCGGTTAGGGTAATAGTATATAATTTGTAATTATATGATTATTAATTAAAAACTAAAATTCATAATTCAGGCGTATCCTTTCGCCAGCATGCCAATTTTCATGCAAATACGACAACTCCTTCTATATTTCACATTCCGTATATGTGGACAAAGCACTGTGCGACAGTGACTTTAAAATGAGGTATCAATGAATCACATACCATAGTGGGGTATTTGAAAAAAAAAAAAAAATAATGGTAATAAATATCAGGCGCGTATCCAGTGGGAGGGAAAATAGTAAATGCCCTATCCCCCAAATAAAAATGTTTAATACAAAAACATAAAGAAGATAGGAAAAGTTAATCAAAAATACTCCAACTTTCCTCCCCAAAACCTTTTCCAGGATCCGCGTCTGTAAATATAGAACTTCTAAACTACTGATTCGAGCGTTTCGACTCAAATTGGAAATTGTAAAAGAAGTGTTAATCTTTTGTAATATTGTGATTGGCTCACCCTGTTTTAGCACAGATTGCTTATTGTGGTAGGTTATCTCCTCTAAAAATAATTTTTTTTTTTTGATTTACTTTTTTTTTGTTATCTACCAAAAAAACTTTATTATTTAATGGATTTAAAACCACACAATTCTCCCTACTTCACGATAAAAAAAATACAGCACTCCTTTTTAAATTAGCTTAATAGCATAGTCGTGAAAAATCCGTAAATTTCAAAATTTATAAAATTTATGAAAAATTGTAATTTTTGGACAAAAAAGTATTTATATTTCTTTACAATTTTTTTGCCATGCAATTCTTGAAAACAAAAACAAATTTTGTGCGCCCCGGTAGGCTTGTTGGTAGCGTGCTGGCTTATCAGTGCGGGGGTCGTGAATTCGATTCCCACCAGAGGCATTGGTCTGTTTTCGACACATCGACGAATGCCATAGTAGCTAGTGCTCGGTTAATGTAATGTTAGTGTAATTACTAATAAAAAAAAAAAAATTGTAAAATTTTCCGAAAGAGAGTTCTTTGAAAAAATGTTTAATGTAATTTCACTAGTTTTTGGTCATGCACATTACATCAGGCATCGGCCGGAAATTACAAAATTTTGACCAAAAAAAAAATGAATAACAGTGTGTTTAAATAAATTGTACGCTGATTTCAAAACTTTTTTTGACTTCGGATTATGAAACAAAATGTTCCTAACATTTGGTATGAATATCTTGACATACGGATTATAACCAGGACAGGAGATTTTGTGAAAAATTACAAATTTTGAAAATAACATTTTTTGATCCCAAAAATAGACATATTTTATACTTTTTTTTAACTAATGTTAATTTTTTTTTGCAATATGCATATTCAGAACTACAATGTTTAAAAAAAATCGTTTAAATATAATTTACAGGCAATAACAGGATGAAATAAATTAACGCCAAAATTACACCTCGGCATGGAAATTTTATTTAAAATTTCGGTTTTCATTAAATATTACCACTAAAAAATTATGTGGTAAGAATTTGAGAAAAATTGCAGCAAAGCTTAAACTCTTGTAACCCACGACCAAAATTTCCGAATTTTGATAATTTTTTTAAAATTCTCATAACAAAATACTCATTTCATTTTTAACTAATATTGTCACTCTGAATACGATTTTTTTAAAAATCGCACTAATAGTTTTTGAGATATTGCGACTTATAGAATTTTTATAGAATGTTTTTAAAACTAACTTTGACTTTTGACTTTCATTAGAGATTAGGCAAGTACTTGTGGAACTAGGTTCAATGATGATGTGGTGCACCCTGTACTAAACAGGTTTACCCAACTACAATACTAAAAGAGATTAAGACCTCTTTTACAATTTCCATTTAGATTTGTACCAGATCAGATCAGTAGTTTAGAAATTCTATATTTGTTACCATTATTTTTTTTCAAATTCCCCCCTATGTGTCATCAAGTTCAAGTTTCGCTATATTTGTTTGAAAAAAGTTTAGTTTATTTTGTCTTCAATCTAATTAATGGACAATTACTTTGACAAGCCGTTGACAACACAAAATTTAAGTTTTTTAATCCGAAATTTATATGTGTACACTCATAAAAAAAAGTTTGTAAAGTCAGCAAAAAATTTTGCTGAGTCAGCAAAATTTTAGTCAGGAGGATGCTAGCAAAAAAGTTGCTAATGTCAGCAAAATCTTTTGCTGAAAATCAGCGAGCTGATTTTTAGCAACAAAATTTGTAGATTCAGCAAAAGTTTTGCTAACACTTAGTAGATTAGAAATAAAAAAGCGTTGGTAAAAATTAATAAATTTTTTGCTGAATTTTAGTAGACTGAAAAAAACGCAAAAAATTTGTAGAAAAATTGTAATTTAGTTAATTTATTTGCTGAAAATCATAAAACATATTTTTGTGATTCTTTTAAAAATAATTTACTATAATAACGAAATATAACAATTTTAATTTTCCCACATTGACGACATGAATTAATTTAATATCTGAAAATATATAGAAATAAATATATATAACATAACAAAAATTTTCATCAACTACTTACATCAATGGTTGTCTTAATGATGCTATCTTTTCAATGACGAAACCGCCGAAGATAATTCTAGAAACGAAACGAAAAAATAAACAAAACAAACGAAACGAAAAAAACAACCCTTTTTTTGCAATAAGAAAAAGAAACCATACAAATCTACCTAAGATGTGTGTTTTTGTCTTTCTCTTTACTCTGTCTACATGTCTGTATATGTTTTTTTCATGGTTGATTTTTTTACTTGTCTTGTTAGAGTTGTACTTTTTAATATCATTTTCCTCTTCTCTACTACATCTTGACAAGCCGCAACATCTGCTTATCAGCACAATTTTTTTTAGCAAAATTAATTAGTAAAACATTAGTATATTAGTAAAGCATTAGTATAAAACAGTTAAGTGCTGAATAAGTATAACAAAAATTTTAGCTGAAAACACGATTTTAGCAAAAATATTTGCTAAAAAATAGTATACCTGATTTACAAGACGTTTTACTAACTTTTCTACTAACTTATTTTTTTGAGTGTACGATACATATTGTTGGCGTAACTTTTGTTTTATTATGTATGAAAAATAGATACAAACATCTTCCATGGTTTATATGTCTTACAAGAGTTGTACTTTTTAGTATCATTTTCCTCTTCTCTGCTACTTCTTGACATGCCGCGACTTCATATTTTTCAATCTGGTTGAACTATTAATGAGCTTATAGGCATAATTTTTTTGTAAAATAAAATAGTAAAACATTTGTAAAGTATTAGTAAAACATAATTCCAGAAAAGAATTTGCTGAAAAATAGTATACTTCATTTAAAAGATGTTTTACTAACTTATTTTTTTGGGTGTACTTCAGAAGATAATTTTACTCAATGTTAAGTGCTATTATGATTTTTTTGATATAACTAAAAAGTATAAAAAAAACTCTAAATTAAAAAGTGGGTGTGGTCGAAAAAAGTAGCCTATTATTTCTTAAAGAGTCCCAGTTTCATGCTGTGAAAATTTCAGAAGGATCGGTCAAGAGGTCTGTTCTCGTATGAGTTACTAAAAAACAATTAAAAAAATAAACATACATTAAATTTTATATATCGTCCATTCCATGAGAGAACGTTCGAAACAGGTATTTTTTTTTGCCTCTGGCCATTTGATTTTGTTAAATTTGTTATGCGTATAATCTAGGATGTCTATTAACTGCTCACTTCCACTTTCAGTTTCTTATGATTGTGTAAACTCGCGTTTTTATTCTCGTTTTTTATTTAAACAAAATCAAAAAAATGCTAAAAGTAGTGAACTTTGAAGAGCCATATTTTCCAAAGTAGGTGTACTATTTCAAAGATCTAAAAAACATATGAAAATTAAAGTTGTCTACTTTACTATTCTTAAAAAAAACACATTAAAACAAACATCACAAAGCAAGTGCAATTTTTGATTCCACTTTGCAAATCTTCCTGAAATTTTCACAGCATGTAACTGGGAGTCTAGAAGGAATAATATGCTATTTTTTCGATCACGCCTACTTTTACGCACACTTTTTAAAAATCATTTAGTTACTTTTATCACTAACAATGGTTGCCATTCCATATAGTTTTTAACACATTTACTACACATTTTATACACATGATACTACAGGCAAGGTAGAAAAAAACTTTTCATGCGACACGCCCCTTTTTTATTCCCTGTACAAATTTGTTCCTTTCAACGGATTTATTTTTTATTTTTGGTAGTAATTCGGGTAACGTTGCCATATAACTATCAACCAGTGCGCCCCGGTAGGCTAGTTTGTAGCGTGCTGGCTTATCAGTGCGGGGGTCGTGGGTTCGATTCCCACCAGAGGCACTGGTCTGTTTTTTTTTGAACTCCTGAACCAATTGGACTTTTTATGGCGTCATACCAAGGGGTTTATACAAAATTCGTCTCAATGATGTCTCCGAAATGTTCAATTGTTGAGAACGACGGTGAATTGATGTTGATGGCGCTTCACGCACACTTTCTGCCACAGCAGCAATATTCTCGGGTGTACGCACTGTTTTTGGCTTTTCACGCTTTGGTTTATCAACGAGGATGCCAGTTTCTTTCACTTTTTCACAAGATAACGAACATACGGACCATATTCGTTCAGCAGAAGGATAAAACTAATTATCTGTCAAATCAGACATGAGCTAAGTGTTACCATTCACGGAATAAGCACTAGTTGAAAAAAAAACGTTAGATGGCGGACCCTTTATAAAATTTCTAATTATATGATTATTAGTTAATAAAAAAAAAAAAAACTATTAACCATGCCCATTTCAACGTAATTTTTTTTTTAATTCAGATGCTTTCTTATATCACTAAAGAATGTTTGTCATACAAAAAATTTTTTTAATGTGTGTTTACCTAAAATTTTATACACTTCTTATCTCCAGGTAAGGAAGAGTTTTTTTCAGTCTACTAATATCCAGCAGCATTAATTTTTAGCAAGGGGTTTTTAATTTCTAATCCAGTAAGTGTTGGCAAAACTTTTGCTGAATCTACTGATTTTGCTGACATTAGCAATTTTTTGCAAGCACCCTTCTGACTAAAATTTTGCTGACTCAGCAAAATTTTTTGTTGACTTTACTAACTTTTTTTTGAGCGTATTAGTTATTCTAACAAAACCTCTAGCAAAAAAATCATAAATAGATCTCCCTCAGTAGTTAAAGTAAAAACTCTTAAATCTAGAATTTTGTGTAGAGCATTAATACACTCACAATATTGTTTCCGGTAAGACTACTGAATATACAGATTAAATTAACTGAATATCAGTTAAAAAAAGAACTACTTACTTTTCGTTTAAAACAATTGTTTATTTTTAATTGTTTAAAAGTTAATTGACAAAATCGATAAAAAACAATAGATTGTTTTCGTTTATTTCAATACTCAGTTTAACATAAAAAACTTTTTGTTTCTAATAGAAAATTTTAACTGAATATTTTAACTATTACCGAAAGTCCGTTTGTTTTGTTTATTGAATAACAGATAGAAAGTTAAAAAATATCTTTATTTGGTAATTTAACTATATATTCCATTCAATCAACTTTACCGATTACATTTTTAAATAACCGTTGAACTTTTATGGAAAAGTTCTTATGAGTGTACATGCGTTTTAAAATGTCCGCGATTAAATTACTTCGTTCTACTGCAAAAATATTTTTCTTTAAGAGTTTTCACTGTTTTATAAAAACTTTATTTTAAACTATTTGTTTTTTTTTATTCTTTCACTGTTATCTACTGCTCTAAAATTCTGATTAAGAAACCAAATCATGTTTGTGCATGCAAGTCCTTTTTTTGTGGTTTCGCCTATCACAAAAAACTTTACACAGCAGTACCATTAATCATGTCATATTGCTCGTGATTTTTGTTGGTAATACCAACACCAGTAACACCACCTACTCCACTAAGGACGGCTCCATTTGTATTGACACTGGCATTAACGGCTAAGCCAGTAAAGAGACTGGCATGTGAACGACGACGTTCACGTTCAATTTTATCCAAATCGAATGCATCGGTTACGATATTACTAGAACGACGTTGTTCATCGAAGGCATAGGCTCTTTGGAATTTGGCTGGTACTTGTGTGCTAGATGCCGAACCGTTGACAACAACTTGTTGACCTCCCCCACTGGCACTTTGTGAGCGTGCTAGTAATGAGTGTTTGGAGTTTTGTGTGTTATTTGTTGCAGGACCATACATACGAAAATTTCCGCTAAAATTTGAAGGTGATGAGGGTATAGCAGCTGGCCATTGTACTAAAGAAGGTTGTTTTAATGTATTTGTGTAATTTGTAGATGTAATTGTTGGATGTTGTTGATATTGTAAATGATTGGGGGGTGGTTGTATGTAAATTGGTTGTTGTTGTTGCTGCTGTTGTTGTTGTTGTTGTTGCATATAGTGTCGATTTAATTCCTCATTTGACTTATGTAAACCATAACGGGAATTATATATTTCCTGTTCTCTTGACATGGATAAATAACGATTTTGTTGTTGCTGCTGCTGTTGTTGTTGCATCATAAGTGCTGTCAGTCGTTGTTGACTTTCACTATACATATTATGCAATTGTGTAGCATTTGCATTAATACCAGCTGAAACAATACTATCTTGTGAATCTGCATTCCGTTTCAGAAATGTTCTTGGTAATGTACGACTTTGATATATTGGCTGATAATCATGATGTAAACGCTGTTGAGATCCTCCATAAGTGTCGCGTAATGTGTAATGAGATTGTTGTTGTTGTTGCTGTTGTTGATGTGTTGTTATAAAACCAATATCCCGACTACTTGTTGTATCTAAATCATAAAGACTTTGTTGTAACGCTCTTGTGCCACCTGGTGCATATATTGCATGCAGAGAAAGATTCGAATTTAAACGTCTTAGATGATTTGGTTCAACATACATGGAGGCACGACGACCGTTACGTGTAGCTTGTGGCATAAGATGAATGTTATCTGAAATGAGTTGTGGGGAAAAGATAATGATTTTATGAGGATTGTGTATGGGATTTTGAAAATTAATATCAGTTAATTGATTGCCTGGTAGTAAAATACTGCCATAAACCTCTAGCTTATTTTTTTATTAAATGAAATAGCTGACATTTGGTACATGTATAAAGTATAGACTTTCTTATCTTATTAGTTACAATTTTATTGCAGAATTTAAATTTTTTTTTGTTAAATTTTCCTGCGTGTATTTTATATTTTCAAGTGTAAGGATTTTTCACATCTAATATTCTTAAACGTTTTTACGGATTTTTGTTATACAAAATGGCGTTTGTTTCAGGGCAACCAGAAATATGCTGCCTCATGTTTTTTCCTGTGGGTTGTATTTTAAAAATGGGCGAGATATTTATACTTTTTTGAACAATTGACGAATTTGTTAGAGCATTTATTTATTTATTTTATTTATTTGGTACACAGTGCAACAAGAACAAGTCTTTTATAGCACTGTACATATAACTTTAATCACAAATGTAGCATATAAAAAGTTTGACTAATATAAAAGATTAATATACAATTAGGCAAAATACAGTAGGCAACAAATAAATAATTTTATAAAACAGTTCTTGATGATTTAAAGAAAATACTAAATTTAAAAAAATTAAAAATAAAAAACAATAATATTAAAAAAAAAAATAAAATAAAATAGTTTAATTAAAAAAGTTAAGAAAAATGTTTAAATATTTCGCGTTTAAAGTGCTTAGCATTGCTTGTTGCTTGGATATTGTGGGGTAGTCGGTTCCAGAGCCGAATGGAGCTTATAAAAAAATGTCTTTCAGATATCTGATTACGATATCGAAAACTGTTTATCTTTTTTCCTCTATTTGATCTAGAGAAGATAAGACGATTGTATAAATAGCCTGGTTGTTTTGAGTAGATAGTTTTATGTAAGAAAATTAGACAGCGGCATTTTAACAGGTTATCAAAAGATATGTTGTATAACTGCTTTGCATAACGAGAAATTCTTGAGAACCGCTTAATACCAAAAACGTATCTGGCGATATTATTGAAAGTAACGTTAAGTTTTTTCTGACTTGCCGAATCACAGCTTGAAAAAAGTTCACACCCATACAACAGTGTTGGCATTAGATATGTCTTTGCCAATAACATACGTATTTCAAACGGAGTGTAATATTGGGTCATCCACAGATTGCGTAACATAGAGAACGTTCTACCACATATTGCATTAATGTGGTTAGACCAGTCAAGTTTAGAATTAAATATAACACCAAGATTTTTAGCTGATTCCACTATTTCTATACTCGAATTGTTTATTTGGATTGACGGAAAAGATGTGGGGATCAGTTTGCTCTTACCAATTACCATAGCTTTAGTTTTCCTAGCGTTTAAGCAAAGACCATTCCTTGAAGCCCATGAATTTATTCTGTCTAGGTCCTGGTTTAGCTTACTAATGCATTCTGCGGTATCGGATGGTTGGCAACTGATATACAGTTGTACGTCATCCGCATACATTTGTATTCCACAGTGTTTAAGTTGAGAAGGTAAATCATTTGAGTATATGGAATATAAAAGTGGACCAAGTATAGAACCCTGTGGTACCCCTCTCGACACTAAACAACTATTTGATTTGTCATTACCATAGTAAACTGCCTGAGATCTATCTTGTAAATATGAAGATATTAATTTTACCGCAGTTGGTGAAAAATTGCACATATGTTTAAGTTTAAGGCAAAGAATAGAGTGTTCCACAGTGTCAAACGCTTTCGAGTGATCCAGTAAAACTAGAAAACATATTTTTTTCTCATCAACATTAATTCTTAATTCCTCAGAGACCTCTAATAAAGCAGAAACACAACTATGTTGTGGTCTAAAGCCAGATTGTTATCAGTAAGCAAGGAGTTATCGTGTAGATATTTACTTATCTGTGAATGAAGTAAGCGTTCAAAGACTTTTGACAAGTATGGCAAGATTGCAATTGGCCGATATTCATAATTAGATTTTGGTGTGGGAATAATTTTTGCATGTTTCCACATATGAGGGAATGTGGATGTTGTTAAAATTGTGTTAAACAGATGAGTTATATGAGGCAGAATGTATGGTAGAATTAGTTTTATGAATTTTGGGTGAATTCCGTCATGACCAGCAGATTCAGACTTAATACTCAAAATAGATTCAAGAACATCTTCCTGTGTAGTAGCTTTAAAGTCAAAGCCGTGTAATATTTGATTTTCAGAATTGTTACTGTCACTGATATTAATGTTATTTGGCGCAGGAGTATTAATATTATGTGTGCTATGGTGGGCAAAAATTTCTGTGTAAAAATTAGTATCAGGAGTTGGCATTGGTATATTTATAAATGATTGATTAAGTTGATTGACATCTATACGTTCTTTGACATAATTTTTTTCTTGGTTTATAATTCCCATGTTACGAATTGATTTCCATTTCTTTTTCGAACTAACTGCAGATTTAAAATGCTCTTCATAGAATTTTGACTTGGCAATCTTTACTTGCATGTTTACTCTGTTTCTCAAGGACTTAAAAGTTTGATGAAGCTCCGTAGTTTTAAACCTTTTCCATCTCACATAGGCATGATTTCTTTCAGTGATTAGTAACTTTATTTCATTTGAAAACCAAGGGTGTTCATATCGAATGCGTTTTGTTTTGACTATAATGTATTTGTTATAAAGTAAGTCCATATTGTTGTGTAGAAAATTGACTTGATCATCTACATTTGGCATAAAAAACATACGATTCCATTGGATTGTATACAACTCGTTGGTCAAAGACTGATAGTCCAAATTGTTAAAGTCTCTATATGAAATCGATTGACTTTGAACTTCAGTTTGGAAATCATAAACAAGAAAAATAAGGTCGTGCTTAGAAAATAGCGAAGCCGCAAGTTGATCATACAACAGTAATCGAGACATATTGCTTACAAAACAAAGGTCCAGAAGTGTATTGCTAGTTCTTTGTAAAGTGCGTTGGTAAAGAGTGGTTTACTAAGTTCAGTCCGAAAGCACTCATTTGGTCACTTAGTCTGCGGTCTTCTAATATATTAGAGTTGAAGTCACCAACTAGAATAACATCAGTGTAACCCATAGTTATTGTTGGTATGTTTTCTAACCACTTTTTCATTTTGATTCGATTGTTTGGTCTAGAAATAGTTCCTATTAGTAGCTTCTGGTTTCTGTTGGATATTTCCAAAAACAAATGTTCAATGCTATTATCGACGTCAGCATTAAATTCTTCAGTATTAACATCCTCGTCATGTTCTATATGGGTATTATTAATAACAACACTTTTAGTTTTACAGTGTATGGAAGATTTTATATAGATGGCAACACCACCAGCATGTGTATTTCTATCCGCACGAAATAGCTTATATTCACGGAGATTATAAACATTGTCTTGCATATCTTTTAAGAACCAAGTTTCCGAGATACATATTATATCAATATTAGATTCTTCGAATATAAAACGAAACTCGTTAATTTTATTATTAAGGCTTTGCGCGTTCAAATGGCAGATTGTAAGTCCAGACATTCTCTTTGATAAAATTCTGATCATATTAAATAAATTTTCTCTAGAACCAACGCCCAAATTACTATTGAATTGTACCATCATAGAAAAATAAAAATTTAGAAGCAATGCAAGCACATTTATAAAAGCATGTAGCATTCTTTTGCATATTTTGCTTTAATAGCATATTTTTGCATATTTCGACCTTAGGAGCATATTTTTAATAAAAAAATCTTATTTTTGAGCATATTTTTTGGAACAAATGCATATTTTTAGAGCATATATATATATATATATATATATATATATATATATTTTTTTTTTTTTTTTAATTTTTCATTATTGAACTTTATTTTTCAATAAAATTATTTTTTCAATAATTTTTTTGGTTTGTAACGCTGATTTCGGAAATTTAAAAATGTTTTTGCAATTTTTTATTTCTTGTACCAAGACTTGACTGTACCTATTTCAGCATAATAAATCTTTTATCTCTTTTTTTGTTGGCAAATAAAACTAATTTCACAAAGTTACTTCAACCGTATGTGGAATAAAATTCCCGCAGAAGTCTTTCCTGTTACTAACAATATAGATAAATGTAAATCAAATGTTAACAAACACTACTCCCTCTTTCCTTCTTCACATAACCTATTTTCCTAATTCCAACACAATATCCTGTATTAGTAGGGAAAATCGTTAAAAAAAACGGATTTTCTATATTACTACCAAAATTATTAAAAAAAAAAATATTTCAGACTTTTTAAATTTTATTTATTTACTATTTGTAAAGGAGATTGAAACCTTTATGTAAAAATTAAAAATTTGTTTTAATAGCGAAAATAAATATTTAAACATCTGATCACTTTGTAAATATGAACTTTTTTAGATTTTCATACAATTTCTGGTAAATTTTTTTATTTGGACCCAGTTCGGTATAAATTGTTGATGATAAAAATAAAAACTTATTCAAGGTTAAAATTCACGCTCTGAGTCCGAAAAAGAAACTAAAATTTTTGTAGAGTTTCCAGATTTTTTTCTGGAGTTACCAAATTTTTTCTTAGAAGGGATTTATTAATACAGTAATCATCTTAATACGATAGTCTCAAAGATATAAAAGATTTTCAGAAAATGTATGAAACCAAATAAATTTTCACAATTGTACATATATTATCTTAGTACATTCTACTGATGTTTAGCATGGTAGCGATTTGTTAGGAAATTTTACAATATGGTGATATCAAGGAACGTCGGGCTTAACATTTTTTATTTTTTATCTAAAGCAAACATCTGTATAGTTTGAAGCTAATCTGCGAATAATTGTTGGACCAAAATATTTATAGAGTATTAAAACTGTGTTTATATGGGGAAAAAATTACTTGTTCCAGCTTTTGCAAATTTTTTTTTATGTGGTAATAGTTTTTACTAAAGATGATAAATTAATCGACTGAAAGATAAAGTTAGATTTTCAAAAAGGTATACAAATCCAAAATCGGTTTAGAACTAGCCTAGTAATAAAAAATGCCCCAGACTACTAATTTTAATGGGCGCGGATATAGAGAAATGTTTTGGGAAGGGAAGTTAGAGTACTTTTGATTAACGTTTATAATCTTTTTAGCATTTTTGTATGGAACAATTTTATTTTGGGAAAGGAAATGTCGCATTTCCCAGAGCCTGGATATGCAAAATACCACATACAAAATCCCTCAGCATATCCTTAAATCTCAATGCGGCATGGCACGGGTTAATGTTTTTCTATTTAGCTAAAATACTTCACACATTGTGTCCTAATATTTTAAATCATGTTTAATAAAATTCAATAGTAGTAAGCAAAGCTTTAACGTTGTTTGTAAATTGAAATAATTAATTCTGGGGTCATTTTAGGCCGCTGGGTCACATGCGTTAATGGGGTCAAGAACAATATTTTTATTCAACCATGAGTAATGATGATAAAAAAACAGCAATCGGTGCAACAGACGCTAATTTTAGAATTTTAAATCATTTATGACAACAAATTAGCCTTGATATTACCAAAAAACACAATTTCCCCTAAATCCGCAAAAGTTAAATCGCTGCCGTACCCAAGTATACCAGGGGATATTTTTATATATTTTTTTAATTTCATTCTCTAAAATATATTTAACAATTCAACGATGTTCTAATTTCATTTTTTTTTGATTTTGTTAAGGAAATTTTTTTAAAATTTGAAATTGGAGATTTGGAAAGTATCTCCATACATTGTTCATAGTTTGAAAATAAAGTTTTTCAATTAGGAAATCGATAAAAAAAAAGTTGCAGCTTGATGTATCACAAAATTTAATATAGCCCACTCACAATAACAGAGGTGGCTGTGCTTTTTATTTGAACTATACATTTTCGTTTGGCATCGAAATTTAAAAAAAAAAAACTAAAAGTTTTTTTTTACCATTGTGGATTGGTGGGGTTTTTGGATTTTGATAATTAGAAAAAATTTTGTTATCTTGATATCTTATCTTTATATGATAAGAACTAATAATATTCGTAATAAAGAATTCTAAGATTCCAAGTGTCATTGAAAGGGACCGGTGACTTTAACATGGCGTTGTCTTAGGAGGATACTTTACTCATTATAGACACCTTATTACGTCTTAGTTGCAGCGTGAAAAAATTAATTTTCAAATAAATGATTACGAAAAAAAAAAATAAGAAATAAAAATCGACGTTGCATCAGTAGTGCTCGATCACATAATTTTCTGCTTACTGCCGCTGAGCTAATGTTGTCTGGTTAACAGCAAACTTATATTTCTTGCGTGTGAAAAGATAAAATTAATTTTGTTAATTAAAATATATCACGACTCTTGGAAAGAAGCTTTAAACCAAACGGGCGAAAAGTTTTTCTTGATTATGTAGTTGTGATTACTCCAAAGAATTTTGCGATAAAAATCAAAATCTCTGTTCAAACACTTTTTGAAAAATATTTTTTAAATTTGTAAAAATAAAATTTTGAAATCTTTTGAAATATTCGAGATACGAAAAAAAGAGTGCGGATCAAAATTGTTCGAGAACAAAAATAATACTGATAAGCAAAGCTTAAAATTAGTATTATATAATTTGTTGGAACAAATGGGTATCGTTGGATAGTTTGTTCAAATACCTTCAAAATGATATATAATATTGTGGTAAATCCTTAGGTTATAGTAGATTAAAAAATATTTAATTTTAATGCTTTGCAAAAATTTGCTATAAGCAATATTTTATTTTTAATATTTTTAAATTAAAAAAAAATACTAAAACCACACATATTGGAAAAATTATTGCTTTCAAAAAGTGTTGATTTTATAATTCCGTTTACCAAATCCGCCAGTTTATACAATGAAGCAGACAAAATTCTCGTTGAGTTTATTTTGTCGGCTGTTCGTAATGTCTAGGGTTGAGTTGAGCCAATCTTTGTTTTCTTACTGGCAACAACTGATGAATGGTGTGATTTGTATTGTTTGTCATGAAAATTATTAACCTTTTTAAAAGCAATAAATAAAATCTAATATGACAATATCATATTAGATTTTGGACGAGAGGTAGAACAATATTCTAAATAATTATATGATTTTGAATTTTTATAATATTGTTTCAATAAAAGTGTTTCTAACTTGAGGGTTACACGATCAAGTTTTGCCTATCAAGTTTTAATACACTCACACTTTTTTACCAATACACTCACACTTTCTAAAATTGAAACGAACTTGCTTCAGATTTCTCTTTCAAGGGGAGTGTATCAATTTACGTTCAAGAAAACATCTGATTACAATTCTTTTGAAATTGTTTTTGTTTTTCCTTTCACAAATATTGAAATTGCTTTCAACTTGCGTGCAGCCTACGTCACAGCTGTCAATTTTTACATATTTTGACAAACAGTATATGTAAAAGACTATCAACAAAATCATGATCATGTGCCGCTTTAAAAAGAAATTGATTCATTCAATTCAGCGTAGATATTTTTGTAAGCGCACAATTTCAGAGTAATTTCTGTTACTTTTTTATGTCGAAAATAAAATATTTTCAATATTAATTAACTGCTATTAATGTGCAAATTTTAAAGCACGCCATATCAATTGTACTCCTCTACTGGAACAGCTTTGGTCTTAATTTTTTTTTGCGTATTCCGAATAGTTTTCTAGTTAACTGAAACGTTATGATTTTTGCAAATTCAAACAGATTTTTGCAAAAATTGTTTAATAAAAAATTTTGATTTTTTCGCAAAATTGTTCTGAGACTTCCCAAATACAAACCAAATACATTAAACGGAATTTTGAACTCTTTTTATTTTACTAATATTTAGCAAACCGATTCAGCTGATTTTCTGCAGTTTTTCCAGCAACGTCATTTACAACAAATTTTTAATTATTTTTTTTTTGTTATTTTTTCAGATTTGTTTGTATGAGTGCAAGTCCAGAGAATTCGTTGCTACAGTTATAATCACGTGAGTTTTAAAATAAGTTATCATTGATACAAAGAATCCCAGTAAAATAGTAAAATCCAAATAATTGGTTGCACACAACAGCTTATACTGTATTATAACAGGTTCTAATTTCTGTTCTGCAACTAGTTCTTTTTATACTGAGTTTGTCCCCTTTGCAATAGGTTATTTACCTCTAAACAAGAACAGGTTGCTTTAGAACCGGTTCTAAAACCAATTATAGAACTGGTTCTGGGACAGTGACACCTTACATTTCGACTTCCAGGAACAAGTTCTAGAACCGGTTCCATGTAACCAGTGGTAAAAGAAGTTGTTCTAGAACAGGTTCAGAGGTAATCTGGTCTAAAAAATATTGCTGGGATGCTTAGAAAAAATGTTGTTCATTCCCTTTTCATAACAATTTTGTAAAAGTATGCATAAAATAAAATACAAAAAATCAAAAATATGAAATATTAAAAGAAATTGAATAACTATTAGACTATTACCGATTTTCCACTTCCCCAAATTTTTCTGAAAGTTTCATGCAATTTTTCCGACTATGAAAATTTTGACGACTTTTGAACCACTAATTAATCCCCTGGAGGGTTGTGAAATTTTACACCAACATTTTCCTAAATTAGTTTTATCGTTTCCCTACCTGCTAAAAAAAAAATTAATTTGAACCTTTTACCTTGGCCTAGCTATATTTTTTTTTATTAAGATGGCTTCTTTTTAGGTACTTAAATACCCAATAGTAGTAACTCCATGTCAAACCAAACGATTTTTTTTAAATTTGGCTGATATTATTGATAAAAAATTCTTTAAAAATTAGAATCCATCGCCATCCTACTCTGTGAATATCAGCGATTCCATGTTCGGGGTTCGATTCAAGTTTAAGACATTCTTTTTTTTGTGATTTTTTTTTATACTTTTTAATATTTTTTTTATATAACAACTTTGAAAAAAAAAAACATATTTCTCCCTTTATTAGTAACATAAAAGAAACCAAACTTTGACATTTATAAGTCAGAACCAAAAATCGTGCAGACCGGTGTTCTTATATGTCTTGTTAGCTCAGTAGGTACAGCTGTTGGCTGCCAATCTGGTGGCCAGGTTCGAATCCCGGCTGGACCAACAAATTATTAGTGAACTTTTTTGTAATTTTATTTTGGAAAATCTATTCTTAGACCACCAATTTCATTGTTTTGTAAACATTTTACCAATACTGGAATTTTTGCTTTTCTAGTGCTTTTCCAACCATTTTTAAACAGAATTTTGTCTAATGATGTTATATTTTTGGGATTGAGATAGAACTTTTGAAATCACTTGTACCACCTGTTAAATTGCCTTGCCAGTGTTGGTCCGCTTGTCTTTTTCTGACTTTGTAGTGTTTTAAAAAATCGTTCGGATTGACGTGGAATGACTCATAGGCAGGAATGGGATAAATACACATGCAAAAAATATAACTTTCCTGTTTGCCAGCCAGTAAGCACAAGCAAAATTAGCTTAAATAGTAGAGCGTTGCTTAGTATATGATATTAATACATTTCTGCATAAAAGCAATAAAGTTGCACTGGATTTCGCCCATTGGAACTTTTCATTAAGTTAATACAAGTTTTCATAAGCTTGTTTTTTTAAATATCATTTTGTATGTTAAAAGTTTTATTCACACAATGAATCGAAAAACTAGTTTCACAAAAAGTATGAAGATTTTCATCAATTCCAATAAATTTTTCGTTGACTCTATTCAGAAGAGTTTCATTAGTTTACTAAAAATTTTCATAATATTTCGTCCACTAAATTTCTCTATGTGTATTTTATATTTTATCCAAACGAATTTAAAGTAGATGAACAATTTTTAGTTTATTAAATAAATATCATCCCTTCTCCACTCCTGTTTAAATAAATATAAAGTGCAAAATATAATTTATAGTTAGAAGAATATCATTGCACTCATCGTAATATGAGTGCAATGATATGGAAGATAATATTTTGGCAGAATAAAGAAAATAAAATTTTTCCAAATTTTCAATAGAGAAAACCACTCTACACACAATTGTTGATAAATGACTTGTATATGTACAATATCTCAAGAGTAAAAGCTACAAATAATGTATTTATTTTAAAAAAGTAACAACAAAAAACAGATCCAACTTCAATGATAACGTCACTCTAACACCACCCGGTTGAACAAACTAAAAACTCACTAAATTGTTTTTAAAATCAACAAACCACAATAAAATTCAATATATATATAGAGCCAACTATTTACAAACTTTTTCTTAAGCTATTAAGTAGAAGATACAACAATAAACATATGATGAAGAAGATGAAGAAGGAGGAAATGGTTTATTGAAAAAATATTTTGCACTGTGTATTGTACTAAATATGGACATTTTTAAGACATTTTTAATTTTTGGGGTTAAAAAAAAATTGAAAATTTTTACAGTACCAGTAATGTTTTACTGATTACTGAAATAAAATTGCAGTACCAGTAACGCTTTACTGATTACTGAAAAAAATTGCAGTAACCAGTATTTTTTTACTGATTACTGAAAAAATGCAGTAATAAATCATTTAGGCACTTAATAGCAATTAAATATACCAACTAAAAATGAGTGTTATAAAAAAATATGCCTACACGCAAAAAACAAAAAGTGTATTATTATCTAAGTACTTAGGTAAAATACAACTTGAATAGTTGTTTGGTTAGTTACACATTATCTAAATTAAAAAATTATATTTTCTTAGATAAGTTACAAAAGAAAAAACTTAGGTAACTTAACAAATTTTTAATTGCTTCAGAATGGAATGCAACAAAAACTACGGAAAGTTAACAAAAACGAAAAATATATAAATCTATATTCATTTTTTTATTAACTCTCACAAAATACTTTTCAAGTTGTAATTTACCTAAGTAATTCGATAATAATACACTTTTTATTTTTTGTGTGTAGTTATCATTTTTAAATTTGTTTGTTTAAAATTCCCAGCAGGAGTTCAATTACAAGGCTACTTTTAGAGAGCCAAAATCGGTTTATCAAAGAACTTGCTTCTAAGCTTGAAGAAGTTGAATATGTGTGCGGAACTGCGGATGTGTGGTCAGGTAGAAAAAGATCGTTTTTTTGGTTACACTTGCCATTGGTTAGATGCTAAAAATTACGAAAGGAAGTCTGTAGCACTAGCTCGTCGAAGATTTAAGGGAACCCATTCTTTTGACAATATAACGAAGATGATATGCGACATAAACAAACAATATAAACTGCCAGTTGAAAAAATTGTTTATACGATCACTGACAATGGAATAAATAATCCCATTGCCATTAAAAACGTATTTCTCAAATACAATACAGCATTACCCTCATCTGCACCTGTAGAACGATTGTTTTCATTCGCTGGGATTGTGAATCGTTCCAGAAGACAAAAACTCAGCGATGTAAATTTTGAAATGCTTGTGTTGAGAAAAGCTAATAATATATAGTATCAATAAAAATAAAAATAGTATGTCGGCCAATTCTTTGATATTTGAAAAACTGAAAACGTTAATTTTTAAGTGGGTTCAAAAAGACTATAAATAGAAAATTATGATTGAAATTTGAAAACCCGAAGTCATATTTTTGACTTTTTAACAAAAAAGTAATGGTACGCTTTAATTTTTTAACAAAAATTGTGATGCAATTTAAAAAATTTTTTTTGTTAACATTTTACTGATTACTGCATTTTTTTCAGTAATCAGTAAAAAATTACTGGTTACTGCAATTTTATTTCAGTAATCAGTAAAACGTTACTGGTACTGCAATTTTTTTCAGTAATCAGTAAAACGTTACTGGTTACTGTATTGTCTCTTTCAGTAATCAGTAACATTTTACTCATTACTGAAAATCGTAATGCAGTAAAAATATACTGCAGTGTGCCCATTTATGATCAAAAATATTTTTTTTGCAACTCCTTCTATCCTAATCCCATTGGTCGTCAACGCTCGAAATTAGTGAAGAAATACCTTACCCAAGTAATAGCGAAAGACGTGTTGAGTTAATTTCTATTATCTTGTTTACGTAATAGGGCACGTGTTTCTTTTATTATTTTGCTATGCTAAACACGAATATGTCAAATTTTTTAAAATAGCTTGAGTCGTAAATATGCTTTTGTCTGTAGTCCTTTTATAGGATATTTTAAAATTATGAAGGAATAAAAAATTTGGAATCAGGAGATGAAAATCTATAAATATAACTTTTTTTAAATCAATTCGAACAAAAATTGCTTAAATTACTTTCTATACTAACAAAAAATAAAAAAAAACTCCTCTTTTTAACCTTTGACGACCAATGGGATATATATGACCCATATTGTATCAGTATCCTCTATCAATTGGAATGAATCAATTCCAAATATCTCAATTTTTCTTAATAATTTTTATCCTTTGTGGATAAAAATTACACTCGAAAAAAAAACAAAAAATATCAACCATTCGTCGTCAAAGGGTTAAATTTGAAAATTCAGAAAAAAATAAAAATTACAAAAGTTGTTGCAGATAACACATGCGTTTTAATTTGTGATTATCTCTTAACCCTTTAACCGGGGTATTTGAAATGAAATTAAACGATTTCGATAGAAAACTAAATATTTTGTGATGTAATTTCTTTTGCGAGAGAAAGCTTGCTAGCGAGAAAGCGGTTAAGTTAATATTTCGTAAGATTTCAAAAAATAAATATTTTGAAATAAACACAATTTTCAAAGATCTTGAAAATGTAAACTAGAAATCGTTGGTACAGAACTATACGAACTATATATACGATATATCTATATAACTATAACTATATATACGAACTGTACTATCGATAAAAAAATGCTTAATAGGAAGCACTTTGCTTTTTTGCTGGGAACTTAAAAGATGTAAATTTTGTTGTATGGTAATTGCAAATATCAAAATATTTGTACAAACCCCACTATACAATACCAGTGCGATATCCTGATACAAACACCGACATGATTATACTCAAATTAAAGACCATTTTGTGTAGATTTATATTCTTACAAAGCATTTTATGTTTTTGCAATAAAATTTCGAAAAATTAGGCAAAATATACAAAAAAAAGGGTGAATGTTGTACTAATTGTAAAAACCGCGATATTTCAAAAATTGTAAATGAGAAAAAAAATTGGATTCAGTGTACATTATAACTTTTTGCATTTTTTGCAAATATGCCAGCTCCAAAACCTTGTAAGGCATGAAAAAAAACTTAGAACTGCGATTTCACTTTTTCGCGATTGTTAAAATAGTTCACGCACCAAATGCATTGAAGATTTTATAGTTATATGTATACTATTTTTTTTAATTAAAAAAAAAGTGATAATATCTTGAATTGGCCAAACTTTCGTCTCAAATTGTTGGGTAACGATTTCTTAAGTACAATTATATAAGAAAACCACAAAAAAAATAATTATGTGGAGTAAAATATCACTTCTTTTATTAAAAAAATAATGGTATATGCAAAACTTCAATGCATTTGGTGCATGATTTTTTTTTCACGATCGCGAAAAGTGAAATTGCAGTTCTTAGTTTTGTCCATGCCCTACACGATTCTGAAACTGGATGATGTTGCCAGAGAAAAGTTATAACCCTAGTTTCAAAGCCAGTTTTTTTTGGTTGTTGAGTAGTGTAATACACCCTTAATAATGAAAAATTTTAAGTCTAAATCAGGTGGCTTTTTGGGAATTTTTAGCTTTGAGCGTTAATAAGTACAATAAAATCACTTCAATTATACTGCCATTTGTTCGTTAAAGTAAATCCATTAGCAGCTTTTTCTACATTTTAAAATTAAAGAATTTATTGCAAAATTTATTCAGTTTCATCAATATGAAAAATATTTGAAAAATGTCCATATATATAACCACTTACCATCAATCACATATAAGTGGTCCTCATTCTCGGTAATTTTTTTAAAACCATTCTCATCTACATCCTCATCGATATCGACAACATCCATAGTTTCACCAAATATGCGATTATTTGCCACAGCATTCGTGGTGGTACAATAGTCACCCATATTTCCATGATGTTGCTGCAATTGATGATTCCCTGGTGTAGATAAATGTCTCTGTTGTTGCATGTTACCACCAGTGCGTATGTTATTTAATCTCAGGGGTTTATGTTGCATTACTTCTTCATCGTCAATTTCTATAGATTGTTGTGTTGTTAAAGTTTTATTATCATTATTATCGGGAACAACTTGATCATCATCGTTGGGTATATAATAAATATTTTTTGGTTTTGGACGAACGCCAGCACGTTTACAAAATTCTTCAAAAAGTTCATCTTTAGTTTTGCGTATACTCCTTTTAAGACCACAAAGTTTTTGGGTTGGCTCATCTTCATCGGCATCATCATCATCAACGCCATCATCATCATTATTATTATCAACTTTATCGTTGTTGTCAGCGGCATTACCATTAAGAGTGTTCGCACATGTTGTTGTTGCATAGTTTTTATTGTAAATATTATCATGTTGCTGTTGTGGTATGGTTTTCTTTGAGTGTATGTTTAGATTGTTGCGTTGTTGGAAATTGTTGTTACTAATACCATCACCATTACCACTACCATTTGTTTGAGTTTGTGTATCTGTATTGTAACGTGTATTGGTCGCTACATTGCGTCTTCGATTGTTGCTGTAATCAGTTATAGTTGCTGTTGCCGCAACACCACTAATACTCACATTTTGGGCGGCATAAATGTCTGTTGTTGTGGAAACACTACGTGTTAAAGGAAACTCTTGTGGTGAATCACTAAATTGTTGCGGTGGTCTTGGCAGAGTTTGAGTTTGTAATTGTAAACCACTACGACCACCGGCCTTTATAGCCGAGGGAGGCGGTGGTGGCAGCATTGATGATGAAGACGACGATTCTGTATACAGTTCATTAAGAGACTTTGCCAAATTTTTTGAGTGTAAATTACATTTACTTTGTGATGATGAAGTTGTTGGTTTCTCAAAATAATATCTGGAATATAAAATTAAATTTTAAACAAACATGTTTTTTTATATAAATAGAACAATTTTTGTCTTCAAAGTTTAGTAACGTCATGATGCTTGTTAGGAAAAAACCCTAGACACGCGTTTGATTACTAAGAACACAAAAATGGAGCAAAATTGATGATTAATAGGTTTTTTGTTTACGCTATGACTATTTTCGATGCTCTAGCTTTTATAAAACTTCTGGTTTTTATGAGATATTTAGCCATATTGAAATACTAGTATCAACCTAGCTAATATGTTTGATTTGCTTTATTTTTGAAAATATACGGAGATTTAAAGCTGGTTAAATAAAAAATAACATAAAAATAATCTCGATTTATATAAAAACAAAAAACTAATAAAACTGTAAAAAAGTTTTTTTTTAACCCAGAAAGCAATCTCGGTAGTAGCAACTGTATTTGTTGCCAATCGAATGCTTCGATTGTTGTGACCGAATTTTTCGGTTGTGATAATAGTCACTCGACTGCAGCAACATACAATACAATTTCGATTGTCTCAACTGAAAATTGGTGATAGCTGCCAAAACATTTTATAGCCACAACCGAACCATTCGATTGGCTGCAAATACGGTTGCCACTAACGAGTCTGTTTTTTTTTTGGGTGTATAACTTAGGCCCGATAACTGAATGTCTAGTTAAAATCTAACAGTTAAATTGACAATTTATAAGGGAAACAACAACAAATGTGTCAGTTGAAGTCCCCCAGTTAGTAACTAGCGGGAAATTGTGAAAATGAGGCTTAATGAAATATATAAAACTATTTATCAGACGTTATTCAAAGTGTCTGAGAGCAAAACTCAACTATTATATATATAAAATTATTAGAGTTAATTTTTTTGACATTTTTAGTTTTGGATATCATCACTTTTTAGAAGGTTTTTGCATAAATAAAAATGTTTTCTTCTTCTTGTAAAATTAACTCTAGAAAAAATAAGAAATGAAACTTCATTTGAAAACAGGTCGATTTACTTTTCATTTAAATCAAATCGTTTTTGTTATTTATATCTGAAAAATAAATGTTAAATTAGAAAATTAAAATTTTACCTGCAGTTTCGTAGGTAATATATATGGCTACCAAAAATAAGCTAGAGCTTGTTTTTGCTGAATTTAGATATATAAAAATTTTGCTTAATTTCTGGAAATCGGAACTTTTGGTCTTAATTTTTTTAGTTTCGATGTCTACATAAACTTTCCCTTTATTTGAGTATCACAATCAGAGAAGACAAATAGGCTTTTTTTTTTGCCAATTTTACTCATGTTTGCTTTTCTTGACAGTTTTTGATTTTTCATTTTTGTGCTTAAAAAACAGTTTTTTTTAAGATTTTTAAGCTTTAAAATTGCCTTTTTCAGATATTCTTTGCTTTAACTTATTGTTTTCTCAATTTTTTTACTTTTTCTTTTTAAAAAGTGTATTTTTTACATTTTTTGCAAATTTGTTATTTTTAACTTTTTCCAATATTTTTTTGACACGTAAAAAGTTATACCCCTACTAAGAAAGAATTACATTTAAATAAAAACGGTAACTGCCAAATGGCTATATATTTAAAAAAAAAAATTCTTTTTAAAAAATACGAACAATAATTTTTTTTTATAAAATCTTAACTGAAATAGAATAAATTTGTATTTACTCGATTAACTCAATAAATCGAACAAAATTGTTCGATTATTCCTTACTCGAAATTGGCCATTTTAATTTACTCGAACAATTGTTTGACTGAAATTAATCGAGTAACCGATTGAATACCCTAGTGTGTATACATTTTGTAGAAGAAAAAACAAAGTAAAACAAAAAACTGAAATAATTTCAAATAACTGAATATAACTTTTATTTTTACTGATCTGTAGTTAGAATTTGAACGTGTATTTTTAACTTATTATTTATTTGTTCTTACGGATTTGTTTGTTATTTAACTTGAGGATTACACGATCAAGTTTTGCCTATCAAGTTTTAATACACTCACACTTTTTTACCAATACACTCACACTTTCTAAAATTGAAACGAACTTGCTTCAGATTTCTCTTTCAATTGGAGTGTATCAATTTACGTTCAAGAAAACAGCTGATTACATTTCTTTTGAAGTTGTTTTTGTTTTTCCTTTCACAAATATTCTTGAAAAATTAAATTACTTTCAACTTGCGTGCAGCCTACGTCACAGCTGTACATTTTTACATATTTTGACAAACAGTATGGCCCATAATCATAGTCAAAAATAAAGTATACTTTAGGATAAAGTATGCTTTAGTTCATACTTAAAGTACATACTAAAGCATACTTTATCCTAAAGTACACTTTATTTTTGACTATGATTATGGGCCTATATGTAAAAGACTATCAAGAAAATCTTGATCGTGTGGCTGCAGTGTAAACGATATTTAAAAATAAATAAACAGAAACATTTGATTTAAATGGAAAATAAGTAGACCGGATTTTCAGTGATTTATCATTTATATTAAATTGCATTTTCAGTTAATTTAAGCTACAAACTATTTTCAGTGTACATTTAGCAAAGAGAGTCTGCAGATTTTACTGGTTTTTCTTGTAAAGTGATTTTTATCTAATTTGCTATTTTTACAGACTTATTTTTATGAGTTTAATCATTTCTTTTATTTTATCTTATAAACTTTTTTCAGTGTATAGTTCATAAGAAGAAAAAACTCAAATACGCCTGTCAAATTGACATAATATGCAAATTTTCTTAATACTGTTATATATAAAATTACAAAAAAATTAAAAAAAAGAATTATTTCATTTACCTTTTATCCATTTCGTTTAAAATCATGTTTGGGCCCATGCCATTAGGATGCTTACGACAAGCAGTTGTACTTGCATTATTTCCTCCTTTTTGTCCTACATTTTTTGCTGTACCTTGTGACATATTTTTTAGCAGTTTCTTTGTATCTAATTCCATTTCCTGGGCAGTTACTTGATGTTTCTTATTTTGTTGATTACGAATTCTGTCTATCGGTTTGCGTTCAATTTCATGTTTATAACTCTTGTAGGTATTGTAACGATTTTCACCTTCTTTGATTTTTTCTTGTAAATTGGAAATTGTAAAACAGGGTAAACGCTGTTAAATACATAAAAAAAACACAAAACATGTTATAATAGATTTTGTTTAACTAGATTTTGTTTAACTGCGTATGATTGCTGATAGATGTTGTATTAAATATTACTCATACGTTCAAGTTGTCTATTAAATGTTTTTCCAAATTAAAGTTTGACGAAAAAATTTTAAATTTATTAATGTTTATTTAACAAACCCTTAGTTTAAAAAAATATTAAATTTAACTCAAGATAATTTATGATAGAATCAATAGTTTTAAAGCCAAATAAAACGTGATACCAATACATTTCAAAGTTGCACTATCTTGAATATACTCGTATAAAAACGTGTTCGAAAAAAAGATTTTTTTTTTAAATAATAATCTATTTATATAAACTTTGATGTACATTATTCTATTCAATACATAATTAATCTATAGTGTTAGTTTTATTTTGTTTAAAACAATTTGAAGGGCTTATTGTAAAAACTTGATAAGCCACATTTATTATTTTATGAACTTTCGCTGTTTTCCAGACATCCATTGATTCATATTTAATAGCAGTCCTGTTTAATCACTTATTACAAGTACTTTGGGTATAAACGTAATGCAAAAGTCGATTTTTTTGAATTTTTTCAGCTCATAAAATTCGAAAACAAACTAGAACTAAAATGTGGCTTATCACGTTTTTACAATAAATCCTTCAATTGTATAAAACATAGTTCTTTTTCATTAGCAGTATAAGTATTGTATACAAGCTATTTAATACACAATTGAAGAGTTTACGTGAATAAGGATATACAGACCACTTTTTAACATAGTGTTTTTTTCAGAATTTTACTTCATTTTAATCACAAAGGAACAGAAATATGCATAAAAAACGCCATGTTAAAAAAGTGGTCTGTATACCCTTATTCGCGTCCAATCTTCAATTTTAGCCTTTTTACTTTTAAATAAAACTCACTATTGTATAAAAATAAATATTTCTGAGAAATACTGATAATAAAACTGTTTTTATTTGTAAACATTTAAGACCAAAGAAGCACTTAAACAGTGTGTCCTATAGAATATATATTTTATTTTTGTTTCCTTTTGAAAAAATATACGAGTATTAAATGAGAAGTTTTTTAACAGAATAGTAATCAAAGAGTTTATTATTAACAATTTAGTTCAAGCAGTATGATTTCCGATTTAGAAAACGAAAAATTTCAAATTATAGGTACACAATTTTTTTCTAGATTAGCTTATTTAAAATGCATTGAAAAGCAGTAACTAATGAGTTCCTTAATCCATTTTTTTTGAGTGCTGAAAAAGTTATAAACAAAAAACCACAAACACGTTCGCTTATAAATTTATTAAATTTTCGGGGATGCGACCACACGTTTTCGAGTAACCTTTCCGGTCTAAGTCCGAATTAAGTTTCTAAATTTTTCCAACACTTATGGTTTTTGCGAAAACTGAAGTCGACCTTAAGAAAAATAAAATTTAAAATTGAATCTCACATGCACGATTTAAAGATTTCCGGGGCCTTATTATGACCAAATTTGGAATCTCACATTTTCAAATGGAAATATCTCAGAAACTAAACTCAAAAAAGTTTCACAGTTACTACATGACAGTTGCTTGTGTAGTAATCAGTAGTAGTTGTTTTTAACTGCAATTAGTTGTTTTTCTATGAAATAATACAAAACAACTATTATGACAGTTATTTAAAAAATCAACTGAAGAACAACATTGCTGTATTTTTAACTGTTGTTTGAAGCAGTTATTTTGGTATTTTATTAAAAAACTACCAAAACAGTAAATTCACATCAAAAAATAGTACCCACTCAGAAGCAATTATGGAAGGCATTATTTACTTACTGAGCACCTCCAGAAAGCAAGATTTTTGTTCGCTATGTCCCACTTGTTATTTTTCTTTTTAAGCAGGTGAAAGGCGCTTCTTTCCTGTGCTATAAGAAGCAATAACTTCATGAATTCGTAGGCAATAAAAACCGCATTTTTGTGTGTTAACAACATTAATGCTTCATTGCATGCATTCTTTACTGCTTCATTGTATGCATTATTCACTGCACAATAGAATGTCTTTCCTAAGTGCTTTATTCTATGCAAGGCGGTTAAGCGCTATTTTGGAAACATACAAATGTAGTTACTGCTTACCAAATCGAGGTTATTTTTTGTTGGGTTATATCGAGTTTAGGAAAATTCTCGTTTAGTTTAGATTTGTTATTATTGATATCTTCAGATTTTGCACATAATAATTAGAAAATATCATTGTATCTCCAATGCATAAAAACGTTATAACTGAAGTACCGTTTGGAATTTTGACTTTGGTTTTTAAGTAGGATGTAGGAAATACAAATTTTTATTGTAATTCAAAAAAATTTTTTTTTTTTTATTAAAAAAATATTTTTATAATACCGAAAAAATTGCTGTTAAACAACAAAAGTTTTTACCAATTTTTCCCGTTGTTTCAAAAATTTTGCAGTAAGAAACTTGTTTGTTGTTTTTACTACATTGTAATTGGAAGCAATACATTTTTTTTATATTTTTGTAATACCGATAAAATTGCTGTTAAAAAACAGTAGTTTTTAGCAACTTTTACAGTTGTTTAAAAAATGTTGTATTAAAAAATTATTAGTTATTTTTACTACTTTTTTCTTTATTTAACTGGAATTAGCGTTGCTTTAACTGTCATTTTTAGTAGATTTTAATGTAAAACTTTTTTGAGTGTATAAGAGATAAATCACACACATAGGCATATTTTTAGTTGGTCTTTTCTAGCAGATTCAAAATAAGTTAACTTTATGAAACTCGAATAGAAAATAAAAATGGCGATCACTCAAAATTCGTTATGCAAAAAGTTCCTTACTTTGATGGTCATATTGCCTCTCCCTCGGAGTCTGCTGGGTTCAACCTCAAAACTTAATCTCATTTCAATCGGACAACTTAGTAAGAAATGTTCGAATTATTTATCATTATTAATCATAAAAATATGTGAAATTTTTATGGTTTTTTTTAGATTTTTGTTTAAAAAAAAATCTGCCCTTCTGAAGTCAGCAATTTACAATTTTTTGCAAAAATTTCTATTGATTTTAGCAAAATATGCTGTTATTTGTATTCTACAGAATTTATGGTAAATATAACAAACATTTTGTTGATATTGCAGTATGTTAGCTGTTTTTAATCTACAAATATTTAGTAACGTTTTTACTAATTTGAGCAGATTAAATTGATATTTTCAATTTACTAAAATTTACATCAAATATAACTAAAACTTTGTTAAGTTAACAGTTTTATTTTTGCTGTTCTTATGTTATCAATATTTGGCAAAAAATTTCTATTTTAAGCAGTTTTTCTGCAACGACATTTATAACTACTTTTTAGTACACTCAGAATATTAAGTAGATTACTGTTTATAGTTCAATAAAAAATTAAACGACCCTAGCTACATATTTGATTACTAAGAAGACAAGAATGGATCAAAACTGACGATTAAACTGGTTTTTATTAAGGCTATGCCTATTCTGGAGGCTCTAGCTTTTCCAAAACTTCAGGTTCCAAAGATCTGGCCAGATCGAAATACTAGCATCAACCTAGCTAATGTTTGACTGTCTTTATTTTTGTAAATGTACTCGTTATAAATTAAAAATAACATTAAAATAATCTCGATGTATATAAAAACAAAAAACTAATAAAACTGTAAATTAATTAAAAATAAAGGAACATGCATTTATTTTTCAAATACATATTTAGTTCAACTGTTTTTTACATTTGTAATTTAATACCATTTACAGATTTTTCATTTATTTAAAGTTTCATACAAATTTAACTACTAAAACGCAATATGGTCGTTTAGTTGTTTACGTTACAATTATTATAATTTTTTTTTTTAAGTTTTTTAAATATTCAAAAAATTTGTGTCTGTTCTTTTATTGAAATGGTTTGTTTATATACAAAAATATTTTAGTTCAAATTACAAGAAATGAAAATGAAAATTATTCAAGTTCGAGGCCATACTCTATATTTCTTTATTAGGATATTGTCGTAACAAATAATCTATAGAGTTTTTGTTTTCAAATTTATTAATTGACCACTTTCAGGAATGTGTTGGTAGATCTATTTCGGGAATTTTCTAGGTTCCCATCATCAGAAAACGCTTTGAAAGAAGTGACAATCCCATGCAAAACATCAAACATTCATATAAACTAGTTTTCTCACTAAATGTGAACTAATATATGAGCACGAAGTTAGAGATTATCACCTTCAGTCAAAAATAAATTGAAAACTTGTTTGTTATGTGCAAGGTCTACCTTTGGTAGATATTCAATACACATTTTTTTGTTTTTTTTTCTCTCCTTTTTATTTGCACACTTGTTTTGTTTATATGTCAAGGGGGAGTAAACAAGACCGTACTTTGTCTTTTATACAAGTTTGATATAATTTTTATGAAAAATAAAAATTATGTTTTTTCGACATTTAATTGTGCAATGAAAATGAAAATTATTCACGTTCGAGGCCATACTCTATATTTCTTTATTAGGATATTGTCCTAACAAATAATCTATAGAGTTTTTGTTTTCAAATTTATCAGGGTATTGAAGAAAAAAGTTATGTCCCTAGGGACTTAGATGAAAAAGTTAAGTCCTTAGAGAATTAAATAAAAAGTTAAGTCCTTAGGGATTTAAACAAAAAAGTTAATTCTCTAAGGGAATTAAATGAAAATGGAATGAATTCCCTGATCAAAAGTTGAATTAACTAAATTTTGAACGCATTCTTCACTGAATGAGTTCCATAAGCTTCATGATAGAATTTAAAAATGGGAATGAAGTTCTTCAAGACAAATAAAATGAAGAAAATGGAATTCATTCAATTCCACAAAGTTGGTCAGGGAATTCATTCCTAAACTTTAAGGGGTTTAATAGCTTTAGAAATCAATAAAAACGACAATATTTATAAAACATTAAATAAATGGTTCATTCAAAAAATTCTTTTGAATTTGGACTACCATGGTCACCTGGGTAAAAATTTCATTATAGACCGCATTTTTAAAGGGAAGAAAAAATATTGATTTTTTTTTTATTTTCACACATGAATAAATTCTTTAGTTTTAGTTTTTTTTGGATTAAAATGGTACGAGGGAAATCTCAAAAGGAAAATTCTACAAAAGAAAAAAAATCCTATTGAAAGTCGTTCCACTCGTTGAGGCTGCATAGTATCACACGATTTTCAATATCTTGTTTTGAGAATCAAGCATTTAAAGTAAATATGTGTTATGTAACATATAGGGCAAGGAGTTTGTTAAACAAGCTGTAACTTTTTTATTTCTGCGATCTTTTCTCCAAAATTGTAATGTCACATAAAAAAGGTTCAAACTAGTGAAATATGAAGCAAACAAAAATTTGAAAACTAAAATCTGAAGCTACTCAGGAAAACTTTGGTAATGGGTGCGATAAGGTAATGCATTACCTTGTAATATGTACTCCTTACCTTTATCATTATTACCCAACAAAAAGTAATGCGTTACCGATAATGGGTTACATAATCCATTATTTTGTAATGAATATTCCTTACCTTCAGCATTATTTCGAAACATAAAGTAATGAGTTACAGATAATTAAACACTCATGGATAACCTTGTAATGATACCTCATTACGTTTTACATTACTTGAAAACAGAAAATAATGACTTAGCGATCATCAATTACATAGTGCATGGATTATAAACCTAAAGTAATTATAAAAATATCTTTTTGGAAATCTATTAATAGACACAATACTTTGTGATTTTTTGTAAGCATGAGGGTAAGGTGTATATTTTTGATATCACGAACGAAAACACGAAGCACAACAATTCATTTACATTTTAAGCAACCAAAGTTGGTAGAGTTCTAGCATAACTAATTGTTAACAACCAGAGACACCAGGTTCGAATCTCAGCGTGACCACGTTATTTATTTAATTACAAAAAATTATTTGTAATAATATTTTTTTATAAATTTTGTTTTATGAAAATCTATTAATAGACACATTACTTTTTCAAAACAAGTAACTTGTTACTTTATCCCCTACAAGGTAATAACTCCACCCATTACTTTTAGGCTCATCGCCTGTAAAATTCATCAGTGAAGTAAGGTGTAATGTAATGCGTGGAGCCCTATGTCGATACATTACTTTACCTATGATTTGGTAATGTGTGGTTTTGCTGGGTAGTAATCACCTTAAATTAAATGGGAATTAGGGAATGAAATCTTCTTTATCTCTGGTGATAAGTTGAGTTTTCTATTACACTAAATATTCAAAACTTGTGGTGAATTTTTTTTTTAAACTTTTTATTTATTTCAAGTTACCCATAAAAAGATAGTTAAATTTTATAAAATTTATTTTTAATTTCCATTAAATTATGAAAAAAAAGTATAATCAAAATTGAATGCTATGGACCTACTTCTCCTCTTTTTGGGTAAAATAACGTTCTATTTTTAATTCGCATTCATCTAGGACTATAAATACCTGCTATAAGTTTGACATTGAGACGATATAAATTTTTGTTAGCTTCACAATTGATATGGAAAGCCTCATACACAACAAACACACACAAAAAGTTTTTACAAAAAATACAAAATATAAGTTATGTACTTACACTATAATATCCAACTTCCTGTAGACTGATATAAAGAAATATATTTAACAAACCGACAAGTTCTGTTGCTATAAAACCAAATACAAATAAAAAGAAACTTTGACCATATGTGACCTTAAACATGGGCGGTTGGAGTGTTGACCTTGGACGCAACTTTGACCCAATTTCTGCCTTCAGTATAGATATATAAGCGATAAGACCAATGAGCATTAGTAAACCTTATTTTGGTTTTTGTTGTTTTTTTAATCCATTTGTATTTTTTTTTAATGAGTTCGTTGTGGTGTGAAAGGAAAAAAAAAATTTCCAAGGAAGATAGAAATGAATAAAGAAATAAAGAAAAAACGTGAGAGTAATTAGAAATAAAAATTACAGTTACTCTTAAATTGAAATAAATATTAATGTGCACAATGTGAAAAGTGTTCTTTTATAGTAATTGTTGAATTTTATGTTGTTTTATCTTGTGAAATTCCATTAGTTTTAAATGAGATTTTAATTGTGATGCGAATTCAAAAGATAATTTATTTTTCAAACACAAAAGTCGACATTTTTTAAAATATCAGTCCATATAAAATATTTAAATTATTTGTTAAAATTTAGTTTTAAGTTTGAAACAAATGCTTGATAATATGTGAGTTTCACTTTGCTGTAAAAACTTTATTTTAAATATTTTGCATAGTACGAATATAACAAAAACTTTATTTTCCAAATAATTTGTCTTAGCCACCCAGCAAAACAAACTCGATTTGGTAAGCAGTTGCTGCCTTTATATGCTTCCAAAACAGCGCTTCACCGTCATGCATACTATAAAGCAATTATTTAAGGCATTCTGTAGTGCTTCCCAAAATGCCTTCTTTGAAGCAATAAAGTATGCATACAATGAAGCAATAAAGTATGCATACAATGAAGCAATAAAGAATGCATACAATGAAACAACGAATAATGCATACAATGAAGCAGTGAAGAATGTATACAATGAAGCAATAAAGTATCAATAAATCCCTTTAATTTATTTAGTAAAAACGTCATTAACTGTATGAAAATTAAATTTTTTGTAATTTTTTTCATAAAAATTAATGATTTTTTTTTTAATGCTTTCAAAGAACATTCAAAGTTCTAATGTGCAAAGAAATTCGTTTAACTCATTAAAGGCATGTCTGAAATTTAAAAAAATTTAAGTACTGAAAAAACAAGTATTTCTGTCCTCATGGTGTCTTTCAGAAGCCCTTCCACAAGCTCTTCCCGAAGCTCTTCCAGAAGCTCTTCCAGAAGCTCTTTCAGAGGCTCTTCCAGAAGCTCTTTCAGAAGCTCTTCCAGAAGCTCTTCCAGAAGCTCTTCAGAAGTTCTTCCCGAAGCTCTTCCAGAAGGTCTTTCAGAAGCACTTTCTGAAGCTCTTTCAGAAGCTCTTCCACAAGCTCTTCCAGAAGCTCTTTCAGAAGCTCTTCCAGAAGCCCTTCTAGAAGCTCTTTCTGAAGCTCTTCCTCAAGCTCTTCCCGAAGCTCTTCCCGAAGCTCTTAAGAAGGCATGAATTTATTGCTTCTAAGAGAACATGAAAGAAGCGCTTTTCAACTGCTTAAAGAAGACATACCAAGTGGGACATCGCGAACAAAAATCATGCCTTCTAAAATGCCTTCTGCAAGCGCTTCGTAATTGAATAATGCCTTCTTTGAAGCGCTATTTTTTGCTGGGCAGTTTCAAACACCTCAATAATTCTCTGTAAAAATCAATGAAACTTTTGTACAGGTGGTATAATGTGATAAAAATGTCTCTGTTTCAGCTTATATTATTAGATCTTTAGGATAGGCCAGGAAGGGTGCTCGATTTTTCGACCACTTGTGGATATGATATACAAAGATGCAACAAAAATATAATCTGAATTTCAAATTATTTTTACTGTAAATTATTGTAAGGAGGTTTGAGGTTTTGTAATATTTTTTCCGAGCGTGAGAAAAAAAAATATTTTTTTTCGTGAACATCACTTTCGCGAATGCAGACAAAAAACCAGAACTGACCCAAACCAAAAATAACATAAGTTAACAATGGTGTAGACTAACTAATTTGTTTGGTTACTAAGTTATATAAATTTCCCTTAAATCTATAAAAGTCACGAAAGTCACTGGTCGAATTTTCGACCACTGGTTGAAAATGGGTTTAAAAAATACACATTTTCAAAAAGAGATGGTAAGACTATATGTTTTTATAATTTAAGCTTAAAAATTAAATTTAAAAAATTTTAATTCCAACTTTATCATACTTTTTTTTTCGTTTGCAAATCATATTTACTGTAACACATCCTTACATTTCCAAAATGTAAAGATAATATATAGCTCGTTGACGATGATGTATGTATGTGCAAAATGACTTTATTTCCGTTGTGAAAGTTGTGTCAGAAGTAATTTTAATCTAAATGTTTGGTAGTATTTAGTAACTTACCTGATACAATGAACATAATACCAGCACTAAAGTAATATAAATTATTTTGATGTGAACATGTTGGTATAAGAAAAACAATAAAACTTAATAGTAGAACAATACCCGATGCCAAAAAGAATGGACATGACTTTGTAACAGTATCTGCAAAGAGAAAAGCAGACAAAAGAAATAAATAATAAAATTTTTAAAATATAGGAAAACAATCATTAAGGATAGTTTTGCAATAACTGGCATACTTAAAATATTACGTCAGTAAAGAAACCTTTTGTTTACTTAATTTATTTAATCTAGCTCTTTTTTTTTTGTTAAAATACTAAAATTTTTAGTGAATTTCATTAAACAAAAAACTAAAAATCTTTTGCTTTTAAAAAAAACTTGATGCGCCCCGTAGGCTAATTGGTAGCGTGTTCGCTTATCAGTCTGGGGTTGTGGGTTTGATTCCCACCAGAGGCATTGTTGTGTTTTCGCTACAACGAGCAGAAAGCCATAGTAGCTAGTGCTCGGTTAGGGTAATGGGACATAATTTATAATTATATGATTATTAATAAATAATAATAAAGTAAAAGTAACTTGTTAATCTTTTTAATTTCCATGATATCGCATAAAAAAAAACGTCTCTAATATAATATAACAACATATCTGATTTGATGCACGCAGAAAAGAGAACCAATTGCTGCAACCGAATTTTTTGCCAACCGAATTTTGATAGTTACATTTACTAATATTTATGTTACTTAGAAACTCAATTGAAGTCATTAAAATTTGGCTATGAGTACAGACTATTTAATTATGCCTACGGATTTAAAAAAAAAATTCTTGTGGTCACAACTGAATTTATTAAGTAGATCGAACCGAATTTAATTAAGTAATACACCGTATCCAGTGTTTTTATTTTTATTTATTAAAATAAATATTACAGTCAATATAAATAAAGAGTAGACCAGTCTACTTGTAAGAACCGGTTAGCGCGATTAGAACAAATTATGTTTTGCATAAAAACATACCATTATTAAACGCAAAAGTATCTTTTCTCAAAAAAGTGTCTTTTTCACAAACAAGTACTCCTTATTCAAAAAAGTATCTTTTTCACAAAAAATATTCTTTCTCAAAAAAGTACCTTTTTGATAAAAAAATCCCTTTTCAAAAAAAACTACGCATTTCAAAAAACTAGCCTTTTCATAAAAGTATCTTTTTCATAAATAAAAGTACAAAAAAAAAAAGTATTTTTCTCAAAAACAAGTATCTTTTACTATATGTACCCTTTTTCGAAACAAGTATTTCTTTACAAAAAAGTTTATTTTTTTACATCAATACCATTTTTTATAAAAAAATATCTTTTATAAAAAAAGTTCTTTTTCAAAAAATTACCTTTTTTAAAACAAGATACTTTTTTTTTTTTAAAAAAAGAGTACTTTATTTTTGAAAGAGGTAATTTTTTTAAAAAAGCTAATTTTTTTAAAAAAAAAATTATTTTTGTGTTAAAAAATCATAAGTTTTTATGCAACAAAATACTTTGTTTTAATCGCGCTGATCAGTTTAACGAGTAGACTTGGTTTTCGGTGTAGCCGGACTTTCTGCGATTCCCCGGTTTTTGTTCTACCCGGTCTTTCGGTGTAACCGGGTAGACCGACGACCGGGAAACCCGGGATACCGGCCTGGAGCGTCGGCTCTACTTATCATAGTGCAAAAACAAATGAACACTAGCGCCACATAAAGACCAAAGCTTATTGTTAACGATTGTTGGAATAAAAACTCAAATTGATTTTTTTTAAACCTTCGTAACTTTTTGTTACTGAATAAATATATATACTGCAAAAGACAAAATTTCATGGAATTTAAAAAACTTTTTTATCGTTTAGAAAAACTCGTGAATTAGGGTGGTAGAAATCGAGTTTAAAGAAGTCACTTCTAGAATTTGACGTCGGAGTCAAAAGTGATCAAAGTAGAAAATGTAGCCGTTGTCATTCCAAAAACAATGATATATCACACGTTACGATCGGACTATAATTGGAGCCACAGGAAATAAAAAACCAAATGCGCGGGGTCAAGGGGCGTGGCGAAAAAAAAAATTTTTTTTCAAATCTTCTTCAAATTATCTTTAATTCTAGGGGGTGACCGGCACAACTTTTTTTATCGACCCGGCCTAATGCACATCTATTGATAATAATATGGTCTTTATTTAAAAAAAAAAAAAAAAACAGGCGCATGTTTTGAGATACAACGACTTTTTGGTTTAAAATGGATAAATTCAGACTAAGTTCTGAAATTTTTCAAAAACAAAAATTAAAAGTCGGTAGCCCATAGAATTATCTATCGATAACTATTATTTAAAATTTTTAAAATTATCCAGTTCAGCAGAAAAATATCCAAAATTTTAGTACCCTTTTTAAAAATATGCCAATTTTTGAAAGTTTGACCCCGCCTACTTCGCTCATTCTTTCATGTATTTCCTATGTTTAATAGGACAATACTTACTGTAAGTTTCAACTAGATCAGATCAAAATTTTTCTGAGGTTGGAGAGTTCAAAAAGAAAGCGTCATATACAAAATTTTATAAATTTTGTAATTTTGCAAATAATACAAAAACGATTTCGTAAACAGTTTTTAACACAAAGTACAAAAAAATGTTAACATTATAAAATTTTCGTAAATAATAAAAAACAAATTCGTAATATAAAAGAAAATTTACGAAATTATTATGTATTTTAACTCAAGCACTACAGTTACAATAAATGTGCAAATTTTCGTTTATTTTACAAAAAGTTTAGTTATTTTGACATTTTACTCATAAATTATTAGCAGTGTATATATTTACAAATGTTTTTTGTGTTTTTCAAAATTTTGTGAAATACACAGGTAGAAATTGCCAACGTTACAGCCAGAGAAAAGCAGGAATTAGTTTCATCAATTTTCGTCCAATGAAACAATTTCATCAATATTTATGAAACATTTCATAAACAACAAGAATTATAATGACCATATCATGGTCTCCATGAGTTTTTTCTACACAAAAATAATGCAATCCTTACTAATACAAAATATGCTTCATATACATATATCGTGAATCATTTCATCAGTATGATGAAATTGATTTTGTTTTTTATGAAATGTTTCATAAATACTATTTAACGTTACATTGGACAAGTGTACATGAAAGTAGTACTTTCAAACCACTGCTATTTTTGTAAATCCCACTGTGTTAAAAATTACACAGGTGCAACTAATATTGTACTAGGAAAACACTATTTCGGTTGTAAAGCATGTGTTTTGCCAGTACCACCAGAAAATTTCTTTGTCAAAATTGTTTTTACCAATAATTGGCATTTATTCATTATATTTCCCACATTTAAATATGATGTACAAGAATAATACCAAACTGTATTTCTGCATACATATTTCTCAAAATTAATTTAATTTAATCTATTTAAAAGCACCAAATTTCTTGAATTACCAGCGTTATGCCAGCTATGTAAATTTCGCTCAAACCTACGGTTGGCCACTTTTATCAATCGGGTAACAGGACTGTACTGTCAAGATTGTTAAGACCACGTTCTGCCAACGCATAACCGACCGTCGCCGATGCTTTGCCAACATTGTGTCGATTTGGTTTTTTTTGCCGAGTATACAAATAAAATTTTGCTATTGAAAACTATTTGCTATTTGTGTACAGATATTACCAAATTTTTATTAATGTTAAAATTAACAAAACTTTCGTAAAATGAACGACAGTTTTCGTGTATCTTCCCTATGGATTATTATGAGTGTATGTGATACCATTTTTAATTGCTGTAGTTTATTTTTTAAATGTTTCTGTTATTTTTATTATTAAGATAAAAAAATATGCATACAAAATATGTATAAATTTAAAAGAAATAAATTTATAAAATATATAAATTTTCTAAAAGCTCGGATTGTAGTAAAGTTTAAAAAAATTTCCTCAAAAACATTAATTTTGTTGCAAAATATGGAAATATATGTATTTATAACAAAATATGCAACAACAAATTTCCAAATGGCATTCAAATATGCACTCAATAAAAAAAGTCTGAAAAGTCAGCAAAAATGTTGCTGGAAGGATCCTTGCAGAAAAATTGCTAATAATCCTCCTAATAATCCTCCCAACAAAGTTGTTGCTGACTTTACAGCATTTTTTAGTGCACTTTTATAGCAAAATATGTAAAAATATGTATTTATAGCTAAATATGCCGAAATATGCATTAACAAACCAATGCCATTTTGTTGCAAAAATATTCTATTTAATTTTGTTGCAATCCAAAAGATAGTCTATTAACCTTGCTTACGGCAACAAACATATATGTACATGAACTTCCGACCCCTAGTAATTATATATGGTGACATATATATAATTTAAGATATAATAATATATAATATCTTATATATAACATATGGTGCCATATATTTAGTACAATTTGAGATATAATTATATAAGATATAAAATGATATAAGATATAACTACGTAAGTTTCCATATGTAACGCAAGATTACCAATTTAGTTTGATATATGATTTTATATGACCCAACATCAATATATGCGTATAAAATATGTACATATATATATATATGTATGCGTAGCGCATACTTTAGGGACGTGGCCAAAATTGTACCCGAAATATGCGGTGTATCGAAAAAATTGTCCTCATCTTAAACGCTAGATGTATGAAAAGGCGCGAAAAATTTGGGGACAGTCCCCAAAGTAAGCAAATGTCCCTAAACTATGCGGGGGAACGAATAAATGTCTCTAAACTATGCGCTGTGCATACATATATATATATATATATATATATATATATATATATATATATATATGTTTAGGGACATTTGCTTACTTTGGGGACTGTCCCCAAATTTTTCGCGCCTTTTCATACATCTAGCGTATTAGATGAGGACAATTATTTCTATACACCGGATATTTCGTGGACAATTTTGGGCTTGTCCCTAAAGTATGCGCTGTGCATACATATATATATATATATATATATATATGTATGCACAGCGCATGCTTTAGGGACACGCCCAAAATTGTCGCCGAAATATGCGGTGTATAGAAAATATTGTCCTCATCTAATACGCTAGATGTATGAAAAGGCGCGAAAACTTTGGGGACAGTCCCCAAAGTAAGCATATGTCCCTAAACTATGCGGGGGAATGAATAAATGGCCCGATAGAATTGTATTCGATTGTATCAGTTTATATCTAAACTGGTACAAAAAGATATAATTATATAAAAACAATTATACAAAATCAAGATGTATAAAACAAGATATATGAGCATTAGGCCGGGTCGATTTGTATGGAGGCAAAAAAATTGCTCAATGTTCAAGGAAAATCGTATTCTAGGGATCAAAATAAGAAACTTTGCCAAAGGAACCATACCTCTAAAACGAATTCTGATGTCCCGACTTTTGACCCGTAGGTTGAAATTTGAAAAATCCCACTTTGACCCATTTAGAGTGCCCCAATCGAATCCAACCCAATCGAATATATTTATACTCTATTTTTTCCGGAGAAGAAATAGAGACCCTAATCTTGGAAAGACTCCTCCTACTCTCTGAAATATCTCTATCCCGAGATTTGTACATTTTGCTAAAAAAAAACACGGCTAAAAAGGCCCTCTTTTAACTTAAATTTTAACCCCTAGAATGATGATTTATGCATTAATCTGCTAGCGCGTCTCCCGGAGAAGGAGTATCTCCCATAATCTTGGAGAGATTCCTCCCACTTTCTGAAAAATTTGGCCCTACGGGTCAAAAGTCGGGACATCAAAATTCGTTTTAGAGGTATGGTTCCTTCGTCAAAGTTTCTTATTTTGATCCCTAGAATACGATTTTCCTTGAACGTTGAGCAATTTTTAAATCGACCCGCCCTATTAACCATATATAATTGTATATGTCATATAAGATTATTTATTGGTCGATATGTAATAAGATGGAACTTAAGTGGCATCATATTAAAAAATTTTAAGGAAAACATTTTTACATAGAAACATACACATTCATATATTGTGTATTCATACACTCACAAGAACTTTTCCACAAAAAATCAACAGTTATTTAAAAGTTGAATCGGTAAAGTTGTTTCAATGGAATATACAGTTAAATTAAGAAAGAAATAAATTTTTTAACGTTCTGTCTGTTATTCAACAAAAAAAATAAACAAAAAACGGACTTTCCGTAATAGTTAAAATTTTCTATTCAAACAAAAAGTTGTTATATTATATTGAGTATTGAAATAAACGAAAACAATCTATTGTTTTTATGGATTTTGTCAGTTAATTTTTTAACAGTTGAAAATAAACTAAAAAAATACAATTGTTTTAAACGAAAAGTAAGTAGTCCTGTTTTTAACTGATTTTCAGTTGATTTAATGTGTATATTCAGTAGTCTTTACGGACAAAATATTGTGAGTGTATATTTGTATTTACACTCTAATAAAATTTTGGTGAAATCTACTCTTTTAAATGTAGGTAACTTGTTACCTGCTATAAATTGGGTAGAAATAGGGATTGTGTTTAGAATTTCATTGCGTTTAAAAATAGTAAACACAATGTGTCTAAACGTACGTTTTTAATTGTAGTAAAAAGGTTTAGCAACAATATTATTTTGTTTAAATTTTAATTGTACACTCAGGGAACTTCTAATTTAAAAATATGTAGTTGTTTGGGTTGTAATACAGTTTCTTTATTTTTAATGTAAATGTCAGTCATTTGTAGAACAAATTAAATTTTTTACTAACCTTGTAGTTCATTTAAAAAAACAAACCACATCAAATGACTGCTTTATGATTTTACATTCAATTTTCACAGTAGTGTTTTGTTATTTAAAAATATAAAAAAAATAAATGTTAGTTTATTTTTTACTAACATGAGGTTCATTTTTAGTACTATTGTTAGTCACTTTTTGAACACTAAAAAACAAATGACACTTTAAGTTGAATTTACTGAAATGTAAGTCGTCCTTTCTTTAAGTGAAATTTAATTTGTTTTTACCTACATTTGCAGTGGTCTTTACCTACATAGTATTCTATGTGTATGTGTCCGAAAAAGCTCTTCTTAATGCCTAAACCTATATTTAAGATGTTTAGAAATGTTTTTTAACTGCATGTAAATACATAGAGAATGCATTTTATTTAATACAAAACAAATGCATTTTAAAATAATAAATGCTTTATTAAAAATAAAAAATCATCAAAAACTGAAATTAGGTATAAAAATGGCATTAATAACGTTAACATTTTTAATAAAAAATAACATAAAAATTCAAAATAAAGACAAATAACGGATACAAGTATTATTTAAAAGATGTTTTTTTTTGATCAAAGAATTAATTTTTTTTACATTGTTTAACTATGTTGTTTTTTGCTCCTCTAATACAAGATGGATACACTTGTAAAAACCTGATCAAAAATTCTAGAGTTTGCGAAAGTTTGTTTTTTGCTCCTCTAATACAAGATGGCTACACTTGTAAAAACCTGATCAAAAATTCTAGAGTTTGCGAAAGTTCTGGAGGATAAATTATATTAAATAGGCAGAACAAATTCATTTCCTCTACTAAATCAGATTTTTCGTCCACGACAATTTTTTCTCAATTGAAATGTACGCCTTCTTACATCCGTTTTCTAGTTCTATAAAAATTAAAGGAAGGTGACATTGTGACGCAATAAAAAACATGTGAAAGTTTAAAGTCTTGGCTACAAATGTGGTTTAAAAAATTTTTAAATTTGTAATGTCCTGGTTGCTCAATGGTGATTTAAAAAAAAAACTATTTTTAGATTTTTTTATAGAACATTTTTCAAAAAATATAAGGAAGACCGGCGAAATAAAATTTATTTGCTGGTTTCGATAAATACAAAAAATTTCGTTTAACATTTACTTTAAAATAAAATTACTGATCCAATCAAGGTTTTCTTCGTTAATGTAAGAAGTATGCGGAAAATTAACCTATGAGCTATTTTCTCTTAACCAGAAAAGAGATATATAAATTCCAAATAACTGTTTACAAATTTATAAAAATATTAAAATTTTTAACAAATTCTTAAAAATACGAGTAGTTTGAAAACAAATAAAGCTGGAGGATTCAATATACATAAGACATTTCTCGTGATGTCTAAAAAGTTGAACCATAAAGGATGCTTTTGATTTAAATGATGGAGAGCAGTTTCCAATTGGACAGAATATTTTTTTTGATTGTTTTCGGTTGCAAAATATTATGGAATACAATACTTTTTTGGTTGAAGACACAATTTTTGTACTTACAGTCATTTGTAATACATACGAGGTACTTGTTTTGTTGCGATGAAATCCATTTTGAATATATTTTAATTTTGAAATCAATCTTTTTGAAAGTAATTCAAACTGCAATTCTTTTGGTTTTTGTGCCCATACAACGTTTAACATATTAATATATATTTTTTAAACTATACTCTTTGGATGTACAAATATTATACTTATACATTGTAAAAGACAATTTTATAACGCGTTTAAAATTTGGATTTTATTTTCGCTTTTCAATTTTGAATAAATAAATTATTTTGACTTTTCACACTATTACTTTATATGGGTAACTTTTACACATTTATTGCCTATTTTTAAAATTACACACATTATGTCTAACAATAAATAGTTAATGTCCAAATAATTACCAACAAGTTGTAAACTTTTCTATCACTACATTTTGGGTTTACCTTTCTTAAAATAATGTGTACGAAAATTAAATACACATTTTAAGCATACATTTTAACACATTGAGCATTTTTTTAACAAAACTTTACTATATTAAGAGTAGTAAATTTAAAAGAAGTTTGTATAGTGTACATTAGGCCGGGTCGATTTGTATGAAGGTAAAAAAATCGCTCAACGTTCAAGGAAAATCGCATTCTAGGGATCAAAATAAGAAACTTTGCCGAAGGAACCATACCTCTAAAACGAATTCTGATGTCCCGACTTTTGACCCGTAGGTTGAAATTTTGAAAAATCCCACTTTGACCCATTTATAGTGCCATAATCGAGTCCAACCCAATCGAATATAATTTATGCATTCATCTGCTAGAGCGTCTTCCGGAGAAGAAATAGAGACCCTAATCTTGGAAAGACTCCTCCTACTTTCTGAAATATCTCAATCCCGAGATTTGTCCATTTTGCTATAAAAACACGGCTGAAAAGGTCCTATTTCAACTTCAATTTTAACACCTTAACGGGCTCCTAGAATGATGATTTGTGCATTAATCTGCTAGCGCGTCTCCCGGAGAAGAAGTAGCTCCCATAATCTTGGAGAGATTATACCTACTTTCTGAAATATCAAAGTGGGATTTTTCAAAATTTTTCAAAAGTCGGGACATCAAAATTTGTTTTAGAGGTATGGTTCCTTCGTCAAAGTTTCTTATTTTGATCCCTAGAATACGATTTTCCTTGAACGTTGAGCGATTTTTAAATCGACCCGGCCTAGTGTACATAGTATACATGCAATAACATATATATTTATATAAAATAATTCATGATTATATGTAAATAACTGCATAAAGTAATATATAACTATATCAGAACTTTTTTACTTGGGTAATGTTTTTATGAGGAATTACTGTTTAAACATATGACAATTTTCACATCACAGAATATTTTTAAATTGCGTGAGAATTTTTTGAATAACTATGCACTGCAAATAAACCGCAAATATCACTGCACCGCGATTGAAAGTGTATTTAAATAAATGCTTTAATATTATATTCAATTTACTTTTATCCTTTAATGATGCTGTTATTGATATGGAAGATTTAATAGAATTATATACTTGTCATTTAAGTATGTATGGAAACAAAAGTTTAATTATTTACTGCAGAGGGTTTTAAAGAGTGAGAAAATTATTAATAATTTAATGAAAAATTTAAAACTACACTCAGAATTTAATTTTTTTTTTGGTGTACATTCATACTGAATTCCAAAATATGTATTTGCGTTTTTTTCAACTTTCTAATTCCCTACAAATTTGAAATCGAAAAATTTAAAAAACTTTATTATACATATTTTGGGGTTCAGTATGAACGTAGTATAACAAATTTTAAAAAACATGTAAAATTTACTAGTTTGGAACATAGACATTATTCTGTTGTAATTTATTGTCTCCCTTTTGTAAGCACATCGTGTGGTCAATGTTGCAGATTTTTGGTTTAATTAATTGCTACCGCTTTTTGCACTGTGCACGATACTTATTTGGCCTGGCCCCTGTAAGAACCTATACAACTATAAATAACAACTACAGCAAAAAATATCTCTAAATGACTTACAAAATGTAGTAGTTATGTAAAAATCGCGTTAAATCGTATATCATTCAAGTGTTTAATGCTGGTTATATTTGACTTAGAATGAAGAAATGACATCCCACATACTGGCATACTAGGGTGGTAATTAATTTTAAAAGAAGTGTGAATCAAATTTGAAAATAAAGTTTTAATTTAAGATACTTTTAATATTGATAAAATAGAACACAAGCAGAAAAGAAATTTTTTAAAATTTCGAATTATATATAAGGTGGCGCAAAAGTAATCCTCCTATCAGAAAATGCTATACATAATAAATACATAATAAAAAAAAAACATCGGAAGGTTATTTTTGCGCCACCTTATATAATTATATCCGAAAAATGAAAACATCTAATTGTATCATAATAGATATAATCTGATACAATTAGACATTATTTGATACAATTAGATCTAATTTGATTAGATCTATGGATATAGTTTGATACCATTGTATACGAATTTAGTGCTCATCCAAATGTATCAAATTATATGTAATATTATCCAACTGTACCCAATAAGTTACAATTGTATGCAAATATATACAATAACATGTGCCATATGTAACCATATATAGCTCGATATGTAATTATATATTTTTACATATTGCACAATATGACTTGTAATATAAAGAAAGTTATACGTACCCAGTAAAATAGTAAAATCCAAATAACTGGTTGCAGAACAGCTTATACAGTCTTACAACAGCCCAGTAAAATAGTAAAATCCAAATAACTGGTTGCAGAACAGGTTATACTGTATTGCAACAGGTTCTAATTTCTGTTCTGCAACTGGTTCTTTTTATATGGATTTTGTCCTATTTGCAATAGGTTCTTTACCTCCAAACTAGAACAGGTTGCTTTAGAACCGGTTCTAGAACCAGTTATAGAACTGCTGGGTATATATTTGAGTTCTCATTTTATATGATATATATATATATATATATATATATATATATATATATATATATATTTTGCAATAGTTAGTTAGTTTTTTTTTTGTTAGAAACAAAAAATTTAAATTAATTTTTGCCACCTTATTTCATTTGTTATGTATTGTAGTTACAGGATTACCTGAACTCAATAAAAAATACATGTTATAGTAAATTTTAACAAACAACTTCAACATACAGCAACAGCAACAGCAAATAACACTACTCAACGGCCAAAAAATCCTGGATTTGGAACACATATTTTTTAGTAAATCGATACTACTTAGGCTGAATCCAAATCTGTCAAAAACTTTTTTTTCTTCTAATTTGCAATATTTAAAATATCGCTGTTTTTATTTTTACATCATTCACTCCATTTCTGTATATATTTTTCGTAATTTTTCGAAACTTAACGACAAAATCATGATTTTTTTTAAGAATACACTCAGTTAAAAAAGTTTCATCATATTGATGAAACTGTTTCACCAATCGTTTGTCATCAATTATTCATCATATTTATGAAGTTTTCATAGATATGATGAAGAGTTTCATATGAATGTTTGTCAAATGTTTCATGAATCTTCATCATTTCATAAAAAAGTTTCATAAACGTGTCAACATATTTTTTTGTTTGTTTTCCTACTGCTTGAAATTAAAAATTTCCATTTGAAATTTAGAAATCATTAACAGAATTTAAGATTTTTTATTTGAAATTAAAAAATATAATATGTAATTTAGATTTTTTTTTTTTTTATTTATTTGCAATCTATTTACAATAAAAATAATAAGCAAATCTTATGAGTCTAAAATAAAATTAAAAATAACAGAGTAACTAAGTTCCATTAAACTTAGCAAATATATATATCTACATTTTTTTACACATTATTAATAAAATAAATGCATAATAATATATATCGATGGTCGTGAGATAGGAACGCAAATCCCAAGTAACTGCTTGGAAGTTGCGAGGTGCCAAATAATAACTATGGACGTTTGATATATGTAAGTCTACTGTAGGAAAGGAAGATCTAATATATGCTGTCTTTTCAATCTTCTTAATTCATCACTTTCATCTAATAAAGTTATTGCCAAAATATTTGGATGATTACTTAACCTTTTAAGGTAGTTAGTGCTGTATTTTCTAATTTCGTCTTTAATTTTTGGAACGTTAAGGTCATTGTGGATTACATCATTTCTAACAAACCAGGGAGCATCTGTGATAAATCTCAAAGTTTTGGATTGATATCTTTGTAAAATGTCAATATTGGAATAGGAAGCGGTTCCCCATAATTGGATCCCATAAGCCCATATGGGTTTTAAAATAGCTTTATATAAAATTATTTTGTTTCTTAAACTTAGTTGTGATTTTTTATTTAAAATTTAAAATCTATCAAAACATCAAGTGAAAGTCATCAGTTAATATGTTCTAAATTTTGTGAACATAAATATAATAGCATTCCATTTTAAATTGTCAGGTTTGAGATCATAATTAAATGTTACTATTACAAATAGACAACAGTAATTGTTAATAAATGTAAGAGAAGATGAAAAAAAATCTTCTGGGAATCAGCGCTAGAGGGAGTGCCCTAAGCGACTAGGTCGTCTTCAGCCTCATTCTAATCCATAAATATATTGGAAATTTCTTAATCCAATTATTTTTTTTAAATTAAAAATGAAAATTCTTAACCTAATATTTGTTTTTTTTTTGCTGCATTTTTATAGAAATTAATATCAATTTATATTTTCTAAATTTCAATTTGAAATTCTGAGTTTAAATTTATATACTTTCGGTTACAGTTGCAAGAATATTGGATTTTAAAAATAACATTAAAACTAAATTGTTTACATTGGCTGTAGCATAAAAATAAATATGTAACATAAATATATAAATTGTTTCCATGTTGCATTGTGTATCGTATTTGTACGCTAGCAAAAGAAAATTTTTCATTTAATAATAATTTATGAATTTGCTGCATCATATTAATAAATCGTAACATAATATTTATGAAACATTTCATGAAAAGCTATGAAACGTCTTCATATTTAAGAAAAAATTTCATAAATATGAAGAAGACTATCATCAATTTGAAGACTATCATCAACATCATACAATAGTACTTATGAAGTGTTACATTGGACGAAAATCAATGAAGTATTACTTCATATATATGAAATTTTTCATAAATATGATTAAGCTTCTTTCCTGAGTGTATACATATAACTTACGCATTATCTTTAATTTGAGTATAATCATGTCATCGTTTGTATCAGGATATCGAACTAATATTGTAAGGAACTATTACAACGAGCTTTTAACCTCCGTATATTTAAAAAATACAGCAAATCAAATATATTAGCTAGGTTGATACTACTCAGGGAACTTCTGCGTTAAAAATATGTAGTTGTTTAGGTTGTAATACAGTTTCTTTACTTTTAATGTAAATGTCAGTCATTTGTAGAACAAATTAAATTTTTTACTAACCTTGTAGTTCATTTAAAAAAACAAACCACATCAAATGACTGCTCTATGATTTAATATTAATTTTTTACAGTTGTTTTTTGGTATTTAAAAAAATAAAGAAGTAAATGTGTGTTTATTGTTTACTACCTTGTGGTTCATTTTTACTACAATTGTAAGTAATTTTTGAACACTAAAAAACAAATAACAATGTTAGTTGAATTTAATAAAATGTAAGTCGTCCTGTCTTTAAGTGAAATTTCATTTGCTTTTAACTACTTTTGCAGTGGTCTTTACCTACATAGTATTCTAAGTGTAGTATGTCGATCTGGCGAAAGATCTCATCAGAACCCGAAGTTTTAGAAAAGCTAGAGCCTCCATGATAGGCAGAACTTTAACAAAATTTTGCTCCATTCTTATCTTCTTAGAGTGTTTTCCTTACAATGACGTTACTGAGCTTTGAAGACCAAAAATTTTCTATTTAAAAAAAAAAAAAATTTAGTTTTTACTCTGGCTTAAGTAATATTTTTTCAGTTTTATTAGTTTTTTTTGTTTTTATATAGATTGAGATTATTTTTATGCTATTTTCAATTTATAACGAGCTTCGTATTTTTACAAAAATAAAGCAAACCGAACATATTAGATTGGTTGGTGCTTGTATTTCGATCTGGCTAAAGATCTCATCAGAACCCGAAGTTTTAGAAAAGCTAAAGTCTCCATAATAAGCAGAATTTTAACAAAAATTTTGCTCCATTCTTGTCTTCTTAGTACTCAATCACGTGGTTGGGGTGTTTCCCTAACAAGCATCAAAAATGTTCTATTTATATAAAAAAAAAATTAGTTTTTACTCTGGCTCAAGTAATTTTTTTTCAGTTTTATTAGTTTTTTTTTGTTTTTTATACATTGAGATTATTTTTATGCTATTTTCAATTTATAACAAGCTTCGTATTTTTACAAAAATAAAGCAAATCAAACATATTAGCCAGGTTGTATTTCGATCTGGCTAAAGATCTCATCAAAACCCGAAGTTTTAGAAAAGCTACAGCCTCTATAATCGACAGAGCTATCTTTGCAGGTTAGTACTATAAGTAAGCCAATTTTCAGTTTTCTAGGCCCACTGGTGGCTTCAGAAAGTTCTGTAAAGGCAAACACAAACACAAACATTAGAAAATTATATATGTATCGTCCATTCCATGAGAGAACGTTAAAAACGGTAATTTTTTTTATCTCCAGCCTTTAGATTTTTAGGAGGGAGTGCAAAATACATTAAAAAAATTTTATTTTAATTATGAATGCATTTTCGGAAGAAAAAGTTGTTGTATTTTAATTACAAATCGTAAAGTAGGCAATTGAAGTTTTCATATGCTTTTTAAATCTTTGAAATAGTTCACTTACTTTAGGAAACATAATTTTTTCAAAATTAACTTCTTTTAAAATGGTTTGGATTTTTTAAAAACTTAAAAACTGCAATAAAAATTCATGGTTACAAAATTTGCAAAAACTGAAAACGACAGTGAATAATAGACATCCTAGAAAATACGTGTACAACATATAAATTAATTTAAATGACGTTCGGTCATTTGGCCAGATTTTGGCCGATCTATCATGGACTGGACTGTATATAGATGGGATTTTGTCTAATAGATCATCAGACCATATATAATTATATCGATCACTAGATATATTTGAATTATTATGTGGTATTTAATAATATCAAGTACCATATAAAAAGTTCTATCAATAAAAATTAGTATATATGGATATAAATCTTCATGTGACTCCATTAAAAGTCAGATATGACTTAATCATATTCAGCCCGATTATGAATATTCCCTCGGATTTTTTCCTCTGCGGATTTTATTTTCTCGAGAAAAAAATCCTCCTATTCTAAACAGGCGGGGAAAAGAATAATAAGTGAGAGAGAATTGAATTTTCTAAATCAGCTGTTTTGCTTTTTGACGTTTGGCTTTGGTTATTAGACAAACAAACAAAACTTAAATTCAAATTCAAAACTTAAAAGCAAAACAAAACTTAAATTATAAAACTTCAAAAGCAAACTTAAATACTAAAACATAAAAAAAAAAAAAAATTCAGGTCACATTTCATTTGTACTTAACATTTGTATCTCAAGTCTTCTAATTGTAACAGTCTCTTATTTTTTGATGTTTTTCACATGAAAGTAAGAATAATGCCATAATAATGACTATAATAACAATAATTTTTAATTTTTTTTTTTCGAAAAGATAAAATACTTACATTTCTGCACAGAGCTCCCTTTTATTTTTTGGCGGAATAATTCATACAAATGCTATCACAATTCTCCCTATTATTGACATTCATAATACCTCCTTTTTTCCGGGTGAAAAATTTCCCATTTTCGAAATTCGTTTAGAATAAGGGAAAAGTGAAAAAATCCCCAGGCAGATTTTATTGAGAATAGGGGAACAAGGAATAGGGAAAAAATTCTCACGAAATTGTTATTGAGAATTGGACTGATTATAAATGACTACCCGGGTACACACAAAATTTTTTTTATTTACACATTTTATTCTTTTCTAAATATTTCAGGATATTTTAAATGCATTTGCAATTTTAATACAAAAATTAGTTCAGTGGAATGTTTAGTTTACGCATAACTAGTGACAACATTTAATTTTTTTTTTGGCGTACGTAAACTTTTTATGTATATGCATGCAAAATTTTCAACTGTCTTGCAATACCGGTAAGCAATCCTAAAATACCTGATCATACTTAAAATAAAGATATTTACAAAAAAAAAAAAACACAATTCATGAATTTGCCATTAAATTTCGAAAAATTAAGCAAAATACTTATAAAAAAAATAGGGCGAATGATATAAACCACGAATCTTCAAAAACTGCATGTGAGAAAAACATTTTTTTTTTGACAGATTTGGATCCAGCGTAAATAAGTCTACTAAAAATTACGTATTTAAAACACAGGTTCTGCAAAATTCTTAAATTTGTTGAGTAGTGTAATAGCAACAAGCTACAATTTCATACTTTATATTCAATACCAATTCGATTCGATTCTATTCAATTGTAAAATACATTGTTAACATGAAGTTAAAGTTAAATACAAACGGAAATGAAGAAAAAGATATAAAAAAAAACAATAATAACGAAACAAAATAAAACTAAAATGAATTAGAATTTTTAACTAGGAAAGCAAAGCACACTAATAGAAAAATATTAGTAAATATTTAAGCTACTGAAAATTATTTCAAAATGACATTGCCGAAAAAAAACCGATTTTTTGCTAAATATTAGTAAGATAAAAATTGCAAAAATAACTCACAAGGAGAGTGTCCCTCCCGATGAGTTCTCTGTGATCTTAATAAAATTTGGTTCTTAGCTGCCCAACCTCACGTTTAATGGTTAAAAGGTGGCTCGAAATGATTACATTTTTGTATGGAAACATGTCTAAAATTTATGAAATTTATATTTTTTTTGTACGCATCAGTGAAATACTCGTAAAAACTAACATTTTGACACCAATATTGTCAGGGTAGCCATTTATTTAAAATATATAAACTATAGGGGAAAAAGCTCTCCGGGAAAAGTCGCATAAAAGCCGGACAATTATGAATGTCTGAAAAAGCTCAGACAGCCCCTCGATTAAATTTAATATGCATTAATATACATATTTTCAGCTCAATCCACGTAAAATTCATTAACAAAACTTTAGTTTTAATAACACTTGAAACACATTATTTGAATAACAAAAGTATTTGACAGATATTGGACATGTTTCGAATACCAGTTAATACGTGTTCAAAAGCTCTTTCATTTGATACCCCATTCGTCTAAAATTTTTCTGAAACAATTGGAAATAAACCGAAAAAAATATCTGTCCTATATTTTTTTCTTCGCTATCACATATCCAAATTTCATGAAGATCGAAAAGAACGCATCCTGAGACTCTCCTTGTCAGTTGAATCTACAAAAGTTAATTATTTTTGAAATAAGCTGTAGTTAATTAAAAGTAACAAAAAAATCTGCTATGCGCATGAAAACACTGTCAATCAATTTAGGGTCACCGGTTGTATCCCGAATGAAACCAACGGGAAATGAAAGTAGATAAAGGGATTTAAAAACTTAGCTCGGATAGAATTTGTATGGCCTGCCTACATCATTCTTTTAATCCATACATTATAATTCTGAACTAATTTAACCCTTATATTCTCTTGGGGTCAAAAAGACCCTTAGTTAAAAAGTATTACCATGGCACAATATAATTTTAAAGTTTTTTTCAACTAAGATTCATTTTGACACCAATGTTAATTGTCACCATGGATAATTTAGTTCTGAATATATTTTTATGGATTAAAAGAATGGCTTAGGCAAGCTTGTAAAGAAATGAATTCAAATATTTTTCACAGTTTTATTAGTTTTTTTATTTTTATATACATCGAGATTATTTTTATGTTATTTTACGTACATATATATACAAAACTAAAGCCAATCAAACGTATTAGCTAGGTTGATACTAGTATTTCGATTTGGCTAAATATTTCATCAGAACCCAAAGTTTTAGAAAAGCTAGACCCTCCATAATAGCCAGAGATTTAACAAAAACCCTATAAATCATCAATTTTGCTCCATTTTTGTCTTCTTAGGGATTAAACACGTGGTTAGGATCTTTTCCTAACAAGCAGCATGACGTTACTACACATAGGAAAACATTTTGCTATTTTCTAACTAAAATTCGGGTAAAACGAATTTCAGTCGGTTGGTACAACTCAATATTAGTTTTCACCAGGGACCGTAACGGTTATAAGTGATATCAAAAAAGTTCCTTTATAACAGTTATTTTGTGGCTTAAAAAAAAAAAAAACATCCAAAACAGTTATTTTTCAACGTTAAAATAAAAGATCGGATGAAACTCTTAAGAAGAGAGTTTTATTTTGCCTTCATTAAATAAAACTCTTTTGAGGAGTTTTATTTTTTCCGTCTAAAATAAAACTCATTTGAGGAGTTTTATTTTAAAACTCATTTGAGGAGTTTTATTTTAAAACTCATTTGAGGAGTTTTATTTTTCCGTCAGAGAATAAAACTCATTTTATGTAGATTGACACTCAAAACTCGCCGTTTGCCAGATCTTTACAATTTGTAAGGCAGTGTAATCTTATCACTTGCATTGCAATTGAAAAAATCGTCATTAAAATGAAAACATGTGGGTTTTTAATTTGTTATTGTTGGGTTCCTATTATTAAATGGTTGTTGTTTTATTTCTTATATGTGTGTGTGGATATGGAACAAGAAAGCGAAGGAAGTGATAATGAGGATGAAAAAAAGCTTTCTATGAAATCGACAATTTTTCTCCAAGGCCCTTGTCGATTGATAAACCTCTTTTTGAGTTCTGGGAGGCTGAAAGAATACACTATCCGTACTTGTATACATTGGCAAAAACTATACCGTGTGTACCTGCAACCCAGGTAAGCGTGGAAAGAGAATTCTCTGCTCTTAAATTGGTATTGAGCGACCTGCGCTCAAATCTTTCCGCAGAAAATTTGGAAAAAGTTATGTTCGTTAAATTAAATAAAAAAATTACTACACACATTATAGCAAATAAAGTCAATAAAAAAAGTAGAAAATAAACAACATGATTTTTATTTTAGACGGAAAAATAAAACTCCTTAAATGAGTTTCAAAATAAAACTTCTCAAATGAGCTTTATTTTCTGATGGGAAAAATAAAACTCCTCAAAAGAGTTTTATTTCAGACGGAAAAAATAAAACTCCTCAAAACAGTTTTATTTAATGAAGGCGAAATAAAACTCTCTTCTTAAGAGTTTCATCCGATCTTTTATTTTTTCGTTGAAAAATAATTCTTAACTGTGGAGTTGAGATCGTTTCCCTAAGATCACAATATATTCTGAAAGAGCACTTCAATACGAATCGTTTGGTATATAATAGTATAGGTCTCCGTTGACTCTAACATAGAGAGTTTTTGAGTTATAGTTTTCGGGATAACTGTTATTTTCGGTCCCTGGTTTTCACAATTAACTTCGGTTAATTCAACTATTCAGAAATCTAATGCAAATATCGTTGTACTAACTGAATTTATAAGTTGTTACCATTAAAATATACTTTTCAATTTGGTTGGCACTTTATTTCTGTGTGTAAGCTTTGAAGACCAAAAATTGTTCTTTTTATATAAATCTAATTTTCGTTGAGTTATATACATATAAAATTCCGCACTATATACTTTCGTCTCAATGCGGCACGGCACGGGCTAACGTTTTTCAATTTGGCCAAACTTTTTAGCACTGCAGCTTCACACATTGCCACATACTACTTGAAACCGAGTACCTTAAAATTCATAAGAAGTAAGCAAATCTTCTACGTTTTTTGTTTAATGAAATAAATAAATCTGGGGTCATTTTGGGCCGCAAGACCATATGGGTTAATAATGTTCAAAACATTTTTTTTTATCAATCTTTAGTAATGATGATAAAATAAAACAGCAAAAGGTGCCAAAGTAGCTAATTTTAAGTATTTTCTGACAACAAATTAGTTTTGATATTACAAAAAACACAATTTCCTCGAAATCCACAGACATCAACTCGCTGCCCTTCACACCTGACCTGACAGATATTTTTGAATTTTTTTATTTTATACTCTAAGATATATGGGAGCTAGATAGTCTCCCACTTTTTGTATATTCTATATTAAACAAGTTTATTTAATTTTTTTATAAAATATATTTTTCATTTCTTATTAAAATTAATTACAAAATTAAACTGAAAATATTTGACAAACATGTTTATGAAGCAACGTTTAAAACAATACATTTTTTTTGAAAGTCTTTTGAGTAGGTGGTTGTGGGAATTTTGCCACATTGCCACCCTTTCTAAGAAATGTTGAATTAAATGTTGTCGCTGCCCTACACAGGTGACCTGGCAGATATTTTTGAATTTTTTTATTTTTATTTTCTGAGATGTATGGGAGCTAGATAGTCGCCAACCTTTGTATATATTAGGGTTACGTTATTTATATCTAAAATAATATATAAACAAAATTATATATTAGGGTTACGTTGTTTATATCTAAAATAATATATAAACAAAATTATATCCTATTATATTAAATTATATATTAAATTATATAGTAAAACGTATCATTTGATTAATGGATGAGGATAAAATTAAGACAAAACTGTATGAAATCACTTTTTATTGTATCTAAATAAATCGAATGTAATACAATTAGATCTAATGTGATACAATTTAATCGGGCCATTTTTCGGATGAAATTTTATATAATTAAATGTGTGGCCATATTTAATTAGAAAAAACTATACATATTAAGCTTCGTATTAGTAGTATAGATATGCGGGTTCTGCGCCAAAGAAAGATAAATTTTTGAGAAAGATAAATTTTGGCGAAAAATAAAATTTTTTTAGCCTTATGCTAAAAATACAGTGCATTTTTTAAAACTTTTTTAGCCTTATGAGAAAAATACATGCACCTTAAAATGCTTATACTTGCATTTTTTTATAAAACTTTTTTAGCCTTATCAAAAAAAAAAATACATACACTTAATAAAGAGGTACTTATATATCAAGTTGCATTTAAATATTTTTGTTTTTTACCTTTGCTAGCTGATATGCATACAAAAATACATATATACGTACAGACATTTAGTTTTTTCTTTCATAAATTAAGTGTTTTGTTGTCAAGATCACTGACTTTTTATTTCATGTTGAGTATGGTCAAGAGTAATTGTTTAAAAAATGTATTGAGAAAGAAAATATTGATTTTGAGTGATTTAAAATTTTATATGATTAAAAAAAATATTTATAAAAGGAAAATTTTTTATTTATAAAATTTATCAGGTAAAATAAACGTACAAAGTTGTTCTTCAATTTGTAATAAACTTTTTCGCTCTATTCACAATACTTAAAATGGTATGATAAAAAAAATATCTTTTATGTTTTTTTTTTTTTTTTATATATATAATTCTTCTGAAAGTGTGTTAGTAACTGAACTCCTCCTTAACGGCTGGGCCGATTTCGATGAAATTTTTTGTGTGCATTTGAGTTGGTCCCTGGATGGTTTAGATTTACAATTGACCTATATAGGTATAATGGGCGTGGCACCTCCCATACGAAGTAAAAATTTATTATTGCATATCTGGAGTACTATTATAGTGGGAGTCTTCAAACTTTGTGTGAGCTACTTTGATAATAATGTGCATAATCTTGCAAAACGTGGCCGGGATCCAAGCAATGGGCGTGGCACCTCCCATACGAAGTAAGAATTTATCATCGTATATCTCGAGTACTATTACAGCGGGAGTCTTCAAACTTTGTGTGAGCTGTTTTGATAATAATATGCATAGTTTTCCAAAAAGTGGGCGGGATCCAAGCAATGGGCGTGGCACCTCCCATACGAAGTAAAAATTTATAATTGCATATCTGAAGTACTATTACAGCGGGAGTCTTCAAACTTTGTGTGAGCTGTTTTGATAATAATATGCATAGTTTTGCAAAAAGTGGGCGGGATCCCAGCAATGGGCGTGGCACCTCCCATACGAAGTAAAAATTTATTATTGCATATCTGGAGTACTATTACAGTGGGAGTCTTCAAACGTTGTGTGAGCTACTTTGATAAGAATATGCATAATCTTGCAAAAAGTGGCGGGATCCAAGCAATGGGCTTGGCACCTCCCATACGAAGTAAAAATTCATTGTTGCATATCTGGAGTACTATTACAGTGGGAGTCTTCAAACGTTGTGTGAGCTACTTTGATAAGAATATGCATAATCTTGCAAAAAGTGGCGGGATCCAAGCAATGGGCGTGGCACCTCCCATACGAAGTAAAAATTCATTGTTGCATATCTGGAGTACCTTGATAAGAATATGCATAATCTTGCAAAAAATTCTAAATAAAATTATGATATTTTATTTCAAATTGAGAAAATATGAAAAGAAATTTAGATTTTTGATTACAAATTAAAAATATTCCTAAAGAAATTGTGATTTTCCATTTAAAATTTAGATAATTCCATAAGAAATTTATTTTTGAATTTTCTTAATTTAAAATAGAAAATCAAAATTTAATTTTGAATTTCCTCAATCTTATTTTTATTTGGAATTTTCTGAAATTAGAACGGAAATTTATAATTTCATTTATTTTTATTTGGAATTTTCTGAAATTAAAATGAAAATTCACAATTTCATTTGGAAAGTGAAATCACAATTTCATTTTAGATTATCGTAATTGCATTTTCTCAATATCAGTTGAAAATGGAGTTTAGTTAAGTTGAGGTGGGTTGGGTTGGGTTGGACAAACACATGACCCTCATACTATAAATTGTCCATTGTACCATGATTATGTAGTGATGGGGTTAGGAACTGATTCGCTAAATTTAATACTAAAGAGTTACAATCTTTTATTTACTTTTAAAAAATTAAAAATCTTCGAATTTGCAAAAATTTCAAAATAAAATCTAAAACAAGTTTGATATAATTTTTATTAATTGTGCATAACAAACAAGTTCTTTAACTTCAAGCTCATATATTAATTAGTTCTCATGTAGTGAGTAAACTAGTTTATATGAATGTTTGATGTTTGGCATGGGATTGTTACCGCTTTCAAAACGTATTCTGATGATTGGAACCTAGAAAATTCCCGAAATAGATCTATCAACACATTCCTGAAAGGGTAAAATAATAAATTTGAAAACAAAAAACTCTATAGATTATTTGTTAGGACAATATCCTAATAAAGAAATATAGAGTATGCCCTCGAAGTTGAATAATTTTCATTTTCATTGAAATCTAAAACTTTACCCACATTTGACTTTCATTTTATTAATTTGGTTCAAAATTTGGATTAAATTTTCTTTAAATTTCAGTAGAATTTGAAATTATTCGCCAGATTTGCGAATCAAGTCTGTTTTTTTGTTTTTATTAATTTTTTTTATTATTTTTTTGTTATTTGTTTGAAATTAAATTAATACAAATTACTAAAGTTGACTCAACAAAGTTGACTCAACAAAGTTGACCCAACAAAGTTGACTCAACAAAGTTGACTCAACAAAGTTGACTCAACAAAGTTGACTCAACAAAGTTGACTCAACAAAGTTGACTCAACAAAGTTGACTCAACAAAGTTGACTCAACAAAGTTGACTCAACAAAGTTGAATCAACAAAGTTGAATCAACAAAGTTGAATCAACAAAGTTGACTCAACAAAGTTGAATCAACAAAGTTGACTCAACAAAGTTGACTCAAGAAACTTTGTTGAGTCAACTTTGTTGATTCAACTTTGTTGATTCAACTTTGTTGAGTCAACTTTGTTGAGTCAACTTTGTTGATTCAACTTTGTTGATTCAACTTTGTTGATTCAACTTTGTTGAGTCAACTTTGTTGAGTCAACTTTGTTGAGTCAACTTTGTTGATTCAACTTTGTTGATTCAACTTTGTTGATTCAACTTTGTTGAGTCAACTTTGTTGAGTCAACTTTGTTGAGTCAACTTTGTTGAGTCAACTTTGTTGAGTCAACTTTGTTGAGTCAACTTTGTTGAGTCAACTTTGTTGAGTCAACTTTGTTGAGTCAACTTTGTTGAGTCAACTTTGTTGATTCAACTTTGTTGATTCAACTTTGTTGATTCAACTTTGTTGAGTCAACTTTGTTGAGTCAACTTTGTTGAGTCAACTTTGTTGAGTCAACTTTCTTGAGTCAACTTTGTTGAGTCAACTTTGTTGAGTCAACTTTGTTGAGTCAACTTTGTTGAGTCAACTTTGTTGAGTCAACTTTGTTGAGTCAACTTTGTTGAGTCAACTTTGTTGAGTCAACTTTGTTGAGTCAACTTTGTTGAGTCAACTTTGTTGAGTCAACTTTGTTGAGTCAACTTTGTTGATTCAACTTTGTTGAGTCAACTTTGTTGAGTCAACTTTGTTGAGTCAACTTTGTTGAGTCAACTTTGTTGAGTCAACTTTGTTGAGTTAACTTTGTTGAGTCAACTTTGTTGAGTCAACTTTGTTGAGTCAACTTTGTTGAGTCAACTTTGTTGAGTCAACTTTGTTGAGTCAACTTTGTTGGGTCAACTTTGTTGAGTCAACTTTAGTAATTTGTATTAATTTAATTTCAAACAAATAACAAAAAAATAATAAAAAAAATTAATAAAAACAAAAAAACAGACTTGATTCGCAAATCTGGCGAATAATTTCAAATTCTACTGAAATTTAAAGAAAATTTAATCCAAATTTTGAACCAAATTAATAAAATGAAAGTCAAATGTGAGTAAAGTTTTAGATTTCAATGAAAATGAAAATTATTCAACTTCGAGGGCATACTCTATATTTCTTTATTAGGATATTGTCCTAACAAATAATCTATAGAGTTTTTTGTTTTCAAATTTATTATTTTACCCTTTCAGGAATGTGTTGATAGATCTATTTCGGGAATTTTCTAGGTTCCAATCATCAGAATACGTTTTGAAAGCGGTAACAATCCCATGCCAAACATCAAACATTCATATAAACTAGTTTACTCACTACATGAGAACTAATTAATATATGAGCTTGAAGTTAAAGAACTTGTTTGTTATGCACAATTAATAAAAATTATATCAAACTTGTTTTAGATTTTATTTTGAAATTTTTGCAAATTCGAAGATTTTTATTTTTTTAAAAGTACATAAAAGATTGTAACTCTTTAGTATTAAATTTAGCGAATCAGTTCCTAACCCCATCACTACATAATCATGGTACAATGGACAATTTATAGTATGAGGGTCATGTGTTTGTCCAACCCAACCCAACCCACCTCAACTTAACTAAACTCCATTTTCAACTGATATTGAGAAAATGCAATTACGATAATCTAAAATGAAATTGTGATTTCACTTTCCAAATGAAATTGTGAATTTTCATTTTAATTTCAGAAAATTCCAAATAAAAATAAATGAAATTATAAATTTCCGTTCTAATTTCAGAAAATTCCAAATAAAAATAAGATTGAGGAAATTCAAAATTAAATTTTGATTTTCTATTTTAAATTAAGAAAATTCAAAAATAAATTTCTTATGGAATTATCTAAATTTTAAATGGAAAATCACAATTTCTTTAGGAATATTTATAATATGTAATCAAAAATCTAAATTTCTTTTCATATTTTCTCAATTTGAAATAAAATATCATAATTTTATTTAGAATTTTTTGCAAGATTATGCATATTCTTATCAAGGTACTCCAGATATGCAACAATGAATTTTTACTTCGTATGGGAGGTGCCACGCCCATTGCTTGGATCCCGCCACTTTTTGCAAGATTATGCATATTCTTATCAAAGTAGCTCACACAACGTTTGAAGACTCCCACTGTAATAGTACTCCAGATATGCAACAATGAATTTTTACTTCGTATGGGAGGTGCCAAGCCCATTGCTTGGATCCCGCCACTTTTTGCAAGATTATGCATATTCTTATCAAAGTAGCTCACACAACGTTTGAAGACTCCCACTGTAATAGTACTCCAGATATGCAATAATAAATTTTTACTTCGTATGGGAGGTGCCACGCCCATTGCTGGGATCCCGCCCACTTTTTGCAAAACTATGCATATTATTATCAAAACAGCTCACACAAAGTTTGAAGACTCCCGCTGTAATAGTACTTCAGATATGCAATTATAAATTTTTACTTCGTATGGGAGGTGCCACGCCCATTGCTTGGATCCCGACCACTTTTTGGAAAACTATGCATATTATTATCAAAACAGCTCACACAAAGTTTGAAGACTCCCGCTGTAATAGTACTCGAGATATACGATGATAAATTCTTACTTCGTATGGGAGGTGCCACGCCCATTGCTTGGATCCCGGCCACGTTTTGCAAGATTATGCACATTATTATCAAAGTAGCTCACACAAAGTTTGAAGACTTCCACTATAATAGTACTCCAGATATGCAATAATAAATTTTTACTTCGTATGGGAGGTGCCACGCCCATTGTACCTATATAGGTCAATTGTAAATCTAAACCATCCAGGGACCAACTCAAATGCACACAAAAAATTTCATCGAAATCGGCCCAGCCGTTAAGGAGGAGTTCAGTTACTAACACACTTCAGAAGAATTATATATATAAAAAAAAAAAAAAAAAAAAACATAAAAGATATTTTTTTTATCATACCATTTTAAGTATTGTGAATAGAGCGAAAAAGTTTATTACAAATTGAAGAACAACTTTGTACGTTTATTTCACCTGATAAATTTTATAAATAAAAAATTTTCCTTTTATAAATATTTTTTTAATCATATAAAATTTTAAATCACTCAAAATCAATATTTTCTTTCTCAATACATTTTTTAAACAATTACTCTTGACCATACTCAACATGAAATAAAAAGTCAGTGATCTTGACAACAAAACCTTAATTTATGAAAGAAAAAACTAAATGTCTGTACGTATATATGTATTTTTGTATGCATATCAGCTAGCAAAGGTAAAAAACAAAAATATTTAAATGCAACTTGATATATAAGTACCTCTTTATTAAGTGTATGTATTTTTTTTTTTTTTGATAAGGCTAAAAAAGTTTTATAAAAAAATGCAAGTATAAGCATTTTAAGGTGCATGTATTTTTCTCATAAGGCTAAAAAAGTTTTAAAAAATGCACTGTATTTTTCCCATAAGGCTAAAAAAATTTTATTTTTCGCCAAAATTTATCTTTCTCAAAAATTTATCTTTCTTTGGCGCAGAACCCGCATATCTATACTACTCGTATTAGTTACTAATATTTAACAAAAAGATAAAAAATAAATCAGCTAATTTCGGGACTTTTTTTTTGCAATGTACTTTTTAACAGATTTTTAGTATCTGATTCTGTTTGTTTTATGGGGTTATTTCTATGAGGGTAAATAAAAGTTGTGTTAGTACATATTTGGTACGTATAAAAGTAAAATAAATTCTTGTTGTAAAACAACATCAAGAAGAACGCAATGACTTTTTAATGGTTGAATAACTTAAAAGAATCGAATTAAACTTCTATTGTTTAAATCCAATTTTGATACATTACTTAAATCAAGTACTGAAGATGCATTAAATGAGTAGAATGTAGTGTAGTTGGAACTGGCAAATAAACGTCTAATACATCATTTATTCGTACTACAACCAGACATAAATGTTATTAGTTTTTCAAAAATGGCAAGTTTTTTGTTTTAATATAATAAATATAATAACAAATAACTATCAGAGCGTATGAGTTATATATAAGCAAGATAATATTAAGTATACGCCTTAATATTATAGTGATTTGATAGAAGAGCGGCCAAATATACCAAATTCGGTACAGACTGTTTTCTAATTTGGAAAAAATTAGCTCCTATGTCAAACCGAACGATGTTTTACATCATAATTTTTGTTAGCTTTCACGATTTTTAAAAAAATATTTGACACACATTTTTGGGAAAAAATAAAATTTTTTTGTTAGAAATTCTAAAAAAAACTTTCCGACATGTGGAAATTGATGTATTTTAAAAAAAAGTAAGCCGATTTTAATACTTGAGTTTTGGCTACTTTAGCGAGGATCCTCTGTTGTAATGCGATACTAATCTAAAGTAAATTATCACATGTAGATGGCGTTGATATTGTCAAATAATCTTCTTTGTTTTGACATTTTTATTAGCGGTTTTCATTCTTGGTGTTATGTCTACTTCGTGTTATATTTACTATGATTTGTTCATAACATAGCGTGAGTGTCTTTTTTAATGTATGGTAAATTTATAAATCAGCAGATTTTTGTTGCTCAAAAATTATTTTAATGTAAAAAAATGCCAAAATTTACAGAAAAAGGAAAGATCACAAATTTGTTTTAAACTGGATTTTTCGATATTTTTATTAATTTTTTTAGTTAACACAAAATAATTTTTTTTTAACGGCATAACAGTTAGCTGTTTTTTTGCTGATACATTTATCACGCGTGTTTACTACATTTTTTTGCTTGGTATTTCGCCCCAGCGTGGTAAATTTTAGTGCAATATATTTTGTTGCTGGTTCTGGTAAATTCTGATAAATTTATTAAACGTACGCAATTAACATGTGTTATTTACTACCAAGAATGAATACCGCTATTGTTTTTTTTTTGGCTAATGTAATATTAAGCGCCCATTTCTAATCATCGTTCGTTTTGCTTTCGACGAAGGCACTCCCTCTCGTTTGGTATCAAAATTAAATTATTGTATTATAATTAAATTAATTTAATTACTGTGTATTTGCTTTTAACTAAAATAAATTAAAGTATTTTTTGTACACTTTTCTTATTCCCCGGACAAACATTGGGTTTGCCCTTCTCTCCATCAATTTTTTTTACAGCCCATTTTGGTTATTTCAGTTGCCAGCCGGTAACCCCCCGGACAAACATTGAGTTTGTCCTTCTCTTCTTCTATTTTTTATACAGCCCATTTTGGTTATTCCAGTTGCTAGCCGGTAATTATCTAAGGGAAATCAGTCGGATTATTACGATGGTCTTGTGTTTCACTTTTTCTAAATGTAACTAAATATCTATGTTACCCATTTGTAATAGTTTTTTTTTTTTTTTAGTTTTTAACTTTTGTTTGTGTTTTTTCCACTGAACACTGAAATTTTCAGAGTGGGACGGCAAAGAGTTCTATTTTTTAAAGAATAAAAAAAAATGCAAGACATAAAAATATTAGACACATAATCTCAAGTTTAGGGTTGAAAAAGTGGGGACAAAAAGGGCCCAATTTGACTTTTTTTAATATATTTCTTATATAAGTTAAAATATAGGTAGACGTTACAGTCGTACTTTTCAATGAGATGAAAAACAAGAAAAACCATATTTTTTTACTTCTTTCTCTATATTCAAACTACATGGCTCTAAAATAAAAGCAATTAAAGACGGTAACGTGATGTGACAAAAATAAAAGTGGTTTTTATACGCCTTTTACAAAACCGAAAACTCTGCGAACTGCGCCCCTGTTTTTTGTTATTTTTTTATATATGATTTGGAATATTTTAAGTTACTTTTACAGTTTGCTGCATTAATAAAACATTTTTTGATTTTCTTTTACAACATAGAGTGTGAAACGTGACGTTAAGTAGTGTGATGTAACATAAATTCCTTATTAGGTAAAAGTTAGCAATTATTCCAAACATTTTTTTTTAATTTATTATATAATAAAACTAAAAAATATTATTAATTTTATGTGGTAACTTTATTTTTGAGAATAACAAAGGATAGCATGTTAATTAAATTAATTCAATCACACAAAGCACAACGTTTTCTAACTCTATTACTAGAATATACTTTTTTAAAGGTTTGATGTGCTTTAAATTCGAAAAGAGAGGACCTGAAGAGGACATACAATTTTTTGTAAATAAAGCCTTAATTACGGCGTTATGACGTCCCGAATATAGCAAAAACAGGGTTTATGAAAACTTTAGGCTAAGATATCTCGAAAGAAGATATCTTGAAAGGAGAAATTCCGAGGTCGGATTCAGATTCAGCGCGCATCAAAACTTTAGAAATTTGTGCTCTAATAGCAGAGCCTTGACTTTTTTAAAATGTTGTTACCTGCGTTATTAGTAGAAGATATAAAATTTCATTTGTAATTTAAGTGGGGCTGTTTTCATTTTTTTTTTCTATACCGACGATCGTTTTTCATATACGTAAAGCTTATATAATTTTAACCAACAATATTTTACTACTCAAGTGTAGAATATTTGCCAGGTGTGATATATCACAAAATTTTTGGAAATAATTCGGTAATTTCTTACTAAGTGGTCCGATTGCAATGAAATTTAGAACAGGCGTAAGTAACGTAATATCGAGCTTCAATTTTGATTTTGAACCTTCCTTCCAGTTTTTTGCGAATAGCGGGACGAAATCGTTGCCAATTTATCTTGTAAATTTATTTTTTAAAACGTTAACTAAAAAAATTCTCGATTAAATATAAAAAAAAAAATGAATGCAATATCTTATGGCACTCAAAAACTACATTCGTTTACACTACAAATGAAAAAAAAATAAATTTTTGCGATTTTTCCCCCAAAAAGCACCAAAAGCCCAACACCTCCAGATAAATATTTTCTTTCTGTATATATAAAGTGTGGATACTATTCTGAAAGGTCCTTTTACACAAAAGCGAGTTGTGTTAAAACAATTGATTTGTATATACTTTTTTCCCTATCCGCATTACCACATTTTTAAGGCAAATATCAAATAAAACCCACTGTTTAAAATTGTGCACGCCGCCTATTAGGTAGGGGAAGCGGTTGTAGATACTTCAACACATACCTAATTTATTGGATAGGTCGCTTCCAATTTCCTCTTCAAATGTAGACATGGCAGCAAAAAAATGTAAAAAATCCCATTTTTGGAAATTTTAATTTTATTTTTGTTAATTGTGGGATTGCTTAAAGCAAATCATAAATTCGGACATAAATTTCACATTGCTGACCTAAAAGTCAGTCTATTTAAGTCCAAAAATCATTAGATTATGTATCTTAATAAATATTTGATGGAATAGTGAAAATTTACATTTTAACAAAAACTGAAATTTTTACCTTCCTATTTTTTTTTTTTAAAGAGAAGTAACACTCAGGATATTCTTCCTATTTATTAATGTGTTGCGTTCTTTATAAAGGGGTTAGTGGAGGGACGAAAGGTGGGGTAATATGAAGGCCTGCAAACATGGCAACACTGTAATTGCGCGAGATGATAGGTCTTAGAACAGTTGTTGCTCTCCTGATGGACTTACTGAAGCTTTTTGGTTTATAGCCCTGATTCATTATTTTACTTCGGTGGGGTTAAGTGCTATGGGAACACCGAAGGTGGGTGCTGCTATACATATGAGGGATAGAAACCTCATATATAGTATTAATTTGGTTTCCACTTATATGGAAATCCTTATAGGAAGGCAAAAATTTCAGTTTTTGTTAAAATATACTTATATATATTGTTTCTATTTATATCGGGTTTAATATACAGTTTTGTAAATCAATTATAACCTTTCACTCATAGAAATAAATCTGTAAAAACAGCAAAAAAGAGCTACTAAATTTATTATTTAAAAATTATCTTGCAGAAAAAACTGTTAAATTTAGCAGATTTTTTTTTTACTAAAAATTAGTAATATAAGAATAGAAAAAATAAATCTGTTGAATTCATAAATATTTAGTTGTATTTGAGCCTTATTTTCGTTTTTTGAAAGTAACAAAATAATCTGCTAAAATCCGCAAAAGCATTTACTAAATATTAGTAGACAAAAAAAATCATTAAAAACTTTTAAATTTTTAAAGTTTTTTGTTTAGTTTTTTTTTTTAATGCGAATAAAAGCCTGTCCTTATGAAATCAGAAATCTGCAATTTTTTTTGCCAAAGCTTCCGTTAATTTTGGCAAAATTAGCTTTTATTTTCATTCTACTAAATTTGAGATAAATATAGCAACATTTTTTTTTTAAATTTACAGTTTTTAATTCCTTTTTTGAGTCTACAAATATTTAGTAAAAGTTTTTGCTAATTTTACAGAGTAAAGGGCTATTTTTAATTAACTAAAATTTACAACGAATATAACTAAAATTTTGTTCAATTAGCAGGTTTATTTTTGCTGTTGTTATTTTTTTAATATTTAGCCAAAAAAAAAATCTGCTAAATTAAGCAGTTTTTTCTGCAAGGTAATTTTTAACTAATTTTTAGTAGCTTTTTCTGCTATTTTTATATGTTTATGAGTGCATTAATTTTTAAAAGCTATGATTTTGTCCTCCTGTGTAATTCTTATTTAATTTTATCGAGGAGGTGTCTGAAATTTTCAAAATCGTTCGACTTTAACATAACTTTTCCAGAAGAGCTTTTATAACCCATATTTTAAATATTTCAAATAAGTTGCAACCACAGCATACGCAATATGAATATAAAAATTTTTGTTTTTTGCGAGTACTCTGATACTGCACACAGAGAACAATTTAGCTATTTGCCAGCTGAAATTGGGTTACTACGACTCAAATTGGATTATTACGAATTTTATCCGGTTGGGACAACTTAACATTAGTTTTCGCAATAACATGCGGTAAATTCAACTAAATTTTAGTTGCAACACCAAAAATATTAAGAAATCTAATGTAAATATCGTTGTAATAACCAAGGGGGTTATTATGTAATTCGATTCGAAAGAAAAAATGTGTAAATTCGTATGAATTGTATTTTGTAGTACGATTTTCGAAAATGTATTTACGAACGCACGGAAACTTTTTTTCGAACCGGCCGTTTTTTATCCCCCTTTCGAAAACAAAAATTACCCTTTCGTAAATGCAATTATGTAATACGAAAGCGAACTTCACAAACGTTAAAACATTCGTATTTTATTCGAGAGCTAATTTGTTGTCGAAAAAAGAAAAAAAATTTAAAATGTAAGTATTGTTATACAAAATATAAGAAAAAGTGTTAAATAAATAAGTAAAAATAAAAAACATCAAATGTTTTATGTTTTACACTAAACTTTGTTTTTTTTCACGATGTTGAATCTTTGAAGGAGTGGATCACAAAATGGAAAAAGTACGTTTTCAATTTATCAATTGTCGGTTTATAGATTGGTATTATTCAAATTTACATATGTTTATAGGTGTGGGCAGATTATAAACACCATATAAAGGTAAAATGCCGGGAAAACCGAAATAGTATTTCAGGGACTGGAGGTGGGCCGAGTAAATTTTGTTCCCTTTGAAATATAATTGCTCATCCCTTATAGGTCTGATTAATTGAATATGCGTACCATATACTGCTCCAATTACTCCAGGTATTCCACATTTTTCAAAAAAGTATCTCTTAGCTTCTCTCTTCATATCCTCTGTCATTTCAAATACAATATGTTTGGGACAAAGAACTCTTTCAATAACATCGCAAACCTCAGACAAACACGCAGAAATTGATGCTTGAGAAAATCCTAATAGGCGGTCTTGGCCAATTTGATGCTGATATTCACCTTGCGCCAAAAATTTAAGTGTGGCAGCTAATTTTAATATAGGTGATATGGCAGTTGACCTTTCTGCTGGTTTAAATTAATTTTTTCCACAACTCAAGACTTAGGTAAAAGCATTTTTACTAAGCCTAAAGTTTTTTATGAAACTAAAAACATATTATTAGGAATATATTTAATCTTAAAGGTAAAATTTTAAATTTTTCTTACTTTGTCTCATTAAGATTCATTATATCTGACGAATCTCTTATAAGTTTCTTTTGAACTCTTTCCGGAATATTATCATTTTCTTCATCACTATCTTCTGTCCACAATAAAACACAATCCATTTAAGCTTCGACTTTCTAAATAAATATTTTCTTTAATAAAGTTTTCTTTAAATATTTGTTTTCAAATTTTGACATTTAAGCACAGTGCTGACAACTTTGACATTATAAGACATGCTGCCAAGTTATGTATTAACCGATAAAAATTTGGCATCACTTGTATTTACCCTTTTTACGCAATACAACTCTGTGAAACATTCGAACGAATTAGATAATACAATTTTACTTTCGAAACGGAAATTCGTTTCGAAAGGTTTTACTTTTCGAATCGAATTACGTAATAACCCCCCAAATTTATGAGTTGTTACCATTAAAATACACTTTTCAATTCGGTTGGCACTTTATTTCTCTGTGTGTGCATACAAATAAATAACAATATTTTTTTTTGAACCCACTTTTTAACCCTGCGATTGCGTACCAAAAAAAAAAAAAAAAACACGTGTGGAATACTTGTTTGCCCTCAACAATATATCCAACTTTCATTAAAATATTCGGATTCACCTCTGTGTAGTTGCCTTGTTAGAGATTCGAACAAAATCTGAAAAATCGAACATTTAACATTTAAAACCTAAATTCAAAATCAACCCATGCTAATTTACTCATTTAAGTATTTAATGTTTTGTTTATTCCCAGATGTTTAGTATGGTATATTTAATACAGACTAATATGATAACATATTTCAATTTCGAATTTAGATTTTAGATTTTAAATAAAAACAACAAAATGTAAATTTTATGTGTTATGTAAACGTATAAATGTAAACTTGTAAAAACATAAAACCTGTGTTTAATATGTATTCAATCAAATATAACCAGTCCATAAATACATATGAGGTGTTCTTTAGCAACTGCCCAGCTAAAATCGTATTCGAGTCAAATTTACAGTATTGTTCGTCCTATTAATATGGACAAAAATGGAACAACTATTCAAAGGTTACAAAAATTGGACGCCAGAGGCGTGGGTAAATATTAGCAAATTTAGCTTTTATATATTATATATTTTTAATTATAAATTAATGGAATTTTAAAATTGTCGGCATTTGGTAGACTTCAAGATAAATTCAGTTATACACTGCGTTGCAAAATTATAGTTACACATTAATTTCACTAAATTGCGGAAGTTAAAAAAAAAAAAATTAGAAAAGGTTTACCGACATAAATGTACACTGAACCAAAAGTCGTAAATGTAATCAGCATAAAACTAAAACATAAAATTAATGTGAATTTTTTAATCTTTTTTATCGCTTAAGAAGCAATTGTCGTTTAGAAAAAATTTTTGTTATTTAAATAACAAAATTGCATTTGTTAATTCCATAAAACTTTATAAAAAAGGCAGTATAGTTAATCTGGACAATCTATGTTAATTTGATGAAGTTTTATAGCTGTATAAAAAAATTTGGCGTGCTTTTAGTATTGCGATGTCATTACTCGTGTTAGCATGTGAAAGCCATTTGTAAAAGTTGGAATTTTTTTGAGTTTTTTTTTTCAGTCTACTAATATTCAGTAAAAATTTTATTAACTTTTAGCAAGGATTTTTTAATTTTTAATCAACTAAGTGATATAAACACTTTTGCTTAATCTACTAATTTTGTTGCGAAAAATCAGCTCGCTGATTTTCAGCAAAAGATTTTGCTGACATTAGAAATTTTTTTTGCATGCATCCCCTCCTAACTAAAACTATGCTGACTCAGGAATTTTTTTCGCTGACTTTACTAACTTTTTTTTTTTTTTTGAGTGTACAGATTCATTTGTTCAGACAAATTTGTTAGTTATTTAAGCAATATTTAAAAATAAATAACAAAAAACATTTTCTTTAAATGAAAAGTTAGTGTACCGGATTTGAAGTGATTTATCATTTATGTTTAATTACATTTTTAGTTAATTTAAACTACAAACTATTCTGAGTGTACGCCTGATCACCAGGTAGAGTAGTTTCTTCAGCAAAAATTGGTACCACTTTAAAAGTGTTTATATGCGTTGCACGGGTCAGATGTAGTTTTCGTTAAACAAATTCGAAGAAACTAAATTTTCTCTAATTTTTTTACGGAAATTACATTTATCGATACCTATTTTCATGAAATGATATATCATAATACTTTCAGCGCTATAAGCTTTCAATATTACACGCCAGAGAATTTAAGAAAATTTAAATTTCATCTCTAGCTATTATAGCGTCTGCACAATCCGTATTTAAAAATGGTATTTTTTTTTTCGTTTCCACCCTTTAATTGTATAAGGTATAGGTTGGCGCGTCTTTACCGACTTTAATTTTCTTTAATACTTTCTCTTATACTGCGCTACAAAATTTAATCCTAAAATCGAAAACAAGAGTACCGACCATTGAACCTAAATATTTCTTCCACGCTGATTTTAAAGGAGTACCCAGTTTTTTTCTCTTATGGGCCAGATCTTTCGTAAATTTGCATTAAAGTTTTTCATGTTTTAACGTAGTTTTTCATCCATAAAATTTTAAAAATCAAATATTTTATGTTAGTTTTTTATGGTCAATACACAGAAGGGGAAGCAGACTGATGTTATTTATACTGACTTTAGTATTTATACTGACTTTTGCAGTAAAGAATAAACAAACAAACTTTTTTTTTTTTAATAACAAAAATCTACTGTGAACATTTAATGTAAAATCATAAAACAGTCATTTGATGTGGTTTTTTTTTTTAATGAACTACAAGTCAGTAAAAAATTAAATTTGTTCTAAAATGACTGATATTTATATTAAAAATAAAGAAACTGTAGTAAAATCCGAATAACTACATATTTTTAAAGCAGAAGTTCCCTGAGTGTAGAAAACTTGATTTCATTGACCTTATAAATATGATTGTAAATAAGGCTAGATCTAGTCTCGGTTTCATTAGAAGATGAGACAAAGTAATTTTCTGTATGTATCTCTTGTAAGACCAATTTTGGAGTAGGCCTCGAGTGTATGGAATCCATATTATCAGGTTCATGCTATCAAGGTTCACTTGAGTCTGTGCAGAGTCAATTTTTGTTATTCTGCCTACGTGTTTTGGGTTAGAGATATGATTGTAATTTTGCGTCTTATGAACCAATATTAAAGCTTATTAGACTTCCGACTTTATAGAGTAGAATGACTATGTAGTTGCATCAAATTTTGTTGATGAATATTTTACTTTGTAATATTTATATTTTTACACCATTTCTTGTTAGTATTATTATTATCAGCTGATGATTTAAACTGTAGCCCATTTCGCAATCGATCCAAGCATTTGTGTGCATAAGCACAAAGGCAAATCTGAATAATTATTTAGTGTAAAAAAGAAGTTTTATTTTAAAATTAATTCAAATATGTTAATATTTTTTAAAATAAAATTTGAAAATATTTTGTAGACATTCACTGTAATGAGAGTGTTTGTTAAAATAACTTTCGCAAATAATAAGGTTTTTGCTGAAATTTAGAACACATCATTTATTAAGCTATTTACATATTATACTAAAAGATGAACTCATACACTGATAGAATTTTCCTTCATAGTATTAATGAAACGATTTCATTAAAATCGATTCATTTGTTTAATGAAAAATTTGATTAACTGACTGAAAATTCATTAATATTGGTAGTTTTTCATTAACATTTTTTATGATTTTTTTATAATTTCATAAAAAAAAATTCATTAAATCAATGGAAAAATTTAAAATTTTTTTCAATAAAAATTTTGACTTGTAATAAGAAAAAAAAAAAAAATTTTATTTATATATCATTTTAAAATAAAAAAAAACTAAAAATTTTTTTTTTTTTAAACAGAATTAACCAAAACTTTGATATAAATAAATTTTTTTTATTAAGTTTGCCTAGAGCTAACAGTTTTTTGACGAATTTGAATAGTTGGTCACTAAATTCCAGGGAACAGATTCTCTAAGAAAAACGATATAGTTTTGTTCAAAACGAGACCTAAATTGTTATCGTTTAGACGATGTTACACAAAAACGTTAAGATAAACGATAATAAATTTTTGTTTATTAACAACATTGTTAACAATATTTAACATTTTTATCTAATATGGTCGTAATTTAACTACAAAAAGTGGACTATAACCTTCGATCGTTCTACAGAATTCCAAGCCAGATCGATAAAAAATTACATATTTTGTACCGACATATAAGAAAATATGTCATCTTTTAACAAAAATTATAAAAAATGTAAAGAAAGAATGAACAATTTTGTAGAAATAAAACAATAAAAACAGAAATAAATTAAAATTGTTTTTTTTTTAGTTCAGCTTTTAATATGTTAATGCCTGTTAATTATATTTAAATGATTTTTTCAATCATTAAAGTTCTTAATATACATAATTTAAAAAAAGTACAATAATTAAAATATTCCTTTTTTATGGATAAAAAAATTTTATTTTCAAAATTTGTAAATTTTGCTAAAATAATCATAAAAAGTGCAAATTATTAAATATCAGCGAAAATATTTCATACAAACTATGGATTTTATTCATTAAACACATGAAACTTTCATAACGATTGGGCTAGGATTAATGAAAAAAATTTTATATACTTTATGAAATTGGCCCAATGAAACTGTTCACTTTGGTGAACAATGAATTAATCCCAACCCTGACTTTAACAGCGCTCTCTAGTGTGCAAACCCCACGAAAATGCAACTCAGCATAAAGTTTAGCTGTCAGCATTTGCGCTCTGATCACACACTTGTTTTTATAACTCGTAGCATAACAACACCGCGGTATATTGTGCGCTTGTGCAAAAACATTTTTTCTAAAAACCCAACAACAATAACAGTGAAACTTGCAACAGATTTAAAAAACCCCAACAAAAACCCAGTGGAAATAAATTAGTGAAATTTATAAACCTAAAATATAAAATTAAAACTTAAACCTAAACATTTAATAAAACCCTAAATCTAATGAAATTAAAACCCTAAAACTAAATCGAACTTAGAATAAACTTAACCTCAAATAACTTTGTATATAAAACTTTATATAAATAAAAATCCTTTTTATTATAACGTTTGCTAAAAATATATATTCTTTTTATTTACGTTGAAATTATATACACGGTAAAGTGCACTAACCTCAACTCTATACCCTAACCCCTCTAACCCGTTAAAACAGAAACCATTCATTAAAATTGATTTAATGAAACACTTTTCATTGACTCATTGAAACGTTTCTTTTGGGACTTTTTTATGAAACAATTTATTGGATGAATGAAGGAATTCATTAATACTACGCACACATGTCTATCAGTGTAGGTCACCCTTTTTCGCAATGATGTCATAAAAATTTTAGGCACATTTCGCGTTTTTTCCATAAACCGTACTTTCTTTTTTTTTCCTTTTTACACTAAATAAATGTTCAGATTTTTTTTTTTTGCTTATGCACAAAAATGCATTGATCGATTGCGAAATGGAATGATAAATTGTGCAAAAATGGTAACATATAGTAAATATTGAGAAATAAAATCGGATTTACTTGTTAGTGCTGCACACTTATTAACCAAATTTGATAGCCGAATGTTAATGAAGGTCCTTTTATGTATTTAATATGAAAAACTAAAATAAAATATTTTATTTTTAAAATTTGATATACAAAAAAACTGCGTTGAAATATGCAACACATTATATATTTTTTCGAGTTGCTCTAAGTATATTTCAATTTTATACTTGTACTCATCTATTTCATAAATCCTAGTTACATTTGTTTATTTTTTTTTTTTTTTGTTTTTAAAGCAGTTTCACACCAAATACTTAATACAACGTGTACTTACATGGTATGGCGGATGCGGAATCATGAGGATCTGGTTGATATCCTTTTTCTGAAAAATAGTCAATTTTTATGCAACTGTATGTTTCCACTCCTATGTATTATATGAAGCAGATATGATGGCATTTGCAAATGTTGTTGTTGTTGTTGTTATTATGATATTCCATTGTTAGATGTTGTATCGTGTTAAAGTTGTAGTTGTATTATTATAAGTCATGTTATTGTCGTTCGTTCCGTTGTTATTGTTTAACATTTACAATCCATATGTCAGTGGATAAAAAATGCATATAATATATTTCAAATTTATATGTATTAATTTTTTTTTGTTGTTTTTATTGTTTAGTGTGAGTGTGTGTGTGTGTGTATGTCCATGTGTGACAATGCGAGTTTGTAATTGTAAAATTCATATATTACAATCATTTGATGATGTCGTTGTTGTTGCCATGTTGTTGGAATTATAATATTGTTGTTGTTGTTGTTATTATTATTATTAGTTTGTTTTCATATTGCAAAGTTTTGAAATGCATGAAAAGAGATATAGAAAAACAAATATACAGATAAATTTAAATAATATTTTATTAAAAATATTTTAAATAATTGTTGTTTTTATTACTTTAAATATTTTTTAGCTTTAATTACATATGCATAGGAAAAAAAACTAATTAGCAGAATTTAATTATGTATATTAATTGGTCTTATGCTTCTCAGTTTCAATTTGTTTATGGGTCATTCTTCAGGAAATCAACATAAGAATCGAATTGACGTCTTCCAATTTATACAAAATTTTGAGCAATCATTCTCCTTGACCTTGGTAACATCTGAGTTTTTCTAGTTTTTCCTAAATTCGGTATAGTTTGCGTTTTATCGAAGTTTGAATTTGTGACTTTTCAGTAAAATCCACGGTGTTTAGAATATCATATCTCTTTAACGCGTCATTCAAACGAAACGGTTTTGACGAAAAATAAATCATAAAAAAAGGATAAAAAAATGCCATTGATTTGCAAATATCTCAAAATGCGTATGCTAATTTTTTTTTTTATTTTTTGTTCAGAATTTACTTGACATGTTATCTACACTATATAAAAATTTCAGCATAGATTCGAAATATGTTCCGTATAAGTCTTAATTTATGTAAACATTGTTTTTATAAAATATTGTATTTTTAAATAATTAGCATTATTTTAATACAAATTTTGCATTGTAGCTTACAATAAGTAGAAGTCGGAATTTAATGCATTTATGACCGCATTTTATGTACATAAAATATCCATTAAAAATCGTAAAATATGGACTTGAAATTAATTTTTCCAACGTTTTTAATATTCAAAATTTGATAGGAACTTTAAAGTGATGCTGTTCGACAGGGCCATGTGGACCAACAGATCCTGGGAGCCAGAGCGGGGTTCTCAGATATGGTTCACAGATGGCTCAGAGCATGCGAATGGTGACACTGGTGCGGGTGTCTATGGACCAGGTTTCCAACGGGCCTTACCCATGGGTAGATACCCCTCCATTTTTCAGGCAGAGATTTTTGCTATCTGTGTCTGCGCGGAGGAGTGTCTACGAAGGGGCACTATTAGATCTCGCATCTACATTCTTTCGGACAGTCAGGCGGCATTAAGGGCTTTAATGTCCTATGAGGTGTCATCTGGTCTGGTCATGGAATGCATTCTGGCTCTTAACCGACTTGGCAGGCGCAACTCGCTTACCTTAGGGTGGGTTCCTGGTCACGAGGGGCATGAGGGCAACGAGAGGGCAGATTGTCTTGCTAATTGCGGGGCCCGAAGGCCCTTTATTGGCCCTGAACCATTCTGTGGTATACCTTTGGGGTATGTTAGGGAGAAGCTCGGGTCGTGGAGGGAATCAGAATTCTCTTTCTATTGGGAAAACTCTCTTGGCCAACGGCAGGCTAAGAGATTAATTTCTTTTTCCAATGCAGGATCGAGGAGACTCTTTTCCCTCGGGAGGGGTGACTTGAGAACCCTGGTGTCTTACCTGACTGGACACTGCAATCTCAGATACCACCTGCGCAAAAGGGGCCTTTCGGACACGGATGAGTGTAGGTTTTGCGAACTGGTAGCTGAGACATCAGAGCATGTTCTTTGCGAATGTCCGAGGCTATGTGAAAGGCGTGCCAAGTTTCTTGGCAATCGCTTTGTCTCCCCTTCGGACATTAGGAAGATTTTGCCTAATAGGATTATTGGCTTTATAGGTAGCTTGAATCTTTAGGGTAACTTTAGGCAGCACAAAAGACCTAAGTTGGTCGCGGTGCATAGTGCCATATAATCTAATCTATTCAAAATTAGCGTTGCTCATCGTAAGAAAATTAGTAACTTTATTTTTCTGTATATTTTTTACCAGAAAGACAAATATCTTATTTAAGAATGCTCCAGAGGTCCTTTCAGTATTACCAACCTACTGAAATTCGTAATAACCGAATTTGAGCAGTAGTAACCGAATTTCAGTTGACAAACAGCTAATTTTTTCTCTGTGTATATCTGAGTACTTAATATCTTCACCATCCATGCATACAGAAGATATTGTTGAGTAAACGGCCCGCACGAACGAAAGCCTTACACTGAGAGAATTATCTGCATGATGTCAATGAATTTTTGCATTATATCTATAAATTGTCACTGCAACTCGTCCATTGAAACATTTCATTAACTTACTGCAGTTTTTCATAAATTTTAACGAAAATGTTTTTATTATTTATTAAAAACTTCATACGCCTAATGAAAAAGTTTCATTAAAAATAGTTTCATTAAAACTATGAAGCTTTTTCATTGAGTTTAAGAAATTTTTCATTTACATTGTGTTTAATGAAAAATTTTCATTAAAGCTCGTCCAAGGAACTCGCTCTGTGTGGAAATATCCAGAGCAACCCCTTTTCTCTCACCAAACTCATTGATGGACCGACTACGAAAGAAACTTCCACAGTTCTCCCGGAGAATGGGTTCTACGAAAGCCATACTGTCGATCACTAATAAGTAAGTTAGTCTCCAGATAATTAACAAAATGGTAGTTCACCAATCTCTCCAACACCTCCGAGAGCGCAGAGCAAAATTGCAATTGGGCGGTAATTTTCAGGGTTATTAGCCGCATCCTTTTTGGGACTTGGTTGCACATTCGCAACCTTCCAGCATGAAGGAGAGATACCCGAACTGTACGAATAACTGAAAAGGTTAGCCAATGGTGACTTATTTACATTGAGATCCGCAAAAATATATTGAGCATAGTACAGGATACTCGTTGAAGCTCGGGATCGCTTTTCGGCAAGAAAGAATTTCTTGCAAATAATTCAGAAAACAGGTTAGCCTTATAAACCGGATCACTGAATGTCATACTTTATTAGAGTTGGAATAGAAGAACAAGCATTATCCTTATCCATTATCCCGAGGAGCAGTAAGAACTTTATCACCAAGATGCTGTCGTTGAGCTCAGCGCAACGAGCCTTTTCGTAAATAAAGACCGAGCCTTTCTTGGCGTGATTGTCTTATATACAATTACAGTTAATTATATTAATTATTAATTATGTACTACTATATATGCAATATAGAGTTTTATATGAGTTCGTATATAATTCGACATAAATGTCCATATAATTATATTGAACTTCATGTGAATCAACATTCAAAATATTTTTTTTTTTATCATTTTTTATAAAACCATATATAGTTCCTTACAAAATTATATAGAAATATATGAGGTCCAGGGTTTTAAATATTTGTTTAAAGAATTCCGATATGATTATATATGGTCAATTACAAAGCCACCTTGAATTTTATGCTATGCCAAAGGAACATATTTTCTGAGTAATTTTAGGTATAATTATATAATTCCGGAGTTGAAATTTCTGAGTTAACTTAAAACATTTGGATTTTTATTCACAAGAACGCGAGCGCACACTTGCGTAAAATTATTAGTAGTATACTTTTAGAGAAAATTAACAAAAAAGTTTAGCCTTTCTCGCAACATATCTCCATTTTGATCCACGGCAGTGAAACTACTAAGTAATTTAGAATAATAAGTTTAACATATGCTAAGATTTAATATAGACGAAAAGTGAAAAAAATCAGAGAAAAGTTAATTTTTCTACAAACCAACCCTGTTTTAAGGTAAATTGTTCAAATACAGCCTTGAGTTTTTGGCTCCATAGTTTAACCTTCGTAAAAAAACTGTAATAATATATAATTGTTCAGAAAAACTAGTAACTATTTGTATCAACTTTTATTTTATAATATCGAATTATATGTAATTCGATACAATTGTATATAAAACACACAAATTTGTATGGGATAAAATTCGAAACAATTTGATGTAGTTTAGATACAATTATACGTTCTCATTTTTCGGATAAAGTTTCATCTGGCCGCATATCTAATTTATATATAATTTGATGATGACCATATCAATTTTTTTACTTGCTTTAATAAAAAGAAACTTTCGTAAGTTTCAAATAATTTTTCGACCATTAAATGGCCATGAATTCTTTAGCTGAAGTCGTTTCAACATGAAACTTTGCATGTCATAGCTTTTATGTATAGTCTACCTAACACTGTCCATTGTTTCGCTCAATTCATAAAACCTTGAGAAATAAGAAGCATCTAAAGTCAGTTTCAACAGATGTCGAACATTTTTTAGTAAACTTCCCAAGTTATGGATTTTTGGCCACAAAGGAATTTCTTCATAGCTTTACTGAAAATTGTCACTGAAACTCGTCCTTTGAAATCTTTTATACAATCTATGAAACAGGTTTCATTAAAGTCAATGTTTTTGAAATGTTTATTTAATTAATGAAAATCTTTTATGAAACAGTTTCATAAAATTATAACTATTCATGAATGTCTTGAAAAATGCATCGGAACTAACCGCTTCATAAGATTTTTTCAAAAATTCCGTTGAAGTCAAAAATTAATAAAAGGCTATATTGAAATAATAAGGCCGTTTATAAAATATGTTGAGCACTTGAGAATTGAATCTTATATCTAAAGTTTGAAATGTATGAAAATTAATGAAATTATGAAATTTTATGTAAAACTTATGTCTTTGAAATAGTTTCATAGCTCTAAACAATATTTTTATTAAATTGACGATGAGATAATTTATAAAATCGAATGAATTTTTTTTATGAAATTATGAAATTTTATGAAAAAAACTTTATGAAAACTTTCTTGATGTTAATAAAATTTCTGGGATATAATGAATTCATTGGAATATAAATATTCATTGAATTTATGAAAGAAGATCTATGAAATTGTTTATTTAATATAATGAAGTATAATTCTTTAAGTGTACTATTACATTTATTGCCACCCGGTGGTGTAATTTATAAAACGCGTCAGTTAAATTTAAGGCCACCTAGACGTATGATTGATAACTGTTACAAAAATTACGTATACGTTTAAGTGTGCTTCTAAAATACATAAAGTATGTTTGTTCGTTAACATAAAAACTAAATGACTGAAGTTTTTGAAAGAAAATCCGATTTATAAAATTTTAATAAAAATAACAGTATTAGTGCACAATAACTTTTTGCAAATATTAAATCTCCCAAGACATATTTGTGCAGGGCATGGAAAGTTGCTTAGGAATATGATTTAAATTGTTCGCGATCGTTAGAAAAGTTCACCTATTAAAGTTTTAAGATTTATTTATAAATTAAAAAGAGTAGTTATTTATATAAAATTACCCACGCAGAAAAATGCAATCGGCACAGTGGCGGCAAAGCATCGGAGACGGTCGGTTATGCGTTGTAAAAAGGTGCGATTCATTTTATGTGAGTTGTTTTTTTAAATGAACTACAAGGTTAGTTAAAAATTTTATATGTTCTACAAATGACGTACATTTACATTAAAAATAATGAAACCCAAACAACTACATATTTTTAAAGCAGAAGTTCCCTGAGTGTATTATTATGCGCATAATATGTTTTTAATTTACGCATGTGCGATGATACTTTTGGACGCTTTTTGATAATTTAACACGCATTCGTCGTTTGTGTCGATTTGACACTAGTTTACTAAAAATTAGTTAAAAATTACATTACAGAAAAGTCTCCTGAAATTAGCAGAAGTTTTTACTAAATATTAGTCAGATAAGAATAGCAAAAATAAATATGTTGAATCTAAAAATTTTAAGTTATATTTGACCTAAATTTTACTTAATTGAAAGTAACAAATTTATCTGCTAAAATCAGAAAAAAACATTTGTTAAATATTAGTAGACAAAAAAAAAAAAATCATAGAAAATGTGAAATTTTTAAAGTTTCTTTTTAGATATCTTTTTAATGCAAATAAAAATCTGCCGTTCTGAATTCAGCAATCTACAACTTGTTAGCAAAAATTTCTGTTGAATTTATTCAAATATGCTGTTTAATTTAAGGGAAATCTAGCAAACATGTTGTTGATATTACAGTTTTTGTCTGGTGTTTTTAGTCTACAAAAATTTAGTAAAAGTTTTTTCTAATTTTAGTTATTTTCAATTAACTAAAACTCGGCACGAATATAACTTAAATTCTATAAAGTTAACAGTTTTAGTTTTGCTGTGCATTATTAATATTTAGCAAAAATAATCTGTTATTTTTCGGCAATGTCATTTTTAACTAATTTTCAAGTGGTCTGATATTTTCACAGGTTTATTTCTATCACATCACACTTCGATGTTAAAATTGAGCTATACCTTGATGGAATTCCGACACGCATCACCTTTACAATATTTTTATGAAACTGTTTCATTGGACGAAAAAACAATGAAGCTTTTATCATATATATGATGATTTTCATAAATGTGGTGAAGCTTTTACTTTGAGTGTACGAACTCATGTTTTTTGCTTAATTTGGGATTTTTTGTTTCAACGTCGTATTTTATAAGACAAGACGTAAAAACACAATTTTGTAAAAATACACCCAAATTCAAAAGGCTGTCAAAATTAAATCTGCGCTATCAAGACAATTAATGGGTTTTGGTCCACCAATAGTCTACTATCATTGCACTATACTGAGCATGTTATTAATGCATTTTTGCATTAGATTTATGTAGTGTCGCTAGAAGTCTTCCATTCTAACTTTCTATCGGATTAATACAGTTTATCATAAAATTTAATGAACAATTTAATTTTAACTTTTTAAATGGCATACGTTTCATGAAAAAATAACATTAAAAATAGTTTCATACAAATTATGAAGGTTTTTCATTAAGTTTAAGAAATCTTTCATTCACTTTGTGGAGAAAACTTCATCCGTATAGCTAAAAATTTCATTAAAACCCTTTAAAAAAAATCTCTCTGCCACGCAGAGACATAAAAATTCAGAATATTTTGGGTTTGGCAACTATAATTCAGTTAAATTAACCGAACTTTGTTGTCAAAACTAATGTTGAGTTGTACCAACCGACTGAAATTCGTAATATACGAATTTGAGTCGAAGTAACCAAATTTCAGTTGGCAAACAGCAACATTTTTTTCTGTATGTGTGTTTGGTATGGTTAAGTACATTTTGGTATCGTTAAGTACATAATTTCTTTTCGCGCAGTGTTATTAGAGCTCCAAAATTCAATGCTGGTAAAGTTAAATTTTAACAAAAGTTTAAAACATAAGTAAAATCTTAATGTGGTATTTTCGAACTTATTGAGAACTTCGTTATTGTTTTACCCTTTCTTGAACCGCAACACCAAATATGAACTTTTTTCAACAACAAAATATTTTAAATTTGTGTACAAATGCAGGCTACACATAAAAGTATTAATTGTTTTAGTTTTAAATCAAATGTGCACGGTATTCGACCCCGAGCCTTTAGGTTGTCAGTCAACTGCTCTACCATCTCGAAATTTTATACTTGATAGATAAAATCATAAATTACTTGCTTGCATAAAATGTCATTACTTTCCAGCTTTTTTTATTTTTTTTTTTTTAAAAGAGAAGCAACACTCAGGAAATTTTTCCTATTAATTAATGTGTTGCTTTCTTTGGAAATTGAATAGTGGAGAGATGAAATGTGGTGAAAGACGAAGGGCTTCAAACATGGCAACACTGTAATTGCGCGAGTAGATAAGTCTTAGAACAGTTGGTGGTCGCCACCTGATGTAGAGTTGGCGAATTTATTGAAGCCTTGAATCATTATTTTACTTCGGCGGGGTTAAGTGCTATGGGAACACCGAAGGTGGGTGTAGCGATACATTTAAGTGATAGAAAACTCGTACATATTATTTTTCTAAATTGATGTTGTCGTCACCGGGAATCGAACCCGGGACCATCTGTATAACAGTCCAACGCGCTAACCATTACACCACAACGCTTACAAAAAATCAAATATATGTACTTATATATGTACTTATATATGTCCTTACTAGAGTTGGAAAAATAATGAGTAAAAATAGATTTTGTTAAAACAATTTAGAGTAATGCTCTCAAATATTTTTATATTTACAATATTCATAAAAATAAGTACTTATGGATAACGCATTATTTTTTGTAGTAAAATAGTGGGCAAATTAACTAGTTATTAAGAAGTCCTTATTATTTGTGTTAAAGTAGTGCAGAGTGTAAGCTGGTGTTATTACTGGTAGTGAGAAAAGTAATGTCATATCATTACCGTTTCTACACTGGGAATGGTATGCATGTACGACTTTTTTTGAATTCAATAAAAAAATGTAAGTTTGAGATTTTTATAAATTTGAGCCGCCATAACTTTTGCTCACCTTGCAGAAGGTGATTCAGGGATACGGATTTTTATTCCATAAATTGTGGTTTATTATCGTCTAAAATGCTATTAATGTGCCATAGATTTAAAAACAAAAAATGTTAATTATAAATTTAAATAGTTTTGAGCAAAGCCTCTACATTCTTAAAAACAGAATTCATGATTTTCCGATAAAATGTCAAAAAATTAAGGTAAATATACGAAAAAATGGAGTTACAGTCTATTGAAAAATATGTATTTTAAAGACATGTTTTACAACACGTTCAAATTTGCAAATGCAATATTTGGAAGCAAATTTCATGTGCCTCAAAATTTACACAAATTAACTTAAATAATACGTTTTTGTATTGTTAATAGTGTGTTCTGAATTTTAATCTGTTCAAAATATAAAAATTGCAAATTCTGCAAAAAATTATGTTTTTTGTATAGAAATAGTGGATAAGGATTTTTTAAAAAAATCTAGCAAATTAGATGACATTCGCGTCACAGAAAAATTAAAACTTAATTTTATAAAAAATTGTTAAATTTTCGATATATCTGTGTTTAAAATAATTTGAAGGAGGAGAACAATTTCGAAAATGCATCTAAAAATTGCATTTGTTTTAATGCATTTTTTTATTACATTAGTTTAAAGTGGGCAATAGTAAAAATCGAACCAGCGAAATCCGACAACAACTTTCGAGCATACGTCTCTTCAAAATTACATACTTTTGGATTTTTTAATTTTTTTCTAAATTAAAACCGTCAAAAAATCACGATTTTTAGAATATATGAATTGAGAATATATGTTTTTAATATAAAGAAAATCGGAAGATATGAGGTCAAGAAATTAAAATTTGCTGGTCTTCCTGAAAATAACGAATTATATTACTCAATAAAAATGTATTATTTATTTTATGTATATTAAATTATAAAAATGTTTAAATAAATAATTTCTATTTAATCTAGTAAATATATTTTAAGAATGTATTCTTAAATATTCTTTCCCTGTAAAATTATAAGTTTTATATTAAGAATAAATATAAACCACTAGAATTGTAAAAAATTACCATTCGACAACTTTATTTTTACGTATAAGTTATTTTGCTATGCATTCATGCATCTACTTTTTCTTTTGAAAAAGTTTTGTGCTTAAATTTTCTTACGAACATTTTCGTTTTGCACTCGTAGTATACGATAATGTATGAAATTATATGTGAAGTCATATAACAAAACATTAAGTTTCGCATTAACGTACTTTTTACTCATGTCTTATTTTTATTTTCACTTTTTTTTCTTTTTTTGCTTATTGCTCAACATGAATAAGTACAAGGGAAGCAAAAAAACTTTTATTTTCTTTCCAAGTGTTATGTGAGAAATAATTTGTTAAAGCGACGAAAATACTTGTCTTACAACAAACAAAAGTGAAAAGTTTTAACAACACTCATCGAATTGTACTTACACATATTACACACAGAGAAATAAAGTGCCAACCGAATAGAGAAGTGTATTTTACAGCTAATAAACTCAGTAAATACAACCATATTTAAATCTGATTTCTGAATATTTTGGGTGTTTGCAACTAAAATTCAGTTGTTGTGAAAACCGAGTTTGTGTCTTACCCTGCAGTCACACGATCAAGATTTTCTTGATAGTCTTTTACATATACTGTTTGTCAAAATATGTAAAAATTTACAGCTGTGACGTAGGCTGCACGCAAGTTGAAAGCAATTTAAAAACTACAGCAAAGTAAAAACAAAAACAACTTCAAAAGAATTGTAATTAGCTGTTTTCTTGAACGTAAATTGATACACTCCACTTGAAAGAGAAATCTGAAGCAAGTTCGTTCAATTTTAGAAAGTGTGAGTGTATTGGTAAAAAAGTGTGAGTGTATTAAAACTTGACAGGCAAAACTTGATCGTGTAACCCTCAAGTTAGTAATATAATTTCAGTTGTCATATGGCAAAATTTGTTTTCTGCGTGTACTTTTATTCAATTATATTTCAAAATGGAAAACTTTCTTTATGCCATCTTAATTCATTATTGGTTTCAGCTAAATGATTTAAGCATAAATCTTTATTTGGTTTTAAAAGGATCATAATTAATACATAATGAAAATTTTGTGTGTTAGTTTTTGTATTGATATGTATTGAAGAAAAGTTATTATAGAATTTAGAATTCTCTATAAAATATAAGAAGGCAATGCTGTTTTTTCTAGGTAAATGGGTAGGCAAAATACGCAAATGATACATGTAGGTAAAGAGCACTGCAAATGTAGTTAAAAACAAATGAAATTTAACTTAAAGAAACTAACATTTGTCATTTGTTTTTAAATGTTAAAAAAATTATAAACAACTGTATTAAAAATGAACCACATGTTAGTAAAACATAAACAAACATTTATTTTAAATTTATAACGAGCTTTCAACCTCCGTATATTCACAAAAAACGATATGGCTAAAGATCTCATCAGAAGTTTTAGTAAAGCTAGAGCCTCCATAATAGGCAGAACTTTAACAAAAAACCTATTAATCATAAATTTTGCTCCATTCTTGTCTTCTTAGTAATCAAGCACGTGGTTAGGTCTTTTCCTAACAAGCATCATGACGTTACTAAACTTTGAAGACCAAAAATGTTCTATTTATATAAAAATTTTTTAGTGTGTACTCTGGCTCAAGCAATATTTTTTACAGTTATATTAGTTTTTTGTTTTTATATACATCGACATTTATTTTTTTATTTTTTTAAATAACAAAAATTTACAATGAAAATGAAAATTATTCAAGTTCGAGGCCATACTATATATTTCTTTATTAGAATATTGTCCCAACAAATAATCTATAGAGTTTTTTGTTTTAAAATTTATTATTTAACCCTTTCAGGAATGTGTTGATAGATCTATTTCGGGAATTTTCTAGGTTCCCATCATCAGAACACGTTTTGAAAGCGGTAACAATCCCATGCCAAACATCAAACATTTATATAAACTAGTTTACTCACTACATGAGAACTAATATATGAGCTTGAAGTTAAAGATTATTACCATTGATCAAAAAATAAATTGAAAACTTGTTTGTTATGTGCAAGGTCCACCTCTGGTGGATATTCAATACACGTTTTTTGTTTTTTCCTTCTTTTTATTTTTTGTTTCGTTTATAAACAAAACAGGGGGAGTAAACTACACTGTACTTTTTCTTTTATACAGGTTTGATATAATTTTTAATAATAAAATAAAAAGTATGTTATTTTCGAGCTTTAATTGTGCAATGAAAAAAACTACTGTAAAGAATGAATGTAAAATTCTAAAACAACCACATGGTTTGTTTTTTTTTAAATGAACTACAAGGTTAGGAAAAAATTTAATTTGCCCTACAAATTACATTAACAATCAAGAAACTGTATTACAACTCAAACAACTACATATTTTTAAAGCAGAAGTTCCCTGAGTATAGGAAGCACATAGTAAGATTGAAACCTAAGCTTTTAAGAAAATCTCTTATTTTTGTCCAAAGACATACAGGATTCTCATAAAATACCTCTAAAGGACATCGTCTTAACTTTAAAACGTATGGACGGATGGATTTTAATGAAAACTAACAGCAATATTATAGTTAGTAGTTGCAGCAAGGATTTTAAGATTCATCACTATATATTAAAGTTAAGGTGCGTTTTCGCCCAATTTTGCGTTTTTCGAAAACGAAAATCGACATATCTGCTAAAGTAAACGCACAAAATGTGTAATAATAGACTGTAGTTATATCTTTGTAAAAGGAGTATTTAGTACATAAACTTATTAATTTTTTGAAATAAGCTCTAAACCTATTTTGGCCCATATCGAAAAAAAAAAAAATTGGTGGAAGGACATAGTGTTTGTTTTTCGTCCTTGCGCGGGGTATAAATTTCATTGCAAAAAAGCTTGTCCCGGTTTCAGGGTTAGTGTTTAACATAAAGCTCTCATAAGTTTAGCGCTATTAACGAAAATTGATTAACTTAGACGAATTAATTATGCTAAAAGATTTTCAAAATGTCATTCCGGTAGTACAAACAAATTTTTAAAATTTTCTTAAAATCATCAAAAATTATTTTGTATGTTTTTACCTCGTATTGATTACACAAGGCAACAATTTTGAAAAAATTTTAGGGGCTTTGAAATCCACTATACAATTTTGATGTATTGTGGTCCCAGTAGTACAAATATGGTTCAATTTTGAAATTCTATGGAGAGGTTTTTATTTTAAAAATTTTTAAGTAAAATTATAATTTTTTTTAGACGTTTCTCCACATAATTAATGATAACTAAAAAAAAATTAGTCCGATATTATTCAAATAAATTTAGAAAAACTGAAATTTACATAGCCTTTAATCCGTTAATATATTGCGTTTCAATCGGCTCAGTAGTTTCGGAGTTATAATAAAAAATTGAGGGAAAAAATATTTTTTTTACGTGAAAATAGCAAATTTTTTTGTTTTAAAAAAATCATAAAAAATCGAAAACGGCAAAAAAACGTTCAGATTTATTGCTTTATCGCAAAGCCACATGTAATAGGAACAAAATGAGATATCGATCATAAAAATCGATTGATTTTTTTCGAATTTATTCACAATTAAGTGAATTCGCTCATTTTCACCAAATTTTAGTTTTTTGTCTGATATACATAAAATTGAGTAGTTAATGTTCTTCTTTCGATTGATTGAATTTTGAAAACATTTTCCCCATGCTATGTACAAATTTTCACATCAAAAATGCATTACATAGTAACATTCGTGTATTTTTTGGCAAAACCCTACCTAGAATATACTGATTCTATTCTTCGGAAAGACATTTGTGTTGGATGAGCTTAAATGTAAATAAATAAATAAATTAAATAGTAGAAAATTTTTATTTTATTATTCACATTTATTATAATAAATAAAACAAGAAAATAAATAAATAAATATGTATTATAAACTACAAACTCTGAAATTTTCTTTTAGTCGATTTTCTACTATTGTTGAATAACGAAGTGTTACTCTGAATACTCCAGCAAAAATCAGCCATCATGTGTGCATCCCAGCGACCCTGGTATCGTTCCTCCATTGTCCGGATATCTTGGTGGAATCGTTCGCCCTGTTCTTCACTCAAGTCTCCTAGATTTTCAGGAAAACGATCTAAGTGACTGTGCAGGTAGTGTACTTTGATGCTCATGTTGCATCCAAGATTCTGGAAGTGAGTTAACATCTCTTCAACGTGCGCAACGTAATCATCACCCTTGTTATTTCCTAAGAAATTTTGAATAACCCATACAAACGAATCCCATGCATTCTTCTCAATTTCTGACATTGAACTGCCAAATTCAGTATCGTTCACCAATTTGCGAATTTGTGGGCCATCACATATGCATGCTTTCAGCTTTTCCATACTTAGATTGGGAAACTTCCTTGAAATATACTGGAAACATTCACTATCTTTGTTAAGTGCTTTAACATATTGTTTCATCAGACCAAGTTTAATGTGAAGAGGGGGTAATATGATGCGATCTTCTGGTACTAGAGCCACATTTATAACATTTGGCGTACCTGGAACTAGTGTTTCCCTAGAAGGCCATTGTTTTCTCTTCCAATGTTCTGTTTTAGCTCTGCTGTCCCATAAACATATAAAACAAGGATATTTTGTAAAGCCGCTTTGTTGGCCTAAGAGGAAATTTACCATCTTAAGATCAACACAAATTACCCACTTATGTTCATCATACTTTATCTTCTTCATGACCAATGCAATTACAGAGTATTCTTCTTATACTTTGGTTGAATGTGCGATCGGCAAGGAGTGAAATTTATTTCCATTATGCAAAAGGACACACTTCAAGCTGCGTTTTGATGAGTCGATAAATAAACGCCATTCGTTTGAATCATATCTCTGTAAGCCCATGGCAGTCATCAAACCAGAAATATCTGTGCAGTACACAAAGTCATCCTCTTCAGCAAAATAATGAAGTAAGTCTTTTTCTCGAGTACGGTAATACGAAACTTTAGTTTCTTTAGTTATGAGACCTGTTTCTTTCATCCGGGACGCAAGTAATTCAGAAGATCTTTTCGACAATCCAAGGTCTCTAATTACATCATTAAGCTGATCTTGATTCCATGGTCTCGGCGAGAAATGTTTGTGTGGGATGAACTCGTCATTTTCAGCTGTAGATGGTAGTGCTGGATCTGACATATCTGATTGGTAAGACATACTTGAGGTTGAGTGTCCTGGTGAAGATGAAAGCACATGACTACAGCTTGCACCCCGATCTTGAGCATATTCTATTTCTTGTGAATGTAGAACTGCAAGTGTAAACCCATCAGCAGACCTCGTGGGGTAAGACCATCGCATATGTTTTCCAAAACCGCTTTTTGTACTTAAACAAAAATAACACTCGGATGCGTGGTTCGCTGTTTCTCTCCATAGCATAGGCTTCAAAATTTCCAAGTGTCGTCTGTAAAATGAAAAAAAAATTTAAATCGGGAATATGAAGAATTCAAATTTTAATTAAGAAATATTGTAATTATAAAATATTCCAAATCTATTAATTTATACTTACTTTACGTTAGAAGACTTCATAGATAAATTCAATCGACATGGAATGCATATAGTACTCGGTGTCCAATGCTGGTTCAAATTGTGCGGATAGATATTATAGCAATCTTGATATGACTTTTGCAATGAAGTTAAGAAGCACTTCCGTTTTTCCCGGTGATATATTGGCCGCACACATAACAAAATAAATCTGGATCGTTTTTACATAAAAATGTTCTGGCTTTCTGGCTCATTTTTATTAATATTTGAAAATTGTTTTTAACTTCTAAGCTGTATGACTCTAATTTTTGTGTAGGTATTAAATGATGTTTGCGTTATCGCAAACACTTCTTGAATGAAATAAAAAGGGTCAAGGAGATCTTATAAATACTGATACTATAATTTGGGATAACCCTTTGTGTGGATACAGTTTGTGTGTGCTGCAAATTTTTTATTATTCCCAAGAATCCTAAAATCATTACGGACTTTTATGAAAAAAAAAAATCATCCGTTACAGGTAGCTAACGGAAAATAAGAGCACTTCAGCGTACACGCACATTTATGAGCGTTTTATTACTATCCTACCGCAATCGTAAAAATTAAACAATCTTTTGTTTATTACTTATTTTTTTTTTAATTATTAGAATCATAAAAATGTCATAGAGGTTTTTCCCAAAGGGGTTTTGCCAAAATGCGTGTCGTAAAATGCACCTGAGTTTTTATGTTCTGCATAAATATGCGATACCTTCAATTAATTGTAAATAAAAATGTAAAGCATGCATCGATTTTTATGATCCATATCTAGTTTAATTCGCATGATATGTAGCTTTACTACAAAAAAATAAAAAGTAATATTTTTTGCAGTTTTCGATTTTTTCCAGATTTTTGTTTTTCAAATTTTTTTTTTTTAGCATTTTTTTTTTTTTTTGCTAACAATTTGTTTCATAACTTTGAAACTATTGATCGCATTAAAAAAATTTGTAAACCTTAATTTTTGTAAATTTAATTTGACAAAATCGGACTAGTTGTTTTTGAGTTATGACAACATAAGTGGAGAAATGTCTCAAAATATTGTCAATTTTACTTAAAAAATTTTTAAAAAAAAAATTATCCATAGAATTGAAAAATTTTACCATTTTTGTACTTAGGCAGCCATGATGCATCAAATCTATATAGTGGTTAGTCAAGCCTTTTTTTGCTGTTGACCTGTGTTATTAAAGACATTTTTAAACTATCTCATGACATCCGTGAGACTTCTAATAAGAATTGACTAATGGGTTTCAGACCTTTTTGGACACATATACTCTATGGAACCTTTAAAACATACACTTGCAAACATGTCCATTTCAATGTATGAAAACCCTATTCAAATTATTTTAACAAATTTAAAACAATTTTATGCGACAAACATGCGGTTATTTTTTGTTATGTATTTAGGCATCCTAAAACCGAAAATCGCATTTTTATGTAGTAGTTTTTGAAATAGTTTTTATGTTTGAATTTTAATTTTTGACTATTTTGAATATATCTCGATATAGGATCAAGCTAGTTTGGTCAATAAAATTGCAAAACAAATATCAGTTTTTAAATCGGTTATACTTTTTGGATTTATGATAAAATCTTGTCATAAATGGGATATTATAGAACCGAAAAAACCCTTTTAATAACACTAGTAGTTAAAAAATTTAAAAAAAATTTTTGCGACAAAGATGCAGCTAATTTTTGATATATATTTAGGCCTCCTTATACCGAAGATCACATTAAAAAAATTTTTTTTTGTGGTATAGTTTTTGTAATATTTTCAGTTTTTTAATTTGAATTTTTGCTTAATTTGACTATATCTCGATTTAGCATCAAGTAGGCTTGAGCATTTTAGGTCTTTCTAAAGATCGCTCTTTACAGTTCAGCTCCTTTCAATGAACTAGTTCGCTCTTCTAGTTCAACAGCTCTTTATCCTAAATTGAGCTGTGCGACACGAACTATTTAAAGTGAATTGAATCAGCTGATTTATTAATTTTCAGAAATAATTGTATTTTTCAAAGAACAAGGTAACAATTTTTGGAAAGAAAGAAGAAATGAATAACGTCTCCTTTAAACGTTAAAAAAACTGAGCTGGAAACATTAAAAAAAACTCAAAAGCAACATAAAGAAACGAAATATTACTCAAAAGACAAATAGAACGAAAAGAGCGAAAGACCTAAAAGAGCTGATGATTGTGATCCAGCTCACTAGTTCAAAGAAAAGACTAGTTCTATTGAAATAGTTCGTTCACGAACTACACAACTCTAGCATCAAGCTATTTAGCTCAGCCAAATTGCAAAACAAATACAATTTAATGCGTAACATATCCTCGGAACACTGTTTTTAAATCTGTCAGAAAAAGACAAAAATGGACAAAATTATTGGCATAGGTATACGTATCAATGCTTCTTGATAAACCATATTAGGCAAAAAAAACCCGTTTTCAAAAATGTCCTTATTCGAGCTAGGCATTTTTTTGTCTTATTCGAGCTAGGCATTTATTTTTTAACTAAGAACTTCATCAAAGAAAACAAGTCATTTCCGAAGCAAATCTATGGATAAATAGCAAAGTTATGACCATCTGTGTAAAAATATCAAAATTTAAGATTATCGCTATTTTTATGCGATGTATTTGCTATTCCGACGCTATATGTCACAAATATTAAGATATTTTAATATAATTTGGTACACTGACTTCTAATGGTCAAATGACAAAATCTAGGCATTGTATAAATCTGTATATGTTAAGACCTAGTGCTGATAGTCTTTCCTTCAAAAAAAATTGAATTAAACTTTTCAAAGTTCCCTACCCGAAATACGAAAGCAATTCCCCAGAAAGATAAATCAGCGATACTTCCAAATAATCATTTGGATTATAAAAATAAGGTATCGCCATTTTACACCCTTGCAGATAAATACACATTTTTAGAAATACATACAAATGTATGTATTTAAAACGTAAAATGCGGTAATTTTTGACCCGACTAAATGACCCGTAAACATGAGATTGGGCTGCTAAAAAAGACACTGGTCCCGTAAATTTTTATTCTCTACAACATATGCAAAGTTCATTAAGATCTCCCGGTCCAGGTCGTTATACCTGCCTTGTCAGTAATGCAATTTAGACTCGTATGTAAAGCATTCTATTTTTGACAAATAACTAGGACTTGCATTCAATTGAGAAACTTGGCAAAATATCGATTTTATTTTTCCTATTCATTAAATGTTATACAAATATTTTTAAAAATATATACATAAATACATTACCATTATCTTGGGTCTCGTGTGTTTTGTCCACCGAGACCTTGTGGTGATGTAAATTCTATTATACTCGTAGATGTTTTAAGTAATTTTTGAAAAAAAAAACTAAACTGAATTTAATAAATGTTTTTCTTCCTGCATACACGCACCTAGGAAGCGGTTTGTTGCCAAAAAAAAATATAACATTATGTAAAATAGATATAATGCACTCTAGAACAATTTTTGTTATTTTCTTTGGTAAGGGAATGTTCTCTAATGTGGCCATTCATCTGATTTGTGGGCTATATAGAAAAACTAAGATGAATATTCCAAATCCAAATACATCAGCTTATAGGGCAACTCTTTGGGCATTTTTATCAAAACCTCTCGAAAACTCAACATTAGCGAACATGTACTCTAAAGTGTACCTAAAATTAAAAATTCTCTAATAAATCATATAATATATTAGAAAATGAAGTAAACTCTACGAAAATTTGTATTTAAATTTATTACCGATTAAAAAAAAATCATATGGAGCTTAATGTAGTCATATCAATTTATATCTAACGGTATATGTACTCTTATATAATTGTATCCGAAATATGGGCCCATATAATTGAATATGTTGGGTTTAGATCTAACCTGATGCAATTATCCGAATTATGGCCCTATAGAATTGTATTAGATTAAATCAGTTTTGTATCTAATTGTATCAGTTTATATCTAAACTTCATCCGTTTAGTGAAAAAATGTCATTAAAACTCGTCCGGGAAATTCTGTCTGTGTAGTCCATATGTATAGAAAATATCAGGCTATGAGTTCAATAATTACGACCATTTGAAATGTTTTTTAAGTTCTTAAAAAAATAAAAATTTTAAGCATAGATCACATACTAATCAGGAGAATATATATACCAAGCTTCATGCATGATGGTGTCGAGCTGATAACTACACACAGAAAACAGTTTTTTTTTTTTTTTTTTTTTTAATAAAGAGAAGCAACACTCAGGAAATTCTTCCTATTAATTAATGTGTTGCTTTCTTTGGAAAGGGGATAGTGGAGAAATGAAAGGTGGTGAAAGATGAAGGGCTTCAAACATGACAACACTGTAATTGCGCGAGTAGATAAGTCTTAGAACAGTTGTTGCTCGCCACCTGATGTAGAGTTGGCGAATTTATTGAAGCTTTTTTGTTTCATAGCCCTGATTTATTATTTTACTTCGGTGGGGTTAAGTGCTATTGGAACACCGAAGGTGGGCGCAGCGATACATATAAGTGATAGAAAACTCATACATATTATTTTTCTAAATTGATGTTGTCGTCACCGGGAATCGAACCCGGGACCATCTGTGTAACAGTCCAACGCGCTAACCATTATACCACAACGCCCACAATTTATTTACAAATTTCGAATTTTTATTGTAACAATGGAAAATTTTATACTTATGGACTATAATATTCTATAAATAGATTCGCATGCGATCAACAAAAGTTATTTTATTAATAAAAAAATTGTATGGCTCGAACTAGGTTCGAACCGGCGATGTTCCATTTGTCAGGCAAGTAATTTACCTCTAGCCTAAACCCTATATAAATATGTTTTTTTAAATATCAACCTTGAATACATTTTAGTTTCAAATTTCATTATTTGCCTAAAAATAGATTTTTATGTACAACGGAAATTCGAAAATTTATATTTTAAAATTATTTTATTAATAAAAAATTCTTATGCTGCGAACTGGGCTCGAACCGGCGACCTCCTGCTTGTCAGGCAGTTACTTTACCTCTAGCCTAAACCCAATTTGTATATTCATATTTCAACCTTGAATGTTTTTTTTGTTTAAAATTTAACAATGTAAAGTCTAAAAATAGATTTGTGTGTACAACAGAAATTCGGTTGCTGATCTCAATATTTTATTAGAGATACCACAACTATAAAAAAATTAATGTATTATTTTAAAATTATTTTATTATTTATGATGTGAACAAGATTATTCAAGTTCAAGATCATTTGTTTTTTGTTAAACAAAAACCCGTGCAATGTTTATTTATTAATTAAAAAATTTCTTCATCCGCTAATTTAAAGCAGACTTTATCTACTGACAGGTCCTTACATGTTTCATTCCGCGTCATCCAAAAATCTTCAGAGGACCAATGTGGAAGGGGTAGAAGATTTTCACAAATTTTGAAGCCAAATTATCAACGCCTTTCCCGATGAGAAGTAAAAAACAAAATTGGAAGAATTGAACTAATTCAAATCAAAAATAAAACATTTTTAACTAAATTTTTTAATTAATAAATAAACATTGCACGGTTTTTTGTTTAACAAAAAACAAATGATCTTGAACTTGAATAATATTGCTCACATCATAATTTATGATAAAAGATCGATAAATAAACTTTTGGTTTTAATTTTTTAAAATTTAAAAGCAAAACATTATTTTATTAAAAACATTTTTATGCCGCTAACTGGACTCGAACCGGTGACCTTCTGCTTGTCAGTCAATTACTTTACCTTTAGCCCAAACCCAATTTGAATTTGTATTTTCAAATTTCTACCTTGAATATTTTTTTCTTTCAAGTTTAAATATTAATGTCTTAAAATAGATTTGTATGTACAACAGAAATTGGGTTGCTAATTTTAATATTTTATTAGAGTTACCAAAACTATTAAAACACTGTATATTATTTTAAAATTGGGAACGAAAACTAATATTTTAGATAGAGTGATTGGTTTTTTGCACGCGAAGCTAATATTCGATTTTAACTACAAATATTTTATTCAGGGGATAAAATCTCCGAAAAGTGGTTGGTAATGGAGAAGATAATATTTTTCCAATATTGATAAGGAAAATCAACATTTTGAATGATGTGACTGTGGTTTGATTAATTTGATATATTTTCTGTTTACTATATAGTTTAATTGTTCTGGTGATGAATAATGATTTAACTTTGTTGGTTACAATGAAATTCCAACCAATTTATTCTCTGTGTGTCTCAACGTTTTTTTTTTTTTTTTTGGAACGACCATTTATGTATCGTTTAAACCATATTTAATGCAGCAAATTCTAATTGCGGTAAGCATACGATATTCAAAATAGAATAGAAAATATAATAAGTAAACCATTTTAGAAAGATTAAAACTTGTAAAAATATAAGAAAATATATCAAAGGTCAACTTGAGAGAATATTATGAAAAGTAAATTTTTCACACTTGTTTTATTTATTATATTTTGTTTATGGATTTAATTAGTTTTATTAAAATTGTGAATAAATTTCTTACCGTTTGCTAAAATTCGTCTTGAAAAATTCATTAAAACTGGCTTTTTATTCACTTTTTATGTTAATGGAAAATTATACTGTATGCTGTGAAACAACAGGAAATAAAAACGAAAGGTCCACTTTAAAGAACAGGTGACATTAGGAAACATTCCCTTATTTTTCCATCATTTGATGCAGTTATTGTTGTTGTTTGTTTTATATATAAACTAACATACTTCATGTGTCTGTCACTCCGACATTTTTATTTATTTTTTTTCTTTTGTAACATCTTTTTATATGTACCTTTGTATGTGTAAATATGCTAGTGTGTTAGTATATCTTATCATCTTTGGCATAACAAAAAAAAACAAAAACACTTCTTAAGCCATGAAGATTGAAAACTGGCTAATGTGTTGATAAATGAAAATTCTTGTACATGTATGAAAATGGATATTATGGGTAAAAAACACAGTTAACAGGAGAGTAGTAAGAATATGTAGTTTATGAAAAACAATTTAACTTTTTAATTTGAATACAATGAAGGTAGAATTAAAGTAATCGAGAAAACTAAAATTTTGATAGTCATAATGTCTATGCTGCAGGCCTAGGGTTGCCAGTTATTTGAAATACTTAAAATATGGGTTATAAAGGCTCTTCCGGAAAAGTCGTATTAAAGCCGAACAATAAAGAACTTTGCAAAAAGCCCAGACACTTCCTCGATAAAAAATGTTAGGACATGTACGGAAATGTTTTAGTACTAGTGAATGCGTTTAATTAGAAATATATATAAAAAAAACGTAAAATTGGGTAATTTTTGATCCCAATTTTAATATCCTAAACGTAAAATTGTGCACCTAAACTAATACGCATCTGATATTGTTTTGTCCTCTACAACAACTTTGTAGTTTCCTTGTAAGTTATTTTATTATTGACATCTACTGTTTCTTTTTTTCACTATTTGTGATGCAAGAAAAATTGTTAAGATTGTGTCAATATGTTGATATTAAATGGTAAAAGAATATTTTCAAAATTAAAAGTATTAACAAAACAGAAGTTACATTTTGTTTTAGTTTTTTAAAGTGATGGGGATGGAATATGAATGACTTAAGTGATATAATGCTATAATCCTATTCTTTGAAACATACACATGAGTCTTTCCATACAAACCATTGATGCAAGCCGCCGGTCGTCAACCGGTTAGCCGACGCTGCAGACAGGTTTTATTTTCAAGCCGACGCCGCCGCCGACATTATCGGCTTAAATCGGCTGTCGCCTAAGCCGTTTGACATATTGGACCATAATTACAATTACAAACATTTTTTCCCTTAAAAATGCTTCGCAAAGAACAAGAAGTTTTCTCTTTTTGCCTGCATTTATGACATTCGTTGTTACACCCAGAAAACAGTCTCAGTTGTACCCACCTAATTTGTTGCCAATCGAATTCTGTAGGTTACGACAACTTTCTTCATATTTAATTATATTTTTAGTCGTGAACACTAATATTCAGTTGTCTCATTTTATATTATATTCCACTTAAATATTATTACGTTCCATAAAATTTTATTGAAATTAAAAAACCTTTTTTAAATTTTCAAGTATTGAACCGTGTCTTTCAGATTAATACTCCACAGTTCTACACTCATATAAATAATCATATAAAAATAGCAGAAAAAGCTACTAAAAATTAATTTTAAATTACCTTGCAGAAAAAAATGCTAAATTTAGCAGATTAAAATCTGGTAACTTTAGAAAATTCTAATTATATTCGATGTGAATTTTAGTTAATTGAAAATAGAATTTTACTCTGCAAAATTAGTGAAAACTTTTACTAAATATTTGTAGACTCAAAATAGCAAACAAAATTTTTGCTATATTCACCACAAATTTAGTAGAATGCAAATAACAGTTTATTTAGCTGAAATCAACAGAAATGTTTGCTGAAAAATCGTAGATTACTGATAAGGTCAGCCTTTTTCGCATTAAAAAAAATCTAAAAAAATTATAAAAATTTACATTTTTAATGAATTTTTTGTCTAATAAGATTTAGTAAATGTTTTTGCTAAGTTTAGCAGATTATTTTGTTACTTTCAATTAACTAAAATTTAGCTCAAATATAACTAAATATTTGTTAATTCATTGTTGCTATTCTTATATTATTAATATTGCGTAAAAAATCTGCTAATTTAAGCAATTTTTTTTTGCAAGGTAATTTTTAACTAATTTTTAGTAGCTTTTTTTGCTATTTTTACAGGTTAAATTACCTGAGTGTTCTCATTGCACCAAAATTGCATTTAATTTTCTTTAAATTTTTGTCTGTTTAAACATTTAAATATTTTATTTTAATTAAAAATTTTTTTTTGCGTTTGTCTTCTCCGGAGTTTGAACTCGTAACCTAGGAGTAATTGACTGCCGCTCTAACCATTAGAATACAAGCACTTATAAATGTTGAGTGCTAAATTTGTATTAAAATATTTTTTTTTATAAAAACAAACATAGTCTAAAATTTGTTTGCCAATACCTATCATTAGTTGCGTGTATAATCAATGCAATCCACAATTCGGTTGGTTTTACCAAAACCCTAATTTAATTGTATATTTGCTTGGGAAACCCGTATTTGCAGTTAACACTTTTGATTATCGACAATTTTTTAATAAATTTGATAGCTGGTACCAAGTTTTTTGCATTTCCTCTAAATAAATAGTACCGTGCAGAATTACTAACCGATTTTTTTTTTTTAAGTCGATTGGAAATACCAATAATTGTATAATATTATTGTTTCTTAGTTCCTGTTTCCTCTTTTTAATTGTCAGTACAGTATTTTTGGGTTATTAATCGGTCATTAATATTCATCAGGTGGCGAGCAACAACTGTTCTAAGACCAATCATCTCGCGCAATTGCAGTGTTGCCATGTTTGAAGGCCTTCATCTTTCCCCACCTTTCATCTCTCCACTGTCCCCTTTCCAAAGAAAGCAACACATTAATAAATAGGAAGATTTTAAGTGTTGCTTGTTTTTTTACAAAAAAAAATATAAAATATTTCTAATGAAATAACGTCCTATGAAATAAATTTAAATGGTTTTGACCGAAATTTAACCAATCTTTTTTCTGTGTGTATGAAATAAAGAAATAATAAACTATTAAAGTTTTGGATTTAAACATAATATAATATAAAGATGCAACCATGTTTTGTTTAGTATAAAAAACTCATTTGAGTTGCTTTTCTACTATTTGCTGATCCAATTGTTTTTAAAATGAGATTTTAAGTGCTGTGGATTTCAATGCACTTGAAACTATAAACGGCATTTTTGTTCAATGTTTTTATATACATCTCATCAGGGGACATTCAATTTATTTATATTGTGGTGGATTTAAGTTTTTCTAAAGGTCAGGTGTTGTTGAGCTATTGTTACAATCTTTTCACTTTGGTGAACAATGAAGTAATCCCAACCCTGACTTAAACAGCGCCCTCTAGTGTGCAAACTCCACGCAAATGCAACTCAGCATAAAGTTTAGCTTGCAGCATTTGCGCTTTGATCACACACTTGTTCTCTTACTCTCAACAAAGTAACATCTTGTTTATAAAGTGCGCTTGTGATCGAGAATAAAAAACCCCAACAAACCTAGTGAAGTGAAACATTCGAGAAAACTTTATAAAGCAACAAATTAAAACTATGATTTAAACACTTACCCTAAATCTATTCTAAATCAAACTTAAAGCTGTGTAAAAACTAATTAAAACCTTAAATCTAATTAACTTTAAAATACCCTAAAATCTAAATGAAATTAGTTGGTAAAATACCCTAACCTAAAAGAATTGTAGATATATAGAATTAAATTAATATATAATAAAAAAACCCTGGATTATAACATCGTTTACAGAAAATATATATCTTGTGATTTGGAAACTATATACACGGTAAAGTACATTCCCCTATCTCTAAACCCCTACCCCTCTAACCAGTTTATTCACAATCTTTTCATTTTTTGATATTTCTATCTATCTTTTATTAAACAAAAAATATAAATTTTTTGTTAAGTTGTAATCTCATACCTTCACTTATGTTTTTTGTTTAAAAAATTTATAGATAATGGTCTACGAGATAAATCGAAATCTCGAAAAATTTATAAAAAATTGCGATGAAAATTTAAAATTAAAAACCTGTTGTTTTTATTAATTTTTATAATTTTTATATAACAATTTTTCAACAACACCTGCCCATTAGCCAGACTAATATCCTCCACAGTAAGGTCACATATTAACTAAATCAGGAGCGGACCCAGGGAGGGAAAATGGGACATTTCCGTCACCAAAATAAAAATTTTATATACAAAAAATCAAAAAGAATACAAAATTTATCAAAATACTCTAACTTCCCTCCCCAAATCTTTTCCTGTATTCGCGGCTGACTAAATAAATTTATTAACATTCATTTATACTTTAAAAAATTACGTATTTGTTGCGAAAATCTACGTTTCTTCAGTATTTAGTGGACTCATAACGCTTTCAAAATAATAACTCTTGAAAAACTGTTGTACATAAACATGACAATTTTTAATTGTATTGTACAGTTCTAAGAAATTGGAAAATTAGCATAAAAGACCCCAAAAAATCCTCAATTGGACTTTCCTTTGGAATGTTTGGAGGATTTTCGTAGTTCGGTACAATAGGTATGTTTTTTGCATTAATCCATTCTAACGGGTTTTTGGCGTAATGATAACTTGCTAAATATATAAATAATATGTTGTCTTTGCAGTGTCTATCTCTGATACATTTTTCCAGTTTTACTAAATATTTATTAATGTAAACATCCGCGTTTACAGACATAGCTTTCGAATCCTGGATGTAAAGTTGTGATATACCTTTGCCGAAATGGCTTTCTGGTTCAAACTTCGCTTGAATGCCGTAGCATGTCGGGAGTTTTTTTTTTCAAGTCATCAATATAAACTCCAGAATTATTACTGCAGTTGTTTCAAACAGTAGAAATGTATTTTTATCATCCAAAATTATTTGGACATTTTTTTTTCATAAAGTTTTTTCTCAGTTGTCTGCATTTTGTTGGTATTTATGCAAATTGGTTTTTACTATATTTAGGTACTGTCTCCTCTGGTAGTGTTTTACGTTCATTTGGAGTAAGTTTTAACGAATTTTTTCCTAAGAAACGCGAAATTTTCTGGCCAACTTACGATTTTGATGCCCCAAGTTGATTAACCGCCGATTTTTTTTAATATTTAACAAGCTTAGCTCAATTTTTTTTTTGACGTCCTTATTTTGATCCCGGTTGATGCCACTCCAATTTCAAATCCTTTGAATATGGAATATATTGTGCTACGTGGTACTTGTTCCTTAAGGAAATGATGTAACACTTCGTTTTTAGGATACCGTCCAAGCATGTCTATGACATTTTTTTTTAACTGTTTTGAATTTTTTCACTTTTGAACATTCACAATAATGCTTATAATATAAGATTTTATTGACATGCATTTTGAAAAAAACATGCCTACTTAGCAGTAATTTTAATTTAAATTTTGTCCATTTGCTTAGTTGGCATATGTTATTTATAATAATTTAACTGAATTTCGAAAATGGTAGTAATTTGACTATACGGTCGTTTCAAAAGAAACGTTAATGGTCATCAGCTCTTCCCCTTCCGATTTGCATGAACTGAGATATAGTATATAATCTACCATTGAGTATGACAAAGCGATTTGATTATTTTTTTTTAAATTCGTTGTCGTCAGCGTTTTATCGCTGCTTAAAGTTGATATTTAAAAAAAAAAAAATTAAAAAAATACATACTGTTCAAATGGTCGTACATATTGAACGCGTTGTTCGATTTTAAAAGTTAATATCTCATTTTAAAGCTTATTTGGTCTTCTTTAAGATAAATGACGCCCTGATTTATAGGCCTTTGAAATGTAAGTGTTTCGCAAATATCTCAAAATGCATCTCTTTTTTTTCTAAAATTTTTGTTTGCAGATTGATAATTTTGTCTTCTAAAACATATAATTGGGAAGCAATATGTTCTAATTGGAGAAGCAATATTTGGTCTTCAAAGTTTAGTAACGTCATGATGCTTGTTAGGAAAAGACCTAACCACGTGCTTGAATACTAAGAAGAGAAGAATGGAACAAAAATTGATGATTAATAATTTTTTGTTAAAGTTCTGCCTATTATGGAGGCTCTAGCTTTTCTAAAACTTCGGGTTCTGATGAGATCTTTAGCCAGATCGAAATACTACCATATATAAATTAAAAGTTCAAATATTTTTTGGCTGATAGAGGGTATGGTACAGTAAAACAAATTATATAATTTGCAACGTTTTCTTTAACGTTTTTTCAACATATAGCAACTAACTAACAAAAAAATTAATCAAAAGCAAGATAATTCGAATTGCTTCAAATCTTACTATTACTTTAACTTCATCTGAGCTAAATTATCATAAAAGTAATGATATTCCGATGGTATAACAGGCTTCAAATCTTATATATGTCTATTTACTAGACTGAATTGGGATCTCACATTAGTGAGCGCATAAGAAAGAAACAAATATTTTTTAGTGGTGTAGTCAGATTTTAAGTGAACAGATTCTTACATAAACGCTGTTTACTTTTCACACAAAATCTTGTACAAAGTTATTAACATAAAACCATAACTAGTTTCACAACTTAATAAATCATTATAAATTAAATGCTTCTAAAAATTTCTATACCATGCCTTTATATTCCCTTAACGACTGCAACCAATAAACTCTTAACTATAGCAACTGCACTTTGAATAAATCTTAAATATTCTACAACTACTACAAATACCTACTGACTGCAAATGTAATACAAAACAAATTTTCACTTTTTTTTACATTGAAGGTGTGAGAAATGGGAAATACAAATAAATTTTATCAAAAAGGTAAAAAAAAAACACTAAAACATTTTATACAAAGTTATGCTAATAGGCAGTCAGCATGGAAACTACTTAGTTCCGTTAACAGTTTCCGTTTCCTTTTTATATAGAATATAGTTTGCTCAATACACACACACACTCACACACACAAAGACAGTCTGAGCCATGCACAAACATATTTACTAGCAAAATTTAAATTACATCAGCAATTTGAAGATGATGTTGAATGTTGATTTTGCTGATAATAAAGGACTTCATTATGATGTAGACAATTTAAGATGATAACTGTCAAGAAAACTACTTGTACACCAGTAATTTAACACCTTTACATTTGAATGAATAAGCGAAAGTAAAATACAAATAGTACAACTGAATTTCTCAACATCATCGTCATCATCTTAATACTCAGTGGCATAAGGTTTTGTTTTTCATGAAAAAAAACAGAGTTGAAAATGCAGCAGAGGAATTGAAATAATAAAAAAATAGATGAAAGTGTTTTATGTGGCTTTGATGATACTTGTTATACGCTACCATGAAAATTCATAAGATTTTGCTTCTTTAACTACCCAATTAAAAAAAAAAAAACTGATATGGAGCTTTATATAAAGGGTCCGCCAAATAACTTTTTTTTTGAACTCCTGAACCAATTGGACTTTCTATGGCGGCATACCAAGGTCTTTATGCAAAATTCGTCTCAATGATGTCACCGAAATGTTCAATTGTTGAGAACGACGGTGAATTGATGTTGATGGCGCTTCACGCACACTTTCTGCCACAGCAGCAATATTCTCGGGTGTACGCACTGTTTTTATCTTTTCACGCTTTGGTTTATCGATGAGGAAGCCATTTTTTTCACTTTTTTCACAAGATAACGAACATACGGACCATACTCGTTCAGCGGAAGGATAAAACTAGGTATCTGTCAAATCAGACATGAGCTAAGTGTTACCATTCACGAAATAAGCACTAGTTTAAAAAAAAACGTTAGATGGCGGACCCTATAGTTTTATTTCATTTAATAATGAAATTTAATCCGGAAAATGGCCCGATTAAATTTTATCTAATTAAATGTAATTGAAGGGCTTATTGTAATAACTTGATAAGCCACTTTTTTTTTTATTGCTGGTTTTAGCTCGTTTCTAGTCATATTTTGATGAATATTTTATAAAAGTCTAGCTTACACATTTATAACAAGTGTCAAGAGTACAAAAGTCCTTCAAAAGTTATACTTTCTACATTAAATCAAAACTTTAAAGGCAAAAACCAACACAAATTGAAATGTTTCTTATCAAGTTTTTACAATAAGCCCTTCAATTGTATTACATTGGGTTTATTTAGATACAATAATTAGAATTGATTTGATATAGTTTATAAGCTATATGATCTAATGATCTAATTTAATTTACTATTACACATAAAAAATATTATTATTTATATATTGTTTCAATTAAATTTTAAAATGTTAGTGCGAACATTCAAATAGATTTTTTCGTTTACAGTTTGCTTTGGGTTTTGTTTTTATATACATCGAGATTATTTTTTTGTTATCTTTATTTATTTATAACGTGCGTTCAATCTCCGTATATTTACAAAAATAAAACAAATTTAATATACCCGAAATTTTAGAAAAGCTAGAATCTCCAGAATATTTAGAGCTTTAACAAAAAACCTATTAATCATCAATTTTGCTCCATTCTTGTCTTCTTAGAAATTAAGCACAAAAATGTTCTACCTAGCCTGAAAAATAAGAACCGCAAAGCAAAGCATTGGCACAGTGCTTTCAACGGTGGTATGAGCGTTTAATTTCTGAAGATTTAAGTGCCTTGCCAACCCCAAAAAGATAACACTTTGGCAAAGCACTGGTAATGAGCGCTTTGCCAGTACCAAAACCGTAATTTTAAAACGTTGGCATAGCATTGGTAGAACAACTAATAAAGTAAATAATAAATTAATAAAAAAAAACAGTGTACTTGTTATAATTGTTTTATAACATTTTGGTTTTATTATTTAAAATAATAATGTAAAAAAATAAACACACAAATTCAATTTCTACAATATAAATTAAAATAAAATTCAATTAAAAAAAATCATTTAATTTTCATAAGAATTAACTGAGGAATATTTTTTTATCAAATATTTTTAGTATTTTTCAGTCTACTAACATTCAGCAAACATTTTGTTAACTTTTAGCTAGGATTTTTAATTTTTAATCAAATACATGTTAGCAAAACTTTTGCTGAATCTACAACTCGCTGATTTTAAGCAAAAGATTTTGGTGACATTAGCAATTTTTTTGCAAACACCCTCTTCACAAAAATTTTGCTGGCTCAGCAACATTTTTTGCTGACTTTACTAACTTTTTGTGTTGAGTGTAGTACTAGGCATGTTGATAAACATGTTTATAGGTTTATAAACACTTTATCATTATTACTACACACATTGTGCCTAAAATTTCATATTTGGCATAACACAGATTTTAATAAATAATGACTAAATTGTCAAAAAAAAAGAAAATTATAACAGATTATTAAGAATTTAAAGAGGAAAACAGTTTTCAAACATTAAAAAATTACATAAGAAATGCATTAAAAAAGAGGTGAGCGTATAAATTAAAATTTATTACGAAGTACTCAACGAGAATATATTTGCAGATATCAAATTAAAAAAGTGGATAGCTTACAAACGCAAGTCCTTTGGATGTTCTTTGGAGGCTTTCACAATTTGTTTCTCAATTAAAAACAAAGACCCTGTTTCTAGAAGACTTTTTTCATCACACGAACAAAAAACAATAACAAAATACATTCAATACAAAAACAAAATACATGAGACTACTCATTCGTGTAGCGGCTAACGTCTTCTAGAAACAGTGCAACGGTGTACACAGAAAAAACTATCAACCTAAAATATCTAATAAAGATTTGATTTGATTTGAATTTAATTTGTTTCTAAACAAATATTTAATTGAATCAATTAATATTTTTATTGACTTTTAAATATATAAATACATATTTTATTTTAGACGCAATTATCATATTATTCTCAGCATTGCAAAAAAAAAACACACATACCAACGTATAGATCACACACTTTTTTTGTGAGTATCATTTTTTTTTGTAGAAGCTATTTATAACTTTTTTGTCCTTCTTAATTTTAATAAAAGGTTTAATTAATAGTATCATTGCCGTTATAGGTGCAAAATCAATTATAATATTAATTGATTCAATAAATTTTTTAATTGAAACCCGTTTTTAGTTTTTTCAGTGTATTATATGAAGGTTATTCAAATGGGATGCATTGTCTTCCATTTAGATAAGTATGCGTAATATTACACAGCATTGTACAGATCTGTAAGAACTATTCCCATTATTTGTCTCATTTAGATCGAGATCTTTCATAATCTCTACAGGTAGAAGGAAATAGGTGAATTAAAATTTGATAAAAAATTTTATGTAAGCGTTATATTTTTATGCCAATAGATGAGTTATGGTGGTATCAAAGAACTTGTGTTTTAGCATAATATTAATATTAATACAATACATTGGGTTTAATGTAATATTAATTGCTCAATAGATAAACAAAATAATTTAAAATATTTTTGGTTTGCGTTTTTTATAATTTATCGCTATTATACGTGCATTCCTAAGCATCAGAAATGTAACATCACATATTAAGAATGATTTTTTAAACACAAACATTGTAAATTTACATGAAATTGATATTTAGCTCAACATTTTTTTTAAACACTTACATAGGTATGTTTACATATTTTGTGTATATTTCATGTACACACAATGTATATAAATGTTTGAGTTTAGGCACAAAATGTATTTTTACTCTAATTATAGTAGGAGCAGATTTACCTACACTGGTAAAAGAAAGTTAGTTCAAAATGTTAAACTGGTTCCATAATATATATTCAGTTGAGATAAGTTTTTCTGCTGTTATCGTTCAGTTATTTAGCTAAAGTTATTAAAGGTCGAAACATAATTTTTATTTTTATTAAAAATTATAACAAACTTGTAAAAAGGCAAAGTACCGCCTAGTTTACTTCCCCTGTTTTGTTTACAAACTAAACAAAATATAAAAAGGAGAGAAAAACAAAAAACGTGTATTGAATATCCACCAGAGGTGGACCTTGCACATCAAACAAGTTTTCAATTTATTTTTTGATCAATGGTTATAATCTTTAACTTCAAACTCATATGTGTATTAGTTCTCATGTAGTGAGTAAACTAGTTCATATGCATGTTTGATGTTTGGCATGGGATTGTTACCGCTTTCAAAACGTGTTCTGATGATGGGAACCTAGAAAATTCCCGAAATAGATCTATCAGCACATTCCTGAAAGGGTCAAATAATAAATTTGAAAACAAAAAAACTCTATAGATTATTTGTTAGGACAATATCCTAATGAAGAAATATAGAGTATGGCCTCGAACTTGAATAATTTTCATTTTCATTGCACAATTAAAGGTCGAAAAAACATAATTTTTATTTTTAATAAAAATTATAACAAACTTGTAAAGTTATTAGTTTAACCTCAGGATCTCATCCGTATTTGAACTATTATTTTATTTTATATTCATAATATTCGCCATATCTCGGAAACTAAACGAGGTAGATCAAAATTTTGCCATATCTCGGAAACTAAACGAGGTAGATCAAAATGGACCAAAAATCGTTACTCCTACCAATCAAATAAAAAAGTTAGTAAAATCAGCAATCAGTAGACTGAAAAAAAAACTCTAAAAATTTGTAGAAAAATTATACTTTAGATAATTTATTTGCTGAAAATCATAAAACATATTTTTGTGATTCTTTTTAAAATAATTTACAATACGTTACAAAATATAAAAATGTTCATACTCCCAAATTGACGATATGAATTAATGTAATATCTAAAAACAATAGAAATAATTATATATAACATAAACGAAATTATCTTTGAACTACTTACATCAAATATTGTCTAAATGATGCTATCTTTTAAAGGAACGCAAATGCCGCAGAGAATTATAGAAACGAAAGGAAAAAATAACAAAATATTACATACACAACCCCTTTTTGCAATAAGAAAAAGGAAACAGTAAAAATCTACCTAAGATGTATGTCTCTGTCTTTCGCTTTAGTCTGTCTACCTATTGCATATTTGATTGCAATTTGACCACATAAGATTATTAATATATATAAACATTTAGTTTACAAATACACATTTAATCTTTATTAAATGTAAATATTTTATTTTGTCTTTTATTTAATTAATAGACAATTACTTTCACAAGCCGGCGACAACGCAAAATTTAAGTTGTTTTAATCCACAATTTTGTTTTATATATGAAAAACAGATACAAATATCTTCCACGGTTGATTTTTTTATATTATAAGTCTTACAAGAGTTGTACTTTTTAGCATAATTTTCCTCGTCTCTACTACATCGTGACATGCCGCGACATCTAATTCATTCTGAGTATATCTTTCAGTCTGGTTGTCGTTCACACTGTTGATGTGCTAATCAACATATTTTTTTTTAACAAAATAAATTAGTAAAACATTAGTAAAATATTAGTAAAACATAAGTTCAAAACAGTTAATTGCTAAATAAGTATAACTAAAATTTTAGTTTAAAACATAATTTTAGCAAAAAATTTGCTAAAAAATAGTATACTTGATTTACAAGATGTTTTACTAACTTTTCTACTAACTTATTTTTTTGAGTGTACCTATAAAGTACTCTTTATTATTTACTTATAAACCTGCTAATAAATATGAACCGGCCTTTGGTCAGATCCGGAAAGACCTTTTAGCAGACATTTTCTGTTGAGTCAGCTTAAAAATTCTGTTGAGTTAGCTCAATTCTTAGTTAATTTAAATAACGCAGTCGGATTTTTTAACTTGCATTAAAAGTGGTACGAGGGTAAGCTCAAGAATTAAAAAAAAAAAAAAACAGCCAAAAAAATCGTTGTTTTTTATTTTTTAAAAAAATGCTAGATAAAAATTTAAAAACGTCTCTACGTTTGGGACGTTATTTTTTAGTCCTCGACAAAACAAAAAAAAAGAACTTGAAACTCGGTGCACCCATTAGGGTTTTCTAGTGGCACCCGATTTTCAATATCTTGTTTTGAGAGAAAATCATTTAAAGTAAATGTTTCTCATATAAAATATAGGCAAGGAGTTTGTTTAACAAACTGTAACGTTTTTATTTCTGCGATTTTTTCTCCAAAGTTTTCATCGCATTTCTATATGTTAAAACTATTGAAATATAAAAAAAAAACTATAAACCCCTTAACATGTTTTATTACAACTTTTAACACAAAATATTGAATTAATCTTTGCTATATGTATTAATACAAGTAGATTAAAAAAATAATTAAAATTTCTTCTAAATATTTTTCCATATTTAAAACTACCTTTAACGAATTACCAGGTTAAGCTAGAATTATATACTCTAAGGAAATATTGGTCAAATATAACAGTCTTTAATTAACTTTTATTTGCTATAACCTAGTCGCAAAGACTTTTAGTTTTTTGCGACTTTTGTAAAAATTTTAAAAGTCGACTTTTCGAATTTTTTGTATATAAAAGTCGATTAATCGACTTTTTGCATGAAAATCTCTGATCGCGAAAAACAACTTTTTTTGTAGAGTGTTTTGGCATCTTAGCGTAGAATTTTTGCTTTATTGGTAATGATAACGAGCTCGAATTTTATTAATGTTAAAATAATATTTTAAATAAAATTATAAAACTTTCACAAATTTTTAAGACAAAGTTAAAAAAAAAAAAATACGTTTTGGCATTTTTTAACATTTCACTATTAAAAAATTGCCGTTTTTCAAAAACTCCAACAAGGCATTCCCAACAATAAAAATTTTAATGTCAGCGAACAAATAAGTTTTGGACTATAAAAAAGCCTAATGTAATCAAACAGGTTTCCAAAAGTCTAAAAACATTTCGATCTGCCCATACTTAATGAAATTTAAACATCCGAATGCATTTTTGTGATATTGTACTTTAGTGTACAGATGCTCACTGGATAATGAAACGGGTGCCTACTCAGTTTATGTTTAAAACGCCTTACTCCTCCTTTACAATTCCGCCCATTATGTCCAAATCGGACATTTTAGTAAGATTTGACATCATTTTTCACTTTTTTCGCTCATTTTTCGATTTTATGTCATATTTAACGATTTTGTTGGCAACAACGGCTTTATATTTGTCTATTGTGTTATCGACTGAAACCTAATTTACTTTTAAGCCATAAATATATGACAAAAAAAATTCGAAAAGTCGAAAGCAAAAGTCAACTTTTTATTGGAAGAAATTCGACTTTTCAACTTTTTCATCAGATGAAAGTCGACTTACAAAAAGTCGAAAAAGAAATCGAAAAAGCCGATTTGTAGATTAGTCGAAAGTCGATATACAGAACAGTTGTAGGGTGTAAGGAGACATTGAACACGTGCTTTAGATATATAATTTTTTTTTTGTTCTTTCAATGCAAAATAAAACGATTAAAGTTAAGAAGGTGTTTATTTCATCTTCCTTTTACTATGCTTTTCTTCAGCACTTTAAGTTAAATATGCATTATTTCATATCCTGTTATATTTAAATTTGTAAACGATTTTTTTTTAGATCTATTTATTCAAATTTGATTGAATATTTTTTATTTGTTGTTATTCTTTTTAAACTTCCTAATTAATTGTTATTTGTTCGAAAATATTAAACATCACTTTGCTTTATTATTTTATAACTTAACAAACGCTTACTCAAAGAATCGCCGTTGATGGGATCTCTCCGATTCAGTGAAATTTTAATATTAAATTGAGGAAGGTCACTAAGAAGCATGTATTTTTTAGGTGTGACCAACAACATTTTAATTGGTGTGACCAACAATTACCCCACATTTCTTTGTAGCAAGATTGGGTCTCTAACTAAATGTCTGTAACTTAAACTTTCTTCTCCTCTATTACATATTCGATCTTAATCACAATTGGGGAAACCCACAAGGGGTGCCTCCTTGTCGGTAGTTGCTTTATATGAACTTGCATTGTTTGGAAACTAAAGTTTTTTTCTTTTCCTTTTTATTTTCGTTTAAAGTTACTAAAGAGATAAAAATAAAAATTCTTTCATAGTTTTGTTGTCTCTAAGTTCAGTTCTTCTGATTACATTTTTCTATGTAGATATTTTGCAAACAATATTTCTACAAAGTTTGTAGTTCCTTGTTGTAGAAGTTTATAACTACTACTAAATAAAATAAGACATTTGTGATAGAAAATATTTGTACAAGCACATTGAAGTATTTTGCTATAAAAGCTGCTTAGAAGTCAATTGAATCAGATTTAATTTTTAAATATTTTTATTTTATAAAGCCACATATATTTCTAGGGATATCTCCCGAGCGAGAATAGATTAGACATAAATGAATCACTTCTGAACTTAATTACATTTTAAAATAAAAGTAAAATGTGTTAATATTGTCGTAATGAAGACCAAATTAAAGAAACAAATATTATTTTAAGGACAAGGAGAGTACCGTAAATAGTTGGGGTGAAATGAAATTTAGGTATGTACTACAAAATAAAAATTTGATTCAGAGTCCTTATGAATTAGATTAAGAATTGCAGTAGTTTAATATCGGTTTTTAAAGTGGGTTTGTAAAACTGATGGGATACACCATTTTCATATGTTTCAAAATCGTTCCTGTCATTTTTACAACTTTAAGCATATGTATCATATAAATGAAAATTATATACGTTATTCCTATTTATATTTAATAAAAAAAATGGGATAATATATTCGTCAACATATTAGTCATTGAGAATATGGAGTCTCATATACTTACCTATGTGTTGATATACGAGTCCTCTTTGAACACATGCAATTCCATATACTTCCATATTTGCCTATATATTGCACTCTTTTGCATATATGAAATAACATATTCTTCCATATATGACCGTATATGAGACCGTTTTAGATATATGTAATTGCATATACTTACTTCCCTATCTGAAACATATATTTAAATATGTATTTGTCCATATACGCAACCATAAACATGAACATATGTGTACATTAGAGCGACTCACCAAAAAAAGTGCTCGCTGTACCCTCCTAAAAATGAACCTTGGAATTTCTTAAGATGACATTTAAAATATTTCGGCTCCAGCTTTGACCTCCCGTGAGCTGGACCATTTTGAAAATGGGTCTATTTTTGCATGTTTTGTTAATTTGAGAATCTGTTTCCTTACCAACATATATAATATGGGTATCATAAGAAAGGGTTTTTTAAGGCGCATTAAATAGGGCAATATGGGTATCAAATTTTTTCTTTTGCCAAGTACATCATCTTTGTATGTAAATAATTTAGATTTTTGCAAATTAGATGCATTTTACACGGTGCTCTGGAATATATATAAATGAAATTTTGTGGTAACTCTAATATGATAGCGGATTTAGTTTCTAGATCATGTATGGATGAAAATAGGACTAAAGAAAAAAATATGGCGGCATATTTTTTTCGCAAATTAAAAGTCGTGGATTATAGTTTTTTTCTTTCTTTAGTCCTATTTTCATCCATACATGATCTAGAAACTAAATCTAAATGTATGGATCATGATCTAGAAACTAAATCCGCTATCATATTAGAGTTACCACAAAATTTCATTTATATATATTCCAGAGCACCGTGTAAAATGCATCTAATTTGCAAAAATCTAAATTATTTACATACAAAGATGATGTACTTGGCAAAAGAAAAAATGTAATACCCTATTGCCCTATTTAAAACGAAGAGTTGCCACCCATTGCATTTTTGTCAAAACGCAAACTAGCACGAATTTCAAAAAAAGCTGAGACCCGTATTTAATTAAATCGACTAAAGATTAAAATATGTTAATTTGGCATTTTTATTACAAACAACAACGAACAAAAAATTCAGAAACCGTTTTTTTTTTACAGAATATCCTTAAAAAAAAGGACATGGATGATCGTCCTTGGACAAATTGTATATACAGTTGGACGCGCCTTAAAAAAACCTTTCTGATGATACCCATATTGTATATGTTGGTAAGGAAACAGAATCTTAAATTAACAAAACATTCTAAAATGGACCCTTTTTCAAAATGGTCCAGCTCACGAGAGGTCAAAGCTGGAGCCGAAATATTTTAGATGTCATCATAAAAAATACCAATGTTCATTTTGAGGGGGGTACACCTTGCACGAATTTCGCTTCCATACAACTTGAGTCGCTCTAGTGTACATATGAACTTTTTTAACCGGGAAGAGAAAAAAATAAAATTTTTCTGGTAATTCATATATTTGTCTGCAAGGTCCTGTTTACAAAACATATAAGTAATACTAATATTGTTCACAGTGTTTAAATTAAATGTCGTCGTATTGTACTTTATTTTAAAATTGTTTAAAATACTGTATTATCAGCAAATATTTCGTTCTGATGCGATAATAAACAGAATGTTTTCGCTGACAAAAGTACATAATATATATATAATATAATATGAAATAACTTTTTTTACTACAATTAGACTCTTTAAATAATATCTCATTTTAATTAAATGAAAAGTATATATGACCATATAAAATACTATATGAACATATATGAACATATATGTCCATATTTGGAAATATAAGTTAATTTTTCTAGTGATGTACGAATATGAGTAACCATATATGATCATATACAAAATATATATGTTCAAATATGAACTTTTTAACCGGGAAATTAAAAAAAAAATAATTCTATTTTTTAATATACTATTGAAGATTGCTAAAAATTATTCTCCAAAATTAGCAATTTTCCTAATTTTATTCTTAAATCGTCAAAACGCCTTTTTTCACTGCTAAAATTGAACCAAAAACTAAGAAAAGTGTTTTTCACGACTTTTCCAATGCAAAAATTGAGATAAATTTTTTTGGAAACCTTTTGCCGATTTGCATTGATCTGTGGTCAAATAAACCTGTCAACCCTGATGATAATAGTGCAATTTCTCAATTTTCTGATTGACGTTTATGATTGAAATCTGATGAAAGTTTTTTATTAATTTTCTTAAGTTCCCAGTATAGAAACGGTAATGACATACCATTACTGGTAGTGAGAAAAGTAATAACATGTCATTACCGTTTCTACACACTACATTACTTTAATACGAATAATAATACTTAGTAATAAGTAGTTGACTTTCCTATTATTTCAATATAAAAAATAATGTGTAGATTTCTGAAAATCTATTTTTAGACTTATTTTTTCACTTCTCGTAAGCACATATATAACTACTTATTTTTAATTTTTTGTAACCTGGAAAGTGATTACATTTTGTGCAAGCAAGTCATTTATGTTTTTATCTATCAAGTATAAAATGTTGAAATAGCTCAGATGGTAGAGCGGTTCACTGACAACCGAATCAATTTTATTAAAAAAAATTTTCTCATTTTTTTTATTAAATAATTTTTTTTTATTATTTATTTTTAGACTCATAAGGGTAACCACATATTTTTCTATTTTTTGTAAGGTGTTTAGTAATTATGTAACATTATTTTGCGCAACATCCTCATATAAAAGTAATCAGATTTGTAATGACAATTGTTAGTACTTGTCATTACTAAATATGCACTTACGAGTATATAAAAAGCCAGTAAGAAAAAAACAAACGGACCGCCGTTGGCAAGCCGCTTTAGCAAGTGGTACAAGTGCTGGCAACTAATGGGTCCGCCAAATAACCTTTGTTTTTTTTGAAAATGCTATAAAAAAAACTAAATATTTTCTCAAATTTCTTTTTTATTTGAAAGTACAATCCTTCCGGTTAATAATGGAAAATAATTTCATTCAAATGGCTGCCTCGGCTGGCCATACAGTAGCGTACACATTGTGTGCAGCTGTATTTCCTCCTCTTCAATTTTTGTGAACAAAAATTCGTTCAACATGGCCCGACTGTAACGGCCACGCCTTGCTCATTTTCGAAGAAAAATGGCCCAATTATGCCTCTGGACCAAAATCCGCACCAAACAGTGACCCGTTTTGGATGTATCGGCACACATTCTGCAACATTACCATGATTTTCAAAGTAATGTCGCAATATTTCCCAGCGTTGTTCAAGCGTATACACAACCATATTCGTTCAGCGGAAGGATAAAACTGATTATCTGTCAAATCAGACATGAGCTAAGTGTTACCATGTAAGGAACTTCCGGTTGAGCCGGGTTTGAAGCTGGGATAGCTCAGCTAGTCCAGCGGTCCTCGCATTAAATTTGTAAATTTGGAACGATTAAAAACACACGTATTTAGCTTTATTTACACTTTCGATTAATTCACTTTATTGTAAATCCTTATTATTCTCTTTTTTTACACTTTGTTATTAATTTTTCTTTATAATTGCCTCTTTGGCAGTACACGTTCTCCTCTTTGCTGATGCCGCCTTGTGCTGGGAAAACGTTGCTCCTGGGCCGGTTTCGTGATCGCTGCCCTAACCCTCCTGATCCTTTTTCCCTCACTAGCAACGGATGTTATCCGCCTGTATTGGATGTTATCCAACTCCCTAGCCTCCTAGGTTTCTGGTTGTAGAACCAGACTATTACTTTGGCCCTGTGTCAGTGCCCTAGCTCCTTCCGAGTTGGATGTTATCCAGTCGGCACTCACGGATGTAATCCGGACTCTTTCTGGTTGTTAACCAGAACCCTAAGCTTATCTGATTGTAAAATCAGAACTCTACACTGTTGTCTTGGTGTTACCAAACAACCTTAAAATACACCCTATTCTATGCACTGCACTTTCTTTTATTTATATTAAAAATCTTACCACCACGTTGTTCCGGCCTGTTGCCACGTCTTGCTCGATCGCCTGCTCTGCACAAAAAGACCACGACTGCTGTTGGTCATCGCCTTTTATACCCCTCACTAGCTACACACAAGTTGTTTTGTAGCCACAACACACTCTCTTGTGTGGTAATCAAGCAAATGCCTGTCCGTTCAACCGGTTTGAGTTGAACTAAGTGTAGTTACCGTGGTGAGTTTTATTTCGTGCCGTTGTGGTGTGGCTGTACTTCTCTCTTGACTCTCCCTGTAGTTTTCTCCTTGTAGTTTTGCATTTGTAGTTTTGTTTCTTTGTCCTCTCTTCTCTTTGCAATCTCTCTTCGTTTATGTACATCCCTTTGCTACTCTTTGCTTAATTGCGTCTTCCTGAAATTAAAGTACGAACCCTGTTGCAGGCGGATGTAATCCTACCTTTTCTTTTCCCCCATGGGTGTAACACATTCCAAAAAATCACTCATATATATATATTTTTTTTAATTATGTGTGCAAAATTTGCCTCAAGATTTTGTTCCTCACATGGTTCCCTTACCCACTCGAAAAAAAAAATCTCACCACTGTTTTGTTGATTGCCAAAATTTATCACATTGATTTGACATAAGCTGCGTTTTCGATTCTTATTTTTTTTTCCTTTGTTTTCTCCTTGCAAAGTCGGTTTGTTGGTATACGCATGTTGCTCTGCAATTCTTATTATGTGTTTGTTGCTTTTTTTTTTTTTTTTAAATTCCTGAAAACAAATAATAACTGCAACATCGCGTGATGTACTTTACTGTTTTTTTTTTTCTATTTATTCTAACATGCTTTGACCAAACGAGTTTTGATGTTTTGTTTGTTATTGTTGTTCTACTGACTTGTGAGCCCTTACTTAAACATTAGCATGTGTATTGTGTGGTTGTTGTAACAGCTATTTTGTTTAACATTAGGGTGGCATGAAATTTTTGTAAATCGGTATTTTTTTTTCCTATGTGTTCTCTTTTTTTTTTTCCAAGTAAATTTCCTTTCACCCCGTTATTGCTTTACCGGTCTTATTTCTACCGATATCTACCAATAGGGTGACCCCTAAATTTGTAAATCGGTATTTCAGATTCAGTTTTTTTTCACAAATTTAACAATTTTGGATCACCAATATTGCCAGCCAAAATCACGGTGATTTCAAATTTTTGTTTACTCTTGTTTGGATCACCAATCTTTTCGAACCCTAACTGGGTTATAGTAGGTTTTCATGCATTAACGTTTTTTTTTCTCTTATTTTATTTGCGATTTTCAATGCCTTATCTGTTGTTTTTTTTTTCTTTTGAAACTTTACCATTTGTTAGCTTTCGCTGTCACCCGACTCTGGTTCTACGGTTCCTCGGTAACACTTAAGTTCACTCACGTGGGCAGTGCGATTCTTCTTTCGTCCCTCCTGGCGTAGCTCGACTATTACTGGGGACACAAACCGGTGAACGGTGTATGGGCCCTCAAACTTAGGTGCTAGCTTTGCAGCAAAATTGTCCGCTGCGTTAGACAGATGATGTTCTTTGGCCAGGACCAATTCTCCTACCTTCGGTTTCCATCGCCTTCGTCTGAGGTTGAAATACCTTGCCTGATCTTTCGCCGCTCTTTGCAAATTTTTGCGCACCATCTGAAATACCTCTCTCATCATCCTGACCTTATCTTCGGGCTTCGGGTAGTGGTTCCTGTTCCCGTAGTGACCTCGTCGTATAATGCGGCCGGCAGCCTGGGTTCACGTCCATATATGAGCAAGGAAGGGCTATACTGTGTGGAATCCGATTCTCTTGTTCTCTTGGGGAGTATAGGGAGCGGTGAGCTGGTGCTTTACGCCCAGCTGTTGTAAAAAATCTCGGAACGCTTTACAGGTAAATTGTGACCCGTTGTCAGTTATAATCATTTTGGGCACACCAAAATTCGCCAATATTCTCTCACGAAATGCCCTTCGCAGTGTTTCACCCGTTGCTCGTCTCAAGGGAACCAATTCACACCACTTGGAAAACTTGTCGGTGATCACTAGAAGCATGGAGTTCCCGTGTTTCGATCTAGGAAGCGGCCCTACAAAGTCTGCACAAACCACGGCCCATGGTTCTTCGGCAATTTTCGTTAGCATTTGACCGGCCAGTTGCTGCTGATTTGGTTTATATTTCTGGCAGATTTGGCAACTACGTACATACTCTTTTATCTCCCGGAACATACCGGGCCAATGGTAACGGTTGGAGATTCTGGCTGCTGTCTTTCGGATACCCAGGTGTCCCGCCGTTGGTGAGTCGTGATTTTCTTCTAGCACTCGTTTTCTCTGAAACACTGGGACGCATAGTTTCCACGGAGCACATTCTTCGTTGGTATGTGGCGATACAGCTGTGCATTTACTATCGTGTAATCTGGGAATTTCTCGGGACACTGGATTACTTCTTCACATCTCTTTTTCCACCAGGCGCACTCTTGTAGTTTCTCTTGGATAGATTGGCACGCTTCAACAGGTTGTCTCGATAAGGCATCGGCAACAACATTTAGTTTACCCCGCCTGTACTGCACATCGAAACTATATTGCTGCAGCTCTAGCGCCCACCTGGCCACTCTACCGGAAGGACTTTCAATGGAGTTCAGCCATTTCAGAGATAAATGATCAGTTATAACGCTGAAGTGGTAACCTTCGAGATATGGCCTTAGTTTCCTTATCGCCCACACAATCGCTAAGCACTCTTTCTCCGTCGGTGAATAATTCATCTCGGCCTGGTTCAATCGTCTGCTGGCATATGCTATCACGCGTTCCTGGCCTTCGAGCTCTTGCGTTAGCACTGCCCCCAACCCGTAGTCACACGCATCAGTTTGTAGCGTAAATTTCTGAGTGAAGTCTGGACACGCTAGTACGGGAGCTTCTGTGAGGTGTTTCTTCAGCTTTTCGAATGCCTCCTGCTGCTCTTGGTTCCACCTGAAATGCTTACCCTTTTTGAGGAGCGACGTCAATGGATGCACTATTCTCGAAAACTCAGGGACAAACCGTCCGTACCACGACGCAATGCCGAGGCAGCGCCGCAACTCTCGTGTGTTTTGTGGGGGTTGCAGTTCGCGAATTGCCTCAATTTTGTCTGGATCCGTGTGGATCCCACTCTCGTTGACCACGTGACCCAGGTATTTAATTTCTTTTTCGAAAAACTTACATTTCTCACGGTTGATTTTCAGCCTGGCCTCTCTCATTCGTCTAAAAACTTCTTTTAAATTCGACATATGCTCTTCCAGCGATCCACCAAGCACTACAATGTCATCCAGGTAAGCGAACGCGTGTGGTTCCATCTCAGGACCGATAACCCGGTCTAACGTTCTTTGAAACGTTGCAGGCGCTGATGTTAGCCCAAAAGGCATCACCTTCCACTGGAACAACCCCTTGCCGGCCACTGTAAATGCCGTGTATTCCTTACTGTCTTCGGCCATCGGTATCTGCCAGTACCCGTTCTTCAGATCGATGCTGCTAATAAATTTGGCGTTTCGCAGACGATCCAAGATGTGGTTAATGCGGGGTAATGGGTAGGCATCCGCAACGGTTCGGGCGTTCAGCAGGCGGTAATCAACGCATAGTCTGTAGGTGCCATTCTTCTTCGGAGCCATTACGATTGGAGCGCTGTAGGGACTCTTGGAGGGTTCGATGCACCCATTCCTCAATAGTTCGTCCACCTCTTCGTTGATTCTTCGTTGCATCTCCGGGTTACGTTGTGCATACCTCTGCCTTACCGGTCGATCATCTTTAAGGATGATGGTGTGTTTTGCCAAAGGGGTTGGACCTTCTACACCTTCAAATTTCGCCAACTCTTCGCTAAGAAACTCGTCTATTTTCGCCTTCTCTGTGTCTCCCGTGGATATACTCGCTTTGGGCTCATCCGCCCTTACCATGGCACATCGTCTCTCTGGCTCTAGGGGTTTTAGCTGCACTACCTGGTCTCCGATTCGTATTTCGGCGCGGACTGCGCGAAGGAAATCCAGGCCGAGTAACGCATTGTCCAACATGTTTGGCAAAACTCCCATTTCAAGATTGCTACTTTTGCCACCTAGACTAACGTCCACTCTTATCTCCTCCTTTAGCTGTACAGGGGTGCCATCGGCCAACCGTATGCTGTTATCGGTTTGCAGTACCTCGTGTTCACCTCTGAGCTCGTCGGCTAGGTCCTCGCTCACATAACTTTTTGACGCGCCAGTATCTATTGTGACCTCTTTCTGATGGTTACCAAGGTCAACGGTGGCTAACAGCCGGTGTTCAGTTTGGCGGAATGCGTTTACTGAGGCAAGGGTTGTTGGTTGCGGGCCGCCGCCTCCCCTTGCTGTTGGCGCGGACCTTGGTCGTTTCCCGAACCTCTTCGGCAACACTCTTTAGTTCTTAAGCCTCTGCGACCACACTCCCAGCAAAACAATGCACTGGGGTTTTGGCAAAACCGGAACCCGTGGCCCTCTCGCCCACATCTTCTGCACGCCGTTCGTGGATTAATTGCTGGTAGTTCTTCTTCTTGTATCACCTGTCTTGTTCGCATATCGTGCCGAGTGGTGTGTTGGCGATTATCTCGGTGTTCTCGGCCGACTTCTGGGTGATTCGCTCTGATACACTCATATTCCTCAGCCATACGGATGAGCTCACTGAGGTTGCTGAAATCTTTGCGCCGGATATACATCTGGTAGTCCACGTGAGCATTACGGAAGATACGTTCTAGTTGTTGTTCTCCCGAATAATTAGCGTGACGCATCATATTTTGCATCACAATCACATAGTCTTTAAAACTTTCGCGGCTTCTCTGTTGCCTCTTCCGAATATCATCATCTAAATCTTCAAAATAACGGGGTGGTAGGAAGAACGCTAGAAATTCATTTCTGAACGCGGTCCACGTTTGCCAATGGTTGTTGTTGTTACGGAACCACATGAGAGCTCCATCTTTTAAAAGTTCGGGCATCGTACGCGGCATCATGTTGCAATCTAAGCCGTATACCTCCGCCAACTCTTCAACGCGCTCAATAAAGCCAATGGGGTCCTTACCCCCGTCATACTTAAACGACCATCTGCGTACGGTGTCGATCACTGAGGCGTACGAAATTCCGGTCAGTGGTTCACTTGTTGCCGGCAGAACATACCCTGGTGGTAGCGTTGGGTCGTTGACGACGGCCGGTGTTGGTAACTGGGGAACCGTCAGTGTTGTTACCTCCGCGGCATTGTTTGCCGGTGGTGTCCTCTCGGATGTAGTCTGAAGACTCGGGGATGCCGCTCTGCTATACTGCAATTCTAACTCTTCTAATCTGGTGATAACGGTTTCTTTATGCTCACCCTGGTTTATAAAGCCCGCAAATCTCTTACGGAGGTCCTCTACAGTGCCACTCACCTCTAAGGCAAATTCTGTCATGCACTGTACCAACTGCTCCCTGCGAACGGAGTAGATCCAATTACTACGTACCATATTTTTAACTGGGGTCTTCGCGTGACTGGTTGTTTTGTCGCTTACTCTGTTAAACTCTCTGTTGACACTTTGTTGATAACTCTTTTGGGGTCTATGTAGATTAACAAAATTTATCTTTGTGATAATCGTCCCTGCTCGGGCGCCAAATGTAAGGAACTTCCGGTTGAGCCGGGTTTGAAGCTGGGATAGCTCAGCTAGTCCAGCGGTCCTCGCATTAAATTTGTAAATTTGGAACGATTAAAAACACACGTATTTAGCTTTATTTACACTTTCGATTAATTCACTTTATTGTAAATCCTTATTATTCTCTTTTTTTTACACTTTGTTATTATTTTTTTCTTTATAATTGCCTCTTTGGCAGTACACGTTCTCCTCTTTGCTGATGCCGCCTTGTGCTGGGAAAACGTTGCTCCTGGGCCGGTTTCGTGATCGCTGCCCTAACCCTCCTGATCCTTTTTCCCTCACTAGCAACGGATGTTATCCGCCTGTATTGGATGTTATCCAACTCCCTAGCCTCCTAGGTTTCTGGTTGTAGAACCAGACTATTACTTTGGCCCTGTGTCAGTGCCCTAGCTCCTTCCGAGTTGGATGTTATCCAGTCGGCACTCACGGATGTAATCCGGACTCTTTCTGGTTGTTAACCAGAACCCTAAGCTTATCTGATTGTAAAATCAGAACTCTACACTGTTGTCTTGGTGTTACCAAACAACCTTAAAATACACCCTATTCTATGCACTGCACTTTCTTTTATTTATATTAAAAATCTTACCACCACGTTGTTCCGGCCTGTTGCCACGTCTTGCTCGATCGCCTGCTCTGCACAAAAAGACCACGACTGCTGTTGGTCATCGCCTTTTATACCCCTCACTAGCTACACACAAGTTGTTTTGTAGCCACAACACACTCTCTTGTGTGGTAATCAAGCAAATGCCTGTCCGTTTAACCGGTTTGAGTTGAACTAAGTGTAGTTACCGTGGTGAGTTTTATTTCGTGCCGTTGTGGTGTGGCTGTACTCCTCTCTTGACTCTCCCTGTAGTTTTCTCCTTGTAGTTTTGCATTTGTAGTTTTGTTTCTTTGTCCTCTCTTCTCTTTGCAATCTCTCTTCGTTTATGTACATCCCTTTGCTACTCTTTGCTTAATTGCGTCTTCCTGAAATTAAAGTACGAACCCTGTTGCAGGCGGATGTAATCCTACCTTTTCTTTTCCCCCATGGGTGTAACACATTCCAAAAAATCACTCATATATATATATTTTTTTTAATTATGTGTGCAAAATTTGCCTCAAGATTTTGTTCCTCACAACCATTCACGAAATAAGCACCAGTTGAAATAAAAAACGTTAGATGGCGGACCCTTTAGTTCCTTCCCAATCCCAAAATGATAGCATACAGTGGCGTATCCTAAGCGAGGCCTGGATAAATAAATGACTGCGATTTTTTTGGTTTATGAATTAATAACTTTGTGTGAGTTAAACATTTTATTAAGCATAAACAAACTTACACAGTGTTACAGTCATAAAAATCAACCTTTTAAAATAGCAGAAAAAGCTACCAAAAATTCAATTAAAATATGTTAATCATTGGTTTTCATGTTCAGAAATTTTTCACATTGAATTACTTTTTAAATATATTTTCGTATCTCCGCTACCATCTGGTAGATGACGCCAATCGCTTTTCCGAAACTTTGGAAATGGCGATATTCGATAAGATTAATTTGTAAATAAAGTTTTTGACTTAATACAATACAAAATGGATTTGTGTACATGTGAGAATATATAGAAATGAAATTCTGAAAATACATACGGTTTTATATTTTGATTGCTATTTATCATAAATTCAATAAGTTTTTTAAAACTTGTGCTATTAACGATTTTTTCTAGCAAATTCGTCGAAGTCACGCAGTCTTGCAATTAAAACCAGTAATAATGCGATTATGCATTCCCATTTCTTCTGAAAATGGTTGCATTTTAATTTAAACTAATTTTTACTACAAATGATACTGTAGATTTTCTATTGAAATTGTTGCCATATTTTTTGTTAAAAAATAGGTTTTTAGTTGTTTGTACATTAGGGTCGTCTTTCGTTGTATGGCCGAAAAATAAAAACGAGATTTTGACTGTACGCCCCTCTTAAAATATTTGTTTGGGTACAAAAATTCACCATGCAAAAAATTAGAGTTCTAGCATAACGGGAAGATGTCCCGCATCGCCCTTGAAAATCGGGCCCCTTGGAAAAATGGGCATAATTAAAAAAAAAATTACAAATTTTTTTTCTTCAAAATTTAAAAAATATAAAATAATTTTTGTGTTGGGTTTAATCATAACTACTCAGATAAAAAATATTACTTTCCCAGAAAATCGCTAACTTACCCTAACTTTGTGTAAAAAAAATTAATAAATATTTTGGGGGTACCTCAAAGTGACTTTTTTGAATTTTTGAAAATTTTATTCAATAAAAATCAAAAACCTAGTGTTTGCTGTCAAGTATTTCATTAAGCACATTTCAAGTATTAAATAAGCCAGGTATTACGCATATCCGTTGGCAAATTTTTTTTTAGAGCATTTTGATTCTCGGGGATTTCAAGGTTTTTTTTTATTTTTATACATTTTTACTTTAAAACAAGGTTTTAATAATATTTCATCAATATTTTTGTATATGCCTTTTTATATGATTGTAATAACCTTATTTTAAAATACTATATTTTCTGTTGATAGTTAACCCATGTTAACCTGGGGTCAAATATGACCCACGTAAGAAAAATGCAGCTTTGTGGCAAAATTTATAAATAAAATAAAGAAAGGAATAATTCAATTTATATTTATTCTTAAAAAAATTTCGTTAACCGTTTCTAGTCTTCGAGTAGATCAATTAAGTAAAAATTAGAACTTAAAACTTTTCCATAATAATAATTTTGAGGAAAAAAAATTTACACTATTAAATTAAAAATACGTTTTACGAAAATACTCCTGAATATGTATAAAAAAATCAATTTTAATATGAATACAAATGTCTGAATTTATACTAAATAATTAATTTTAATTAATTTTAAAATGTAAATAAATTACAATTAGAAACATAAAACAAAATAATTTTATGTCATCTTTGTGATTTTTGACTCTTTAAAATACGAGGGTCAATTTTGACCCCATGAAAACACAGGTTAACTATGAACACGAAAAATTATACTTTATAATAAAGTTATTACAATTATACAAAATAGTATGCACAATAACATTGATGAAATATTACAAAAATCTTATTAAAAAAAATGTCTATTCAAATTTAAAAAAACGTTGAAATCCGCTAGAATCAAAATGCTCTAACAAAAATTTTTGCCAACGGATATCCGTAATACTTGGCTTATTTAATACTTGAGATGTGTTTAATAAAATACTTGACAGCAAACATCAGGTTTTTGATTTTTGTTGAATAAAATTTTCAAAAATGCAAAAAAGTCACTTTGAGGTACCCCCAAAATATTTATTAATTTTTTTGACACAAAGTTAGGGTAAGTTAGCGATTTTCTGGGAAAGTAATATTTTTTACCTGTGTAGTTATGATTAAACATAACACAAAAATTATTTTATATTTTTTAAATTTTGAAGAACAAAAATTTGTAATTTTTTTTTTAATTATGCCCATTTTTCCAAGCGACCCGATTTTCAAGGGCGATGCGGGACATCTTCCCGTTATGCTTGAACTCTAATTTTTTGCATGGTGAATTTTTGTACCCAAACAAATATTTTAAGAGGGGGGCAGCCCCAAAAATCGCAAGTTGAAAAATAAGGACCACCCTATTGTACATACTTACTATTTGGTGTCTACGCAAAAGTTGTTTAAAATGGACGAATTGAAGAAATTTTCTATGGTGGTGTAAAATGGGCGAAAATTTGTAAAAAAAATAATTTCCAAATTTTTAATATCGATTAAAAATACCGCATTTTTAGGGGGTTTGCTAGTTTTTCAAGTAAAATAGTTTGTTAAAAACTGACTGGTTAACCGACAAAAAAAAAAAACGGTTTCTCAATATTCGTAAATGCAAAATATTAGAAACCCGTTCGGTTTTTTTAAATAAAAAGCCGATTTATCGTTTTTGGGTTACGGTTTTGGACACGCTAAATATAGTCAAATAAAATTTATAAGTTTTGTTGTCAAAAAACAGAGGAGACACAACATTTTAAAATTCGTGGTGTTTATGGGATAAGCAAATATTAGAAAAAATACAAAAATAGCAAAATTACAAGAAAGGTAAACAAATTAAAACTAACAAGGACGCACCGCTGGCTGATGTGCTCCGATTTCCATTAAATTTGTATAAGTGATAGAGGTGGTCAAATTATTAAGTATGTGTTTCTTTTTAGCGGCCAATTTCACGTTTAGTGGTTAAAATGGGGTAAAAATAACCAAATTGCATGTTTACATGATTCTTTCAAAGAAACAATCTACAAATTTGGTATAAAGTGAAATACAAATTGATTTCAACCTTTCCTTTGAGTACAATAAAAATTAAAAAGTTTTAAAGCAAAAAAAAAAAATTCTATCAAATTTGAAATTCATTTTTATATACTAAATATGCAATTGGGCAGCTTACCAATTTGTTATTAATTTTGTCTTTTGATCTTATATCTAATTTTCACGAACTCTGGCGGAATAGCCCACAAACAAGTTTAAAATATGTAGAAAATGTTACGTTTCGATATTTTAAACTATTTGAAATTTTTCATGAAAAAGATATGTTGGTCCCCTCCCGAAACAAAATCCTGGTTACGCCACTGATAACATCATTAGACAAAAGCATCGTCTGCTCACAAAGTGTCGGACAAGCACTGGGTAAAGAAAATTTACATCGTTTGCAAAATTTTGGTAAAACCATGAAATAGGTCGTCCAAAAATAAATAATCCATTTATAATTATTTTGGTCCCTCCGGGATTCGAACCCTGGCCGCCAGACTGGCAGTCGACAGCTCTAACCACTGAGCTACTTCATAACTTAATGATAACTGCTGGGTTACAGTATGCTGCTTAAATATGTCAGCACTGGCATCAGGTTTGCGGGGAACAACTTGCCAACATTTGGAAAACAAACTTAATTTTGATCTCATATAAAAAAAAAACTTACATAAACGCTACGTTGGGATAGTTTATTACCCCAGTCACAAACGAACTTAAACTGCTGGAAATTTTGAAAATACCTCACCCAAGTATAGCGAAAGACGTGTCGAGTATATTTCTATTATCCTGTTTACGTAATATAATTATTGCGAAATGCTAAACACGAATATGTCAACATTTTTAAAATAGCTTGAATCGTGAATCTAGTTTTGACTGTAGACCGAAAATAGCCTTTTTATACCACATTTGGAATCGAGAGATAAAAATCTAGGAATATCAATTTTTGTTTAAATAAAATCAAACAAAATTTGCTTTAATTTCTAAACGAACAAAAACTAAGAAAAGCTGATCAAAAGCCTCCTCATTTTTTTTCCTTTGATGGCCAATGTCCCATTTTGCATAAGAGGCCTGTTGGCAATTAAATAAAACAATCCCAAATATCTCAACGTTTCTTGAAACTTGATGAATTGGACCATGTCCTTTTAATTGTAAAACATTTTTAATCGACCTTTCTTAGTTTTTATTTAAAATTTTTTATTAGAAGTTTTTCTAATAAGGCTTTCAAGGTCATGGTTTTCAAATGCAAATAAAAGATTATTTCATTTTTCAATCCGACGTTTCGTTGGGATTATTCCAACATTTTCAGGGATTCGATTTTATTAAATATATATTCTCTTTTTGTGTCAAGTTTACATTTAAATTTCTTTAATAAAATTGGTAAAATACGAACAACCCGTACGACATTAAACACAATATTATAATTAAAAATAAATGTAAAAATAAGTAAAATAAAATATCACAGATAAGAACTTTTCTTAATGTATCACAGTTAAAACTTAACTAAATTAAACTGATGTCCTGCCAAAAGTTAAAACCCCTATGTCCAAAAATTATGACCTCTGCACATCACACTAGGTTACAAATCGGTTAAAAATTGTAGCTAATGCCAGTGATGCCAGAAGCTAGTTTGAAAATTCCCTCTTTTTTCCTACATCTAAAAATTTGTTCAATACATTTCTCCCTACACCATAAATTTATGGAGTTTACCATTCACAGAATAAAGAGCTTTAACCCTCAAACCGGCCTAAGCTTTTTTGCAATGAACTTTATACCACTTGTTCGGCGTGAAAAATGAACAATATGTTCTTCTACGAACATTTATGGGTCAAAAAGAGGTTTAGAGCGAATCTCAAAAACAAATCCATAAAAATAATAATAATTTTAGGCATAAATTATTCATCTTATCAAGATATAACTACAGTCCAAAACTTACACTTTTTGTGCCTTTACTTAAGAATATATGCCGATTTTCGAAAAACTTGAAATTGAGCGAAAATGCACCTAAATTTCAACGTAAATTGATTAAACTTAAAGGCTTTGCTAATAATACTTAATAAATTCTTTCTGCCAAATTTCATAAAAAACACAATATAATATTATTTATCAATTTAAACCAACGTTAGAAATTTCACAACAATTTGGCTTACAATAACTAATTACACAACAATAACAATTATTTAATTTTTTAAAATAATCAAAATAGTCCATAAACTTAAGTATTTTTTTTAAGACAAAAAACATTTAAAATATTTTTACACAATTATTCATTTAGTAGGGTGATCGATTATTCGACAACTTTCGAAAAAATGTTTTCGGTTTTTCCGAATAGTTGAAATTTAAAAAAACCGGTTTCGGTTTTATGAATTTGAAAAAAAAAACGCTCAACCGATTTTTAAACTAAAAAATAGATATTTTTAAATTCTTTTAAGTTTAAACGAGCTAAAGATCATTTATTTATTAATTATTTTTTTCCAATATTTCGTCGCCACATTGGGTGACTTCTTCAGAGAACAAATATTACAATTTGAATAATTTTCTAAATTTGAATAATTTTAGTTTTTATTGGAAAAATTTTGATCAATTTTGTATCAGCTTTAAAACATTTTTCCGAGGGTTTTCAATAAACAGAAACCATTTTTACAAATCATTTAAAATATTGATTTAGGAGCGCTCCCAAGATATTGCCTTATACTACCTATTATTTGTTAAATGCTAGTGTGATCGAGTCGGTTTTTATAAACCGGTTTTTTGTGTGTTGTCGGTTTCGGTTTTCTAAAAAGGTAAATGTTCGAATGTCGAATAAACCGGATACTCTTTTTTTTCTCAACTCTTCTTTTTTAGCTTCAATATATTAAAAACCTTTAATTTACAAAATTCATTGTTTAAAACGAAACGTTCTGAAAATTTTTCTTAAAAATCATTTTTTTTATGAACTTAAAAATTACTCATATAAAAAACTTTGAAAATTTTCATAACCTCAAAAATTTTTATACATCTGTAATTTTTTAATTGTTCCACTGTTATCATTCTGAGATTTCTTTTTATTTTATTTTTTACATTTTTAAACAATTCTTGTTAATAAAATTTGTTTTCTTGGAAATATATTCTATTTCAGTCGTTTTCAATGATGAACGGTTCTTAATAAATTGTTTTAAATACAAACATAAAATTGATTAATAATAAATACAAATAAAAAAAACGCATTTAAAATTTTTCATTAAACAAAAACCTATTTTTATGCCAACTAAAGAAATGCAATTCTGTGTCCGAGTGTGCAAAAATTATAAGAGATTTATTGCATCAAACTAAGTTGAAAAAATATCTAAACCCTCCCGATAAGCTCTCATAGCACTATATGGAATATTTTTAAAATATAGCGAACATAGCACAGCTTTATCAGATATGTTATATTTTTTGCATATCTTGTTCCACACATTTTTTATTCCCACACGCGACGGAAATTCAAAATAATTCATATTTTTGTTAATATGTATTGCATTTGTAAAACCACACATGGAGCAACGCATTAATATTTATTTTTTATAAACACAGAGAAATATTTTTTAAATTTAATTTAGAAAGTTATTTTTGTGAAGTTTGGGTTTGAAAAGTTTTTTTAATGTTATTTTTTCATTGAAATATTTGTTGTAAAGGGTGTTTTTTATACAGGCATAGAACTTTAAGTTGGCAACACTTTTTTAACTGGCGGCCATTTTGTCAGCTGTCCATTAATTTATGTTTAGTTTGGTTTGGCATTTCAACATGAATAGACTGACGCCTGAACAACGCTTCCAAATTGTGCAAATTTATTTTGAAAATCATGGTATCGTTTCGCGCACGAATTTTGCGAATTTTGTTTAGCTTTTTAACTTTTGGTTAAATGGATACGTCACTTGATGATAATCATCAAGTGTATGTTGAGACACCGCTACAACCAGACAAACTGACTGTTTGGTGTGCTTTATGGGCTGGTGGAATCATTGGTCCGTACTTCTTTAAAAATGATGCTGGTCAAAACGTTACAGTCAATGGACTGACTTTTTTGTTCATCAATTGAACAACCATGATGTGTAGCAGCTGTGGTTTCAACAAGGTGGCATAACATGTCACACAGCTTGTGCCACAATTGATTTATTGAAGGAAACGTATGGTAATCGCATAGTTTCACGTTTCGGACCCGTGAATTGGCCTCCAAGATCGTGCGATTTAACGCCGCTGGACTATTTTCTGTGGGGTACGCCGATGAACCCGAACCGATTGACCATTTGGAGGACAACATTCGCCGCGTTATTGCCAATATACGGTCACAAATGTTGGAAAAAGTAATTGAAAATTGGAGCTCCAGATTAGACTACGTTCGAGCCAGCCGTGGCGGTCATATGCCAGAAGTCATATTTAAGTTATAATGCCAGAAGATTATCTTTCAAATAAAGTAAGTTTCATGTCAATTTGAAAAATTCATCTTTGTTTTATTCCATTTCAAAGTTCTATACCTCTATAAAAACACATTTTATATTTTTTTTTATAGTTGTAAATTTTATTGTTCTGATTATATTCGTAAATTTTATTGTTCTGAACTTTGTAAAAAAAAAATATATAATGGCTCCATGCTCATAACTATTTTCTTTAATATTAAAAAAATATTACTTGCAGCATAACAATTATGAATAAGAAAAATAATATGCTAAGAAAAAAATTAAAACCGGATGAAAATAATTATGGAAAACGAATTTTTTATATGTTGTTTTTTAAACTTTCCTTAAACTTAAGCATTTTTTCGATTCCCAAAATTTTGATAATATTTACTTTGGGTACTTGGTTAATGTTTTATGACAACATCATATAAAGGCGTATGAACAATATTGTTAACTGATTTTTAACGAATATTTTTGTACATTTTTGTAATGTAATTTAACACACAAACAATAACACTTTGTAAAATCAAATTTATACAATTTGCAAAACGAAATTACTATGTACTTTAATTAAATCCAATAGATTTATTATTTACTCTAAAATGTGACACACCTTGTTACGTATGATTGATATTTACTTAAATGTAACACTCATACGCAATTAAGGAAATGTTGTATATGTCCATAGTTTAACAAAATACACCTATCCCACGGTTTGCACGATAAATACGTTCCTGATAATGTCGTGTAAATTGAATTCGAAAATTTTTTTTATGAAAAATAGTGTAAATCGAAAAAAAGGCTTAACCCATTAATGCCTGACCCCCGATTCCATTGTCCAATATCGATGAAATTTCACACATTCTTTACTTAAGGTTTTGGAAGTTATTTGATATAATTTTCTTTTTGATTTCCCATACTTGGGACTCATGAATTAACCACTAATATAAAATAATTCCTCAGTGGTTTTTTAATTAAATTATTTTGTTATGCTCTTTCATGTAAAACTCTTCATTTTTACTTGAAAATAATCGATATTTCAAGCAAGGGTACTTCATAAAACTGTAAAATACGTATTTTAATGGTCATGTCATGAAATCATACTTGTAGCCCAAGTGAGTGGTCCTACTCAGCCACAAATTTTTTGCACTTTAAAGAATACCTAACACTATTAGCCAACAATAAAGTTTTCCGATGTGTCGCTTCTCCAATTTTTCAGAGGCAATTTCAATTCTTTTTTTCAATTTTTCAGAATATGTAAATTTGCAGTCAATTGAACAGATAATTACCAACCCCCAATTTTTACACCAATATTTTTCTAAAGTATTTTAATCCTTTCTCTACCTACCTGTAAAAATCAATTTGATGCAACTCTTACCTGGCTTTAGCTATAATTTTTTTAAGATGACTCCTTTTTGGGTATTTAAATACCCAATAGGCAGGAATGGGTTCAATATCGAATGGGTTCAATATCGTATGAAGAAACTAGACGTAGTCCGATTAAAAAAAAAACTTTGAATTTAATTTGTAATCATTTATAATTACATCCTTCAGGACTTCTCACTGAATTCTGAATCAAAATTGTATTAGCTTTAAGATTTTAGAACAAACCTTTAATAAATTTTTTAACGATTTTCAAGGTAATAGCGTTTTCTTGTGATTTTGAGAAAAAAAAAAGTCATTATAACTAAGTTTATATGTTAATAGCCAGTGTGCACAAAATAATAGTATAGTATAATCATATATTATTATATCTTATGTTACATATTGATATTTCTTATCTCTTCATTTATGCTTGATATAGCTTAACATGAGATCATATATACTACAATCTATATTTATACATAGGTATATATGATACAATAAAATCAAACAAATTTCATCACTTTTATGTATAACTGTTAGAGTTCATCACGAAAATTTGATTTTGGAATATCATCTTTTTTTTACGTTTTTTTTTTTCATTAACAAAAAAATGGCGCAATTATTTTTTTTTAAATTTTATCTCCTTCCACATGCGCACGGCGGCCAACTACGCTTTTACTACGGAGCAAAAAGTGATGTGTTTGAGTAAAATTTAAACCCGACATTCGAATTTACGCCAAAACTTATTTGAAAAAAAAATTTTTTTCCCAGTTTTTCAACTCCACCGTTAAGGCAATAGAGTACACTTAAAACTCTCTTTTTTCAAAAACTTTTAAAATAAATTTTTTTAATCATACACAATCAAAATATGTTACCAACTGAGAGTAATGGGACAAAAAATTTCGATATTTCACGAACCGCCCAAAAAAGTTCTGATATAACCATATATGATTATATATAGTATCACATATAACTAAAGATCACATCTCATCTGATCCGAAAATTGGCATACATTAGCTGATCTCATGGTATCTCATGGGACCTAATCTCACATAGTTTGATCTAAAAAATGGGTCTATCAGTTATTATATATTATATATAATTTTATATAATTTTATTTAATCAATTTTAATTAAAAAAAAAAATTTAAATGTTTTAGAGATCAGTAGTTTTTTTAATCCAATTAAGTATTTCTTGTAATTCATTTATAATGCACATACATATTAATTTGAAAATATAATGTTAAATCTAAAAATGTATTCTTTTTATGAACCTGAAGTTGGAACATACAATACATTTAAAACGCTAGGTATAACAAAATAAAACATTTACCGAGGACGAAACTCAAATTTTTTGTTCGCTAAAAGATTTTTTCAAGAGCAGAAATAAACAGCAAACTTTACACGTCCTTGTTATACAAAATGATTAAAAATAATAACTATAAGGTCGGTATTATGGATCGACACGACATTTTGTTTATGAAGGATAAATCTACCTATTTAGTACTTCATCAATTTCAAATTGTTCAAAACAACTATTTTGTTAACCACAAAACAGAATCAGTGGTAGAAAGTATATTGCCTATAGTGGAACTAAGCATCTATTTAATTTTTAAAATTGAATCCATTACGCATGTTTTTGTTTAAACACGCCATTGCCAAAGCTCTCTTCTAAAAACCTGATCTGGTTTTAAGACAGTTTCGAAAAAACTTTTAATTAACTAATGTTCATGCTTTTAAGCAATTTTAATTAAATTTTAAAGTTAATTAGTGTTGTTTAATGTATTCTCTGCATAAGTATTATATACAGAGAATTTACATAATAAAAAATATGCATTAAAAAAACTCTAAAAAACTCTTGCTCTCAAAACCAGTTGGCATATACAATTTAACAGATGTTGAGTACCTTACTTCTTCTTTAGTCTATATGTTTGTTAGTTTAAAACCCAATAATTATAACATTGTTTGTAGTACTGTTATAAAAAAAAACATCAAAAAACCGTAGTTTTTTTATTGTTAAACTCAATAATATTCTTATTATAAACGGTACTAAAAAAATATATAAAAGTGATAAAATTGTTTCATTAAATTTTACTATATGCATATATTTATATATAATGATATGTTTTGACATATCTAATTATATAAAAAAGAGATATCAAGTTGTATATGAGTATATATAAACTTTTTTCATCAGAAAATTTTATGTAAAATATTACGCTTTGTAATTTATAAATAAATCTTAAAACTTCAATAGGTGAAGTTTTTTAACGATCGCGAACAATTTAAATCATATTCCTAAGGAACTGTCCATACCCTGCGTGAATATGTCTTGGGGAGATTTAATATTTTCAAAAAGTGATTCCGCACTAATACTGTTATTTTTATTAAAATTTTAAAAATCGGATTTAGAAAATTCCTTCAAACACTTCCGTCATTTATTTAGTTTTAATGTTAACGAACAAACATACCCAGCAAACAATTTCCAAAAAGGTAAGTGGGTTTGTAATCAAGCATTTTGGGCAGAACGCATTCCTTACTAGATTACCTACTCGATTCTTTTAACAGGGCGTGAGACTAAAATAATTGATTCTTTAGAATTGATTATTTTTTTTACCGAAGAACCATTTACTTTATATTTTTAAGAACTACATAAATTTTTTAATAAAGAAATAGTGTAATTGTAAAACTACGAAGTACTTACACAAAAAAATAAATAAATAGTTCCCTAGAAAAAATAAGAAATACTTACATTTGAAAAAAAGAAGTAGTTCCATAAGTTAAATCAAATTTTGCTCACACGTGATTCTACTAGGTCACTCAAATATAACGATCTAAACTCATACGGAAATAAAATCCTAAAAAGTGAAACATCGAATTGTTATGATAACATGGGTTTGTCATAATTTTAGAGCCATAAACCACGAAAATATAATTTTTTCAAAAAAAAGAACAATTCACAATTGAAAAACAAAAATATGACTCACGCACAATCACCCTCGAAAATTTTTCTTACACTCACTCACGATAACGTCAGTAATTTCAACTTCCACTCACAATTTTCTGTTCATGTTCGCATCCCTAATTTATACCTAACACCAGTTTAACAAAATTTAGGCAACATGCAATTTCTGTTTTTATTATTATTTTTCTGCAAATAAAAATTTGTTTGAAAAAATATATGAGATAAATTCTTAAAAATTGTATAACTTCTTTTTTCAAAATTAGGAACTACTTCCAATAACGTCCTTTTGTTAAGAAAAAGTATATGATTACTTCTTGAGTACAAAAAGTTATACATATAAGTTAATAACATTGTTATTTTCTTTCAAGTAAATAATTACTTTGTTATTGAGTTCATGCTTTCTGGTTTAAATTTAAAGAATTGATTACAATACTACTTGCTTTTTTGACTCTATCGTTGGAATGAGTTTGGTATTGCAGTTACTAAATTTGGCAATGAGATATGTAAGCAAGTGTGGGCATCACCTTCTTTTTGGAATGTGTAATTTTTTCCTGGGTACTTTATGTATTTTAGAAGCACACTTAAACGTATACGTGATTTTTGTAACAGTTATCATTCATACGTCTAGGTGGCCATAATAAGGACAAATTGTACCTAAATTTAACTGGCGTATTTTATAAATTACACCACCGTTAAAGATACCAACACTTTAGGGTGGCAGTTAAAATAATGGTACACTGAAAGAATTATACTTCATGATATTAATGAAATAATTTCATAGAATTTTTTCGTAGATTCAATGAAGAATTTCATTTTATCCCAGAAATTTTTTAATATTAAGAAATTTAAATTATGAAATTTTTCATAAAATTTCATAGTTTCATAAAAACAATTCACTTGATTTTATAAATTATCTCTTCATAAATTTAATGAACATTTTCTTTAGATTATTTCAAAGACATAATTTTTGCATAAAATTTCATAATTTCATTAATTTTCATACATTTCAAAGTATAGTTTTAAGATTTAATTATCAAGTGCTCGACAAATGTTATAAAGTACCTTATTATTTCAAAATAGCCTTTTATTAATTTTTGACTTCAATGAAATTTTTGAAAAAATCAACGGTTCATTTGCTTAGTTCCAATGCATTTTTCAAGATATTCATACACTAACCCCCCGATGGCATTGCCATACATTATTTTTAGCTTAATACAACTAAAATTCCTTAATAAACGCCAGATTTAATGTTACTTAAAACAAATTTTTTTGGATAACAAAAATACTTACAAATATTGGGGCGTAAATTGTATCACCAGTGAATGTGTCTTCATTTGATACCATATTTGTGTGCAGTTACTTTTAATAGAACGAAATAAACCGAAGGAAACGTAAAATGGAGTAATTTTTGACACCTCTTTGTAACGCCTAAACATGAGATTGGGCAGCTAAAAAAAATACTTGTCCCTTAAATTTTTATTCTCTACAAACTATCCGAAGTTCAATAAGAACTGCTGGTCAAGGTCGGGATACCGCCCTTGTTATTTCATTTTTTGAGGAGTTATTTCATAATAAAGCAAATCCAAAATGAAATAAGTCCTACCATAACTTAACGTGGGAGTGATTTCATTTTATTTTGTTGTTCGGTATTATTTCATTTGCTTTGGAAGTTATTGCCCTTTTAGTACACTTAAAAAAAAAGTCTGTAAAGTCAGCAACATTTTTGCTGGGAGCATTTATGTAGAAAAATTGATAATATCAGCAAAAAATTTGCTAAATTCACAAACATTTTTACTAAATTTACTAATTATTTTGCTGATATTATCAATTTTTCTGCAAAGATCCTCTCAGCAAATGTTGCTCACTTTAGAGACTTTTTTGTTGTTGTAGAAGTCATTTATAAAAAATTCCCAATTTTTTCATAATTATTAATATTCTGAACGGTTGTTATGACAGGATCATTCAAACTACTTCGATGATCTTCCTAAAATTTTCCAAAGTTAATCAGTTATTCTACAAATTTCGAAGTTTAAAGTTGTGTACCCAAATATCAATATAAAATTGTATCCAAAAAGCGAAAAACAGTAAATTGCTTTACATTCCGGCGAAAAAAAAATTTATTAAAAAAAGTCATCATCGAACCGTAAAACGTACTACACTGCGTTGCAAAACTATAATTACACATTAATTTGACTAAATTTCGTAAGTTAAAAAAAAGAAAGAGTTTTAAACGGCATAAATGTAAAACCAAAGGAAATTTAATAATATTTAACAAAAAAAAAAAAAAATAAACAATTCATTTATTTTTTATTTTACTATTTAAAAAGTAATAACGAAATCAATTAGTTTTTATAGTAATTAAATGTGCTAAAGTCCCAAAACTTATTTAACAAATTGTGAAAACAATCTGCTGTAGTGTTTCATAACTATAAATACACTTAACTTAATATATAAGAATTTATAAAATTTTTAAGTAAAATATCTTAAAGCAGCAGTTTTAATAATGCGTGAGACCATCTTTTTTTTAATCAGCTGGAAATTCGATCATACTGTATACCAGATTTATTCGAAGTTACTCATTTATAGATCTACACGCATCTATTACTGCTCCATTTAGATGAAAAACGCTTTCAAAATGGTTTTCTGCGTAAACTCGATGAGTTAATACTCCAGAAATATTCTCAATGGGGTTTTGATCCGGAGAACATGCGGGCCATTCCCATACTCTTATATTTTTTATGATAGCCATTCTGTCGTCTGACGTCTTACATGTTCTGAGGCATTGTCTTGTTTTAAACTTAATTCATCTTCGCTGATATTTTCAATAAATGGCAAAGAAGAATTTATTTATAATCTCAAAAGAAATTATTTTGGTGCTTGGAAATGCCAAATTAACCATACCGTCGAAAAAAAAATCGCCCCAAACCATTAAGGATCTTCTTCTGAAATTTCTTTTTGAGAAAAAATTTGGTTCTTTAAGTAGATCTCTCTAACATCTGTTAAAACCATCTGGACTATCAAGATTGAACTTTACTCATCAGAAAAAATCAACTTTAAAATAAATTTATGTTTAAACAGTCCTACCAACAACGTTGACAACAATATTGACTTACCTTCCTCCAGTAGGTTTGTAAATTACTTTAAGCGAATTCAAGTCGAGCAGTTTTGAGGCGGGGTAATAAAAAAGACATCTTTTGCTTTTGGCGAGTAATTACTTGAACACATTGACCTTGCATTGATAGTTTATCTGGTTGAGATTCTTTATTATGTTGCTGGTACAGTTGATTATTTTACGTTGATCCTGATTAGAAAGCTTTTTTTCGAGCCGCCTGTTTTGTTTTTATTATAAGCACTCGGATTATTTGCAAAATTTGTGACTACCACATGTGAACGGTTTAGTTTTCTACCAATTTCCCGAAAACTTAAGCCCTTTTTCAAAATCAGTTAGATATGAACCACTCATTTTATAGCAAGTTGATTTTTTGTAATATTAGAAAAAAATAGCAATAATCATTTGAAATTATAGCTATGCAACGCAATGTATATATGTTTTATAAAAAATTGTAAATTGAGAGTTACGTTGTACATAAGCCGAAACTTGTATATAAGAAGTCCAGAGTGTATTCCGCATAATTATACATTCCAAAAAGAACTCTACGACAAATGACCTTAATAAGGTTTTCAAATTCCCGAAATTTTTCAACACCTGGGAATCGGGAATTTGTTTCATTAAATTTTACTATATAAATTTATATATTGATATGTTTTGCCATATATAATTATATAAAAAAGTGATGGAATTATTTTTACTTAATGGTAACATACGCACTTACAAATGATCGTATATGCTAGAATATTTGGTCATATATAGATGTATATCTATTTCATATGATCAGATATACAAGATATGATAATATATAGTATTCGATACAATGATATATGATGATAGTTTACTCCATATTAAAAAATGTTCATAAACTAAGTATAAGATATGAACATATATCGTAATATATTGTCACACATATAAGTATATATAATGATATCAAGTTGTATATGAGTATATAAAAATTTTTCATTAGGAAGGTAACATTTTGTAAAAATAATAAAAATGCTTTTTTTTTTAAAACACACAACGAGAAAATATTTTGAGCTACGAAAAATGGTACAAACATATTCTATATATCGAGGCGCTTTAAAAAGCTATTGATCAACAATATATTGCATTTTAATAGTTTTGACAACTTAATAACTTTTTACTCGGTTACCATATATCAGCGAAAAATGCTGTGTGTCATAAAAAAAATACTATATAAGTTTTTTGAAAAAATTTGATTTTAAAACGGGAAACAATAGTAGAATCGAGAGGAGAATTCAAATTTCATTTGGCCGACGCGCTCATGTGGTAGGAGTTGTAATTTTAAAGAAATAATTACTCCATTTTTATATTTATACAAAACATTTTAAAAATTGATGATATCCGAAAAACAAAGAAATTTTATACTTGTCGGACGAACTCTAATAATTGTATATTGCATAACATATAGTTCTATATAAATATATATTTGCTAAAATTAAAATGAAAAATTCTATGGACTACTTTTATATTTAATTTAATGTAGCGTACGATACAGTGATATATTGCGCCATATTAAAAAATGTTCATAAACAATAAAATATGAACATATATCGGAATATATTGCCACACATATAAGCATATATTATGATATCAATTTATATATGAGTATATAGAAACTTTTTTTATCGGGTGTATTTAAAGCAAAAAAATATTGTAAAAAAAGCAAAAGTAAAAAACTTGGACTTCAGTTAAACCAAAGTTCAAAGTTAATTGATTAAATAATGTTTAGAAGTAAAAAAATAATTTTAAATTCGAAAATCGTAAGAAAGCAATTATAATTCCAAAATCTTAAGAAAACGCGGTTTTAAAGCTCAAAATAAGAATATCCAACAAAACGAAAAAACATAAAAAAAACATGCAGATAATTTTCTCTGTGTACAAACAATTTCAGATATCAGCCATACAAAGCGATTTATAAAAACCGGAAAAACGGTTATTCAAACCGGGTTTTAAGTTAAAAAACCCGACAACCTGATTTGAAAAATAACGACTTTTTTAATTATTCGATTTTTTCGGTTTTTCAAATAGGTCGAATATTTGACAAGTCTAGCCAACAATTACAAAATTTTCATAAATTTTTTAAATAATGAACATTTTTTACGACTAAACTATTAAAGCTAAATTAAAAAAGTTTTTATCTCTTATTTAGAAAATACACGGAGAATTTTTTGTATTGTGTTAGATAACCCATAAAAGTCATATCAAAAACACAAAATTTTAATTTTTAAAATTAAATAAGTTTTAGAATAGAGCAGATAACGTACCACTCGGTCCACATTTGCAAGAGTTACACGCCCCAAAAGTTACACGCCCCTGTATTAGAACAGGTCGACCCAATCACATCATATCTCTTACATTTTTTGATTCATACCGATCGGATCAGTAGTTTAGAAGTGTTATATTTATTAGCATTATTTTTTTCAAATACCGCACTGTACGTTGGAATTCAGACAATGAAAACTTTCATTAAATTACTGGAATATTAAATATGTTGACAATGCTTTAAATTTAAATTTAATCATTATAAACTTCTTTCTATTTTTTAGATAAACACATTATCTCACATACTACCACGTCATCTTCGGGAGGGTCAACAAAGAGTTTAACTTTATCATCCTTAATATTGGCATGTCTTAGAGTCTGAATTTTTATATGCACAACATTGTCATTTTACTCTGTCGGTAAATTCATTTCGCAATACTTTGGCAGATTTTGAAAGTATGAGAAATTTTCTTTTTAATAATATGAAAATGTTATGGGAGCTGTAGCCAATAAAAAAGACTTAAATAAATATATTAGTAAAAATTATAAAACAAACCCAAATTTCTCAAGCTAAACGTAAAAATAAGAGTTTATCGAATATTTGGCAAATGTACAATTTGGTATATGTGAACAAAATTTTGATAATGTTACTCAAGTTTTAAGCTCCAAAGATCAAAAAATCTAAAATAAAAGTAAAATTTAAGGAGAAACAAACGGAAACTGATAAGCAAGAAAAATTATATGTGGATTGAATTCATGAAATGCGTACTACAACACATGGACAAACGTTTTTGGATAGAGTAAGTATAATTATTAAATGTAATTTTATAAATTTTTGAAAGCGGAAAAGATAAAGTAGTCTTTGTGGGATTAATTTTAAGTTTTCATAAACTGGAGATATACTCAAAAAAATGTGTAGGAAGAATCTACTGAAAATGACATTAAAACAAAAGAAAATACATTTACAAATACCCGACGAAAAAAGTTTATATAAAGTCATATATAGCTTGATATAATTATATATAATAACATATGTGGAAATATGTAACGATATATATTTACATCTTATAAAGGGTCCGCCAAATAACTTTTTTTTTTTTGAAAATGCTATAAAAAAAACTACTGAATATTTTCTCAAATTTCTTTTTTTATTTGAAAATACAATCCTTCCGGTTAATAATGGAAAATAATTTCATTCAAATGACTGCCTCGGCTGGCCATGCAGTAGCCTACACGATCGGTCCAATTTTTAAGCACATTATCGATTGTGTGCAGCTGTATTTCACCAATGGCTTCACGAATATTGTCCTTTAAAGTGTCAATTGTCTCTGGCTTGTTGGCGTAACACTTATCTTTGACGGCACCCCCACAAATAATAGTCAAACGGTGTCAAATCGCAGCTCCGAGGTGGCCAAACGACATCAGCTCTGCGGCTGATAATGCGATCTTCAAAAACAAGCACACATTCTGCAACATTACCATGATTTTCAAAGTAATGTCGCAATATTTCCCAGCGTTGTTCAAGCGTATTCAACCATATTCGTTCAGCGAAATGATAAAACTAATTATCTGTCAAATCAGACATGAGTTGAAAAAAAACGTTAGATGGCGGACCCTTTATTCATAAAAGTTTTTTATAATTTTTATTAAAAAATAAAAATTATGTTTTTACGACCTTTAATTCATTTTCTTCTTATATTAATTTTACGAAAATGTCTAATATAGCGCTATATCTATGGTCATATACCATTATATCTTATGTTACATATAAGTAGATATTGACTACATATGCTGATGTTACATATAAGTATATTGATACTTGATATAGAGTAATATGAGATCATGTATACATTAATATATAATAATTTTATATATAAGTTTGATATAATTATTATTAAAAATAAAAATTATGTTTTTTTCGACCTTTAATTGTGCACTGAAAATGAAAATTATTCAAGTTCGAGGTCATACTCTATATTTCTTTATTACGATATTGTCCTAACAAATAATTTATAGAGTTTTTGTTATCAAATTTATTAATTGACAACTTTCAGGAATGTGTTGATAGAACTATTTCGGGAATTTTCTAGGTTTTAAAGGAGGTAACAATTTAATGCAAAACATCGAGCATTCATATAAACTAGTTTTCTCACTAAATAAGAACTAATATATGAGCTCGAAGTTAAAGATTACCACCATTAATAATCTACCTTTGATAGATATTCAAATATATATTTTATATAAATAGAACATTTTTGGTCTTCAAAGTTTAGTAACGTCATGATGCTTGTTAGGAAAAGACCTAACCATGTGCTTGATTACTAAGAAGACAAGAATGGAGCAAAATTGATTATTAATAGGTTTTTTGTTAAAGTTCTGCTTATTATGGCGGCTCTAACTTTTCTAAAACTTCGGGTTCTGATGAGATCTTTAGCCAGATCGAAATACTAGTATCAACCTAGCTAATATGTTTGATTTGCTTTATTTTTGTAAATATACGGAGGTTGAAAGCTCGTTATAAATTGAAAATAACATAAAAATAATCTCGATGTATATAAAAACAAAAAACTAATATAACTGTAAAAAATATTACTTGAGCCAGAGTACAAACTAAAATTTTTTTATATAAATAGAACAATTTTGGTCTTTAAAGTTTAGTAACGTCATGATGCTTGTTAGGAAAAGACCTAACCACGTACTTGATTACTAAGAAGACAAGAATGGAGCAAAATTGATTATTAATAGTTTTTTTGTTAAAGTTCTGCTTATTATGGAGGCTCTAACTTTTCTAAAACTTCGGGTTATGATGAGATCTTTAGCCAGATCGAAATACTAGTATCAACCTAGCTAATATGTTTGATTTGCTTTATTTTTGTAAATATACGGAGGTTGAAAGCTCGTTATAAATTGAAAAAAAAAAAAAAATACACTTTTTTTGTTTTTCCCCCTTTTTCTGTGCACTTGTTTAAAAACAAAATGTACATGGCCGTCTTTGTCTTTTATACAAGTTTGATATAATTTTGTATTAAAAATAAAAATTATCTTTTTTTCGATGAAAATTATTCAGTTTATATAACTTTTATATATAATTATATATAAACATATGTATATGGTAGAAAGTAACAAAAAAAAAATCAATCACTTTAGTATATAATCATCAGAAAAGGCGAAAAAAAGGAAAATTCAATGCATTTAATGCATAAAAATATTGTAAAAGAAACAAAAGTAAAAGCTTAGAAAAGCTGCACTTACAACAAAGTTCAAAGTTAATAGATTAAATAATATTTATGAGTAAAAAAAATCATTTTAAGTCAGAAAACCATAAAAAGGCAATTGAAGGGCTTATTGTACAAACTTGATAAACCACATTATTTTTTTTATGGATTTTTACTCTTTTCTCGACATCTATTGATTAAAGTTTGATAGAAGTCTTGCTTAAACACATGTTACAAGCACCTAGAGTATAAATGTCCAGAAAGTCATATTTTTTGCACTTTTTAATCTTTTAAAAGTCGAAAACAAACTAAAATTACCAAGTTTTTACAATAAGCCATTCAATGATAAAAAAGTGAAAAAAAAAACATACAAAAAAAAACAAGTTAATTTGCCTTCTCTGCTAACACGGCATGTCATAGAAAAAATTAATAGAGATCTGACCATTAATTATGTATATATATTAGGGCGGGTCGATTTAAAAATCGCTCAACGTTCAAGGAAAATCGTATTCTAGGGATCAAAATAAGAAACTTTGCCGAAGGAACCATACCTCTAAAACGAATTCTGATGTCCCGACTTTTGACCCGTAGGGTCAAATTTTGAAAAAGCCCACTTTGATATTTCAGAAAGTAGGAGGAATCTTTCCAAGATTATGGGAGCTACTTCTTCTCCGGGAGACGCGCTAGCAGATTAATGCATAAATCATCATTCTAGGTGACCGTTAAGGGGTTAACATTTAAGTTGAAAGAGAGCCTTTTTAACCGTGTTTTTATAGCAAAATGTACAAATCTCGGGATAGAGATATTTCAGAAAGTAGGAGGAGTCTTTCCAAGATTAGGGTCTCTATTTCTTCTCCGAAAGACGCTCTAGCAGATGCATGTATAAATTATATTCGATTGGGGTTGGATTCGATTGGGGCACTCTAAATGGGTCAAAGTGGAATTTTTCAAAATTTGACCCTACGGGTCAAAAGCCGGGACATCAGAATTCGTTTTAGAGGTATGGTTCCTTCGGCAAAGTTTCTTACTTTGATCCCTAGAATACGATTTTCCTTGAACGTTGAGAGATTTTTTTGCCTCCATACAAATCGACCCGGCCTAATATATATCAATAGCGTACTTATTGGTACAGATTTCGAGCAAAATGTCTATAAAACTTGGTGGTTTAGCATTTAGGTTTTTGCATTTAAAACTTTTCGAAAACAATCAATATGCTTTTGTTTTGACTGAATTAAATAACAAGACCTGTGTTCATTTTTATGGCCCATATTTAATGCACAAATCATTATATTTAAAGTGAGTTTTATGTAGGTTTTTATCGTCTTTCACAGTTTTAGCGAATATGAACGCTTAATTATCAATTGACCTGAATAAGTGTTAGTTTTTTAAAAAAGAGGCAATTGATGGAAAATATCTAGAAAAAAAATGTATTTGCATATAGCGGCTTATACTATATATTCGCGATTTTTCAAAAATTTTGTTTGGCAGCATATCTTTCCAAGTTGACCCTAGAGTCATACTTTTGGTATAATATGTGGGTACATCTAAAAACTGTTGTTGCAAAAAAGTTTCCATTTTCAAAAATTAAAATATTAAAATAATAAAAAACTAAAACTGTAAAACTGTAAAATACCCCGCTAAAAATAACTTGTATTTGGTAAGCAGTAAATACATTTATATGCTTTCAAAATAGCGCTTGACCGCCTTGCATACAATAAAACGATTATGGAAGGCATTATGTTGTGCATCCCAAAATGCCTTCTCTGAAGCAGTGAATAATGCTTACAATGAAGCAATAAAGAATGCATACCATGAAGCATTAATGTTGTTAACATACGAGTACAAAAAAGCGCTTCTTATTGCCTAAGAAGGCAAGAATTTATTGCTTCTAAGAGCACATGAAAGAAGCTCTTTTCACCTGCTTAAAAGAGGCATACCAAATGGGACATCGCGAACAAAAATCATGCCTTCTGGATTTGGTTTGTAAGCGCTTCGTAATGAAATATTTTATGTATTTATGCAAACATTTTTAGTTTTAGTTTTTCATTATTTTGTTATTTTGTTATTTTATTTGTATTTTTAATTCAATGTACCTGAAAAAATGATTATATTGCGAGAAACTGTAGCAAATGGACACTTTTTTGCTTTGACCCCAGAGTCGTACTTTTTATATAATATTATGGGCACATCTGAAAAATGTTGTTGCAAAAATTGAAGCAAACAAGTTTCCTTTTGCAAAACTTATCGCAATATAAATTTTTTTTTTTTATATACATTAAATTAAAAAATTTAATTAAATTGTATCAAATTATATACAACTAGATCAAATTAGATCGACCCATTTTTCCGATCAAATTTTAACAGATGAGATGCCATGGGGTCACATGAGATAAGGTTATATACGGCAGATTTCGGATCAGCTAAGATATGATATATACACCCATATTGAAACTTTTTTCATCGGGTAATCAGAATTTATAAATTTGTTTGCCAAAAACCTCATACAAACTAGTATTAACACGTTAATCCAGTTATAGGTGCTCTTAATTGTTTTTAAAACTTACCCTGTAATGTTGTACATATGATCCATAAACTTGATTTAGTATATCTCGTAATGAAGGCACCATCATCCAGGACATTAAAGTTAGCGGTACCATTATACATAGTATTTGGTAGTTTTTCTTCCGTAAACAGCCATTGAGGTCCGGCTAAAGCTGCAATAACAATTGCCACAGAGATGCTAAAATTGTATACAAAATAAACAAAATAAGAGACATAGACACATGAAAATTTAAACAAAGAATGGAAGAAATTTAAAACACTTTCCAACACACAGAACATGAACAATCAAAAGTAAGTTTGCAGTTAGTAGCCAACAGCAGTAGGGGCACCAACAAAAAAAATAAATAAAAATGAAACATGTTAAACACAAGAGATATAAAACAAAACGAAACGGATCTAACATACTTTTGAGGGCAAACAACAACAGCAACAAAAAAAGTAAATTAAAAAAAACAAAAATGTGCTTGTAGTTAGTAAATAACTGTTACTTTTTATAACAGGCTCATATGGATATGTGAGTTAATACAAAAGTACATTAGGTTGGCACTTTTTTTTAAAGTGACTAGTCATCAAAAATTACACTCAAAATAACTAATTGGTAAATACAATGTTAAAAATAGCTTTAAGACCAATTTTTATTAAGTTTAACCGTTAAATATTATTACACTCAGAAATTATGTAGTTAATATCACCTGTAATTGGCAATTATAACAACTGCATTTGCAGTTAAAAACGTGTCCTTTAAAAATAGATTTGTCATTACTCCCTAAGTCCCAAAAATTTTTCATACAAATTTGGGAATAATTTCAAATGAAATAGTACCCAGTTCTTTTGCAGTTATTTAATTTTTTTAGAAGTTATTTCATTTTTGATATTAGGTGTTATTTCATAATGCAGTAATTCCTAAATGAAATAAGTCCCAACAGAACTTAGCGTGGGACATAGCGCCCAAAAAATTTATATGTAAATTGTTGTTGTAAAAATTTTCTTGGTTTTCGGGCAATACGACATTGATTTGGACGAAATAACATTTTTTGTTGGGCGCTATGACGGTTTTTTGTTTGGCCAAAATAAATTTGGGCGCTATGACGGTAAAAAAAGAAGTTATTGCCCAAAATCATAATTTATTTTTTTTAAATGTCATTAGACCTTAAATGTCAAGGCTGATTCATGAAATCAAACAAAAGAGTTTTAAGGAAACTTAAAAAAATTGCTTCAATTTTATTTTTTTGTGTCGCACGCAGAAAAAACTTTATTTCGCGTAGCCGCCTGCCGCGTTCTACGGAGGAAAAAACCCTAAGAGCGGCCGCCACACAGAAAAACTTGTTTTTTACAAATCCAATGTCGAATCCGTTGAAATCTTATTTTTAAGACAATAAGTAATATAATTTGACCAGTCATAGCTTTGTCATTTAAACAGATAATTCATTGTTTTTTTTCTCAAATAAAGGAGTAGAGCATTGGCCTTCTGTTTATTTAACGTTTAGACACTAATATATACGTAAAATTTTTAATAAAATAGACTTTTAAAAAAATAATCATTAAAAAACAATAAATCTTGGTGTGGGTTGGTATTTTGGGACATAAAAAGTTATGACAGGTCAAATAAATGTTACTTGATGTCTTAAAAATATAAGAATTCAACGGTTTCGACATCTGATTTGAAAAACAAGTTCTTCTGAGTGGCGGCCTTCGGCCGCTCTTGGGTTTTTTTTTCCTCCGTAGAACGCGGCAGGCGTTCATAAGACATTATGTCTTATGGCATTTAAAAAAGAAATAAATTATGATTTTGGGCAATAACTTATTTTTTTACCGTCATAGCGCCCAACAAAAAAAAGTTTTTTCAAAATAAAATGCCATAGCACCCAAAAAAAGTTTTGGATTTTCTGTTATTGATTTGGTCGTTATAACATATTAACATCCACAATATGCAGACATTTGGGCAATATGTCATTTTGGTTTTTGGGCAATACGACTTTGGAGAATACGCCCTTACTTCAATTGTGTTGCATGGACTATTTTTGGGAGTTATTTAATTTTTATTCTTTGGAAATTATTTCATGATGAAATAACAACAAAAACCTAGAATTTGTTTCATTTTTGTTTTGGAAATTATTTAATTTTTTAGAATTTTTTTCAGTTTTTCGAGACGGGACTTATTTCATATTTTTAGAATTTATTTCATTGGGAGCTTTTGCACTGGGACTTTTTGCACCTGGGACTTATTGCATAGAGCCGTGCAAATGGTTCCAAATGGAAGAAATCAATTTTTTTTGGAAAACGTTACCTTTGCCGAATTTTGGGCGAAAATGGCCAATTTTTTTATAATGGAATCAAAAATTACGTTGCAAAAACAAACAGTATAGTGTGTAATTTTTCGTAAACATAAATAGCAAATAACAAACAAGTTTTAAAGATTTTTTTTTAACAATTTTAACCATCTCATGGTCCAAACTTCTTTAAGTAATACTGAAGCATATGCCTGTGAGATATTTTTGTAATACTTCGTTTTACTAAATGTATCGGTGGAAATGATAATGCTGCTCTCAAAAAGTGTTGTTGTATATATACATCAAACGCATGAAAGGGTTTGTAAAAGGAATTGATTCCTTAAACAAATATAATAAATAAAACAAAAATGTGAAAAACTAAATTTACATTATGTCCCCTAAAGTAACCATTCTATATATTTTCAAATTTCTTTGATTTTTTTACCCAAGTTTTAATCTTTTTTAAATAGTTTGTGCATCACTTTACCTGTTCTTGTATATTATGTTCAATTTTATAACACGTTTTACAACAACAAAAAAATCGTTTTTTACCGCTATTAAAAAAAATTTAATATCGAGTCTAATGTTAGATATAATTTGATACAATTAAATTTGTCCATATCCGGAACATTAAATTATATCTACTTGGATATAAATAGATCTTATTTTATATAATTTTAGTAGGTACGCATTTTGTGACTTGAAGTTATGCTTAAAAATATTTAAGTTGAAAATTCAAATTCCTAGAAATCAACAATTTTTAAGAACCAATTTTTTAAATGAAACAACGAAATGTTTAAAAACTAACAGGAAGAATATATAAAATATATACTTAAGTGGTTTTGTAACTTAAAAATTATTTCGTTATGAAATTAATATGCTTTTATGTGAAGCCATATATAACAAAGTCTTAACATGCAGATAACTTGATTTGATATTGAACTTTACCAACATATAAAGCTATATAAAATTATAAAGAAAATATTCTCGGTACGAAGTCACATATAAAAAACCCCGAAAAATAAAAAACAAAACATCAAAATTTAAAAAAATCCTCAAAAATACTAAAATTTAAAAAGTCTAAATTGGAAAAATTGCAAAAATCGGAAAATAATTGTCAAAATTAATCGTTAAAATTGAAAAAAACGCTAAAATCGGTAATATTTAAAAAAAATCTGCAAAATTAAAAAAAATCAACAAAATTTAAAAAAAAAACTTCTAAATTTAAAAAAATTGCCAGTATTGAAAAAAAAAATCATCTAAATAAAATTTAAAAATTAAAAAAGAAAATATGGAGCAAAATTTATGATTAATAGGTTTTTTGTTAAAGTTCTGCCTATTATTTAGGCTCTAGCTTTTCTAAAACTTCGGGTTCCGATGAGATCTTTAGCCAGACCGAAATACTAGTATCAACCTAGCTAATATGTTTGATTTGCTTTATTTTTGTAAATGTACGGAGGTTGAAAGCTCGTTATATATTGAAAAGAAAATATTTTTGATTTTTGTTATTTTTGTTTTAATTTTGTCGATTTTTTTCACTGTTGGAGATTTTTATCAAACTTTACATTTTTTTTAATTGTAGAGATTTTTTTTAATGTTAGAATTTTTCTTCAATTTTGACCTTGTTTCAAGTTTTGACGATTTTTTTAAATATTAGAGAATTTTTAATTTAATAGATTTCTTTGTTAAATTTTGGAATATTTTTTTTGTTAATTTTGCCATTTTTTTCGTTGTTGGCATTATGCGTTATAAAAACTGTAAAATTTGTGTGCACCAAATTCATTTTCAATTAAACAGTTAATACATACAATATTATTAAACTTTTAATTCAAAGTGATTTTGAAATCCAACAAAAGCTTAACTGAAATTTTATTGACAATCATTTTTTCTGTGTAATTTAATAAGACTTAGCCTCGTACCATATATTAGCGCATCGATCACAACATACAGTGGCGAGCACATGTGAGTACATGTGAGTACTTTTTACACCTAACGACTCAGGCCGAAAAATATTTGACACTATTTTTTCATATTCAGGAAATAATACTTGTAACGGCACCTGATGTATTCAGGTGCCCTTTTTTCAGTTTTTAAATTTTCAATCATTTTGATCAAAATCTACACTTTTTTCGTTAATATAGCTTGAACGCCTGGTGCCGGAGAGTGATTCTGAGACCAGATTTGGATTCAACGTATCTTATACATGTAGAAAAGTATATAAAGTATAGTTTAGTACAAATAGTATAGTGCCAAATATTTTTCGGCCTGAACTTTTTATTGTAAAAAGTCATTGCCTGTACTCACGAGTGCACCCCACTGTATATTTGGATTATTATATGGCTTATGTAGTTAGGAATAAGATTTGGAGACATATATTTATATCAAGAACCATATAAAAATATTATATCAATAAAAAACTATCAGACGTATTTGTATATAACGATATAAGCCTTAATGTGACTCCATTCAAAGTCAGATATGACTTTATCATATTATATATGGCTTGATATAACAATTTTTACCCGGGAATTTAACATTACATAGGTAACCCCTTAAGCAGCTTTAAAATTAGGAGATTCATAATAGGTGCGTATATAGTGTGTAAGTGCTCAATGCTTGTATTAACGCCTTACGAAATACGGCCTTAAAGGCTTTATTTCTCAATGGAAAGTGAAATAAGGCCTTTATTTCCAAAAAGGTTTTATTGCACTTTGAAAGTGAAATAAAGCCGTAAAGGTCTTATTTCACTTAATTTTTTTTTAAATGAAGCAATAAAATTTCTTATTCTTATTCTTATTCTTCTTATATTTTATTGAACAATTATAAAAAAATTTCATATTAACAAAAATTAATAGAACATTAATAATTAATCCCACTTCTGGAAACGAAATAAATCCCACCAAAATGAAAAAAAATCACTTTAATCATTACACATTTTTGCAAATATGATGATAAGCAAAAATTAATAGAACATTAATAATTCAACAAAAAATTTAACTGCAACAATATTGAAAATCTTTGCTTTATAAAGTTTTTCTGCGTGGCGGCCTGCGGCCGCTCTTAGGGGTTTTCTCCTCCATGGGACGCGGCAGGTGGCTTCGCTGAATAAAGTTTCCCTGCGCGCGTCACACTAGGGAAGATAATGAGACGCGCACAGGAAAACTGTATTCAGCGAAGCCACCTGCCGCGTCCTATGGAGGAGAAAACCCCTAAGATCGGCCGCAGGCCGCCACGCAGAAAAACTGAACAGTGTAACAAAAGAATCAAAAAATACAAAATAAAGGCTTTATTGCACCATTGGCTAAATTTCAATAAAGGCCTTATGTCACTTTCAAAGTGCAATAAAGCCCTTTTCTCAATAAAGGCCTTATTTCTCAATTGGAAGTGAAATAAAGCCTTAAAGGCCTTATTTCGTAAGGCGTTATTGCAACCCACTCTTGTTTGTAGTTACCTTTACAGTTGTTGCCGTAATTTTAATATTAATCGTAAATTTTTTTCGTAAATACCTGGATTGATTCTTAAATATAATATTGTTTGATAAATTAACAAACACTCTATTTATTTTTAAAATCTTAGAAATAGAAAACAAATAGTAAAGTAAACTTTCCAGGATTGGAAAAACATGCATGACACCAATGATGTTTAACCTTTACACAATATTACATGACTCCGGCTAAGCAACTTAAAGTTAAATAGTCGATTTTTTTTAATTTTCTAAAAAGGTCCCTAATGTGGTTGAGTTCTTTTGAAAATAGCCAAAAAATTCCCAAGGAGTTGAACTATAAACTGATGTACATATGTGGATTTGGAATATTCCACTTACAAGGGAACACATCTCCCGATGTGTTCTCTCCGATCTTAATGAAACTCGGGTATGTGATAAAGGAGAAAACAATTAGGGACACGTGTTTCTGTTCAACGGCCCAAAATTATGTTTAGGGTTTAAAAAGTGAGGTCAAAAATTACGCCATATTTAATAACTTTCAAGTATTTTTGTAATTAAAAATACTATGATTTAAGTGAATAAAAACTAGCGTTTTGTTAAAGAATAATAGCTGGCTTAAGCTTAAAAATATGTATCTAAATTGAAGCGGTGTCCAAGCTTTTTGCAACATTCGTAATTTTTAATTTTTTAACCTCATTTTTAATAAATGGCAACCCTAACACACTACATAGGCATTATTGGTATCAAACTTTTTGTTTCTTCGAGTACATCATAGCTGTGTTCACAAAAAATCTGAATTTTATTAGTTTCATACAAAAATATATCAACTTTTAATAATTCAACGTGAGATTGGACCCCTAAAAAAATACATGCACCTTATTTTTATTCTTTGTCACATGTCTAAATTGTATTAAGATAGGAGAGAACCAATTGGGAGATTCCCCTTGTTGTATTTATACATACGGAAATATTCCCTTAAAAAATGGTTGTAATTAATGAAAAAAAAAAATAAATTGGACAATTTATAATTCGTGTTTGTAAAGGACGATTTTTTAAGACCTTTCGGATTGGATGAAAAAAAAACACATAAAATTTAGAGAAATGTATGAAATTTTTATTTGAGTCGATAAAACGATCTATCCCAGTAAAAAACGCTGCTTACATGCAACGCTGATTTCAGCTGTTGTTAAAATTTTTGACATATATTATAATCATTTAACTGTTTTACCGCTCCACGTGCTAGCTCTTCAGAAACAGTTAATTGCCCAATTATTTTTTATTACATACTCGAAAACAGCAAACACAATCGGAAATCACTCGGGAGAATTGTTACAGATCGTTACTAATACACGATATGAAACTCTCTGCATTACAACCTGCATTAGGATAAGCTGCTTACAACCTGCATCCTTGTTAGGGAAAACAGTAAGCTCAAAATTTTTGTTTGTTTATTTTTATACGAAAATTATTCGTTTCTTTTGCTGCTTCTCAGTATGCGGTAATAAGTAAGCACTTACATCAGCGCATTTGTTTTATGCTGCTTCTAAAAACACGAACATTTTTTACTGGGATATAATTCAATATTTAAAGATGATTCCATGCAAATGTTGACCGCTGCTACGCTTCAAATGGTTCATCCGCTTGGTCCAACATATCGGCCGGTATCTCACGAATAAATTCTTCAATATTGGCTTCCAGTGCGTCAATCGTTGCGTGCTTGTCCCTATAGACATGAGCCTTAACATAGCCCCACTAAAAAAAGTCTAAAGACGTTAAATAGCAGGATCTAGGCGGCCAATTGACCTCCCCCAAACGTGAAATAAACTGTTCACCGAACTCGCCTCCCAATTGGGCCATTGTTTCGCGTGCTGTGTCGTATGTGTGCACCGTCTTGTAGAAACCACATGACACCCAAGTCCAGCTCTTTCATCGATCGCCATTCACAGTAAAGTTCCAGCCTTCGTCGTCTTAGCAAAAGAACGGTCCAATGATGCCACCGCTCCATAATCCACACCAAACAGTGCTTTTTTCGGGATGCATTTACAGTTCTTGGAATGCTTCTGGCTGGTCTTCACACCAAATACGGCAATTTTGCTTGTTCACGTATCCATTCAACCAGAAATGAGCTTCACCGCTGAACACAATTTTCCCATAAAAAAGTGGATCTTCATCCAACTTTGCCAGCGACCATTCACCAAAAGTTAGCCGTTGTGGTAGGTCGTGTGGCTTCAATCCTTTCACCAGCTGTGTTTTAAAAGCTTTTACACCCAAATCCGTCCTCAAAATTTTCCACGTAGTGGAGTAACAGAGGCCCCATTGCTGCGAACGGTGTCGAATCTATAATTCTCGGTCATCAACAGCACTGTCGGATACAGCTGCGATATTTTCCTCTGTCCGCACTCTACGTATGCGTGTTGGTTGTTTAATGTCCAATAATGTAAATTTGCTGCGAAATTTAGTCACAAGATTCCGAATAGCCACCTTAGAAGGTCGCCCAAACTGACCATAAATTGGAAAAATTTCAAGAATGCACTTTCTTAACCAAGCACGCATTTTGATAATAAAATTCAATAATCTGCAAGCTTTGTTCGTTTGTTAGTCGATTCATGGTTAAATTATAGACCAAACTGAACATGTTTAACAGTAACATGTTACACGAAAACAGCTGAGTTGCCAAAAACAGTGTTGAATATGAGAAAGTTGCTAAAAAATCCCCCTTTATGTGGAGCGACTCCTTTTTATTTGTACATTTGTGCATTCCGTATATGGTTACAAAGAAATGTGCGACAGTGATGTTCAATACAAAAACATATAAAACTTCTAAGCTACTGATCCAATCGGTTCGACTCAATTTGGAAATTGTAAAAGAAGGGTTAATCTTTTGTAATATTGTGATTGGGTCACCCTGTTTTCGAAAATGGGTTATTTTTTGAAGGTTTTATATGTAAGTTTTTAGTATTTTCTCTATAGGTTTTACTGGAAACTGGTTTTTAATTTCCTCTAGCATTTTCTTTAAATTTTAGATTTTAAATTTGTTCAACTTAGAAAAAAACATTGCTCCCATCTACACTGATAGTATTTTCCTTCGTACTATTAATGCATGTCTTTCATTAAGTTGGATTCATTGATTTAATGAATAATTTTCATTAAATTATTAAAAATGCATTAAATTAATGAAAAATTCATTTAGTAAATGAAATTTTCATAAGATGTTTTTGGTTAATCCTTCAAATATACAATTATTTTTGTATAACTTTTTTTTGTACAGCAAAAATTTAGTTCCATCAGATTTCAAGAGGAGGCGCTTGAACTATTAGAAACTGCTATTTGAGTAAAAATGTCTACATAAGCACATCATATTGTATGGTTTATTTAGGTCAATCGGTAACGCGGCCCTGTTTACATACATGTTGGTGGCTGCGAGTTCAAGTCGTAAAAAGAAAAGAAAACTAAAATAAATAAATATAAAAATCTAACGAAATATGAAACAAGGAACAAATAATTTTTTCCATTATAATTCATTTAATGAAAATATTTCAATAATTCAATTAAACTCTCTTTGGGGACTTTTTAATAAAAAATTCATTGCAATAATGACGGATTTCATTAATACAACGCACAAAATTCTAACAGTGTACAAAAATTAGTAGATATGTTTATATTTTTAGCAAATCGGATTTGAAAAATTAGTAAAGCATTTTGCTATAATTAGCAACGCAAATTAGTAAAAAAAAGATTTAATTTGTAAATAGAGTACAGGAGAAATTATAACAAAAAATGATTTTGTACTAAAAATTAGTACAAAAACTATACAATAGGCTATAAAACGTTTTACTATTTTTTTTTCTTAATTTTTTTACTTTTATCTTTTTATTTGACTAAAGAAGGCATGAGTATTCTTTATCCGAATTATCCTTCCAACAATTATTGTCTAGAATATCGCACTGGCTCCATGATTGGTAAAAAAGTGTAAGAAACTGGATTCCGATTCGAATATAAAGCCTGCCTTAAGCACTTTAAAAAACCGGCATTTATAAAGGGTCCGCCAAATAACTTTTTTTTTTTTTAACTCCTGAACCAATTGGACTTTGTATGGCGTCATACCAAGGTCTTTATGCAAAATTCGTCTCAATGATGTCTCCGAAATGTTCAATTGTTGAGAACGACGGTGAATTGATGTTGATGGCGCTTCACGCACACTTTCTGCCACAGCAGCAATATTCTCGGGTGTACGCACTGTTTTTGGCTTTTCACGCTTTGGTTTATCGATGAGGATGCCAGTTTCTTTCACTTTTTTCACAGGATAACGAACATACGGACCATATTCGTTCAGCGGAAGGATAAAACTAATTATCTGTCAAATCAGACATGAGCTAAGTGTTACCATTCACGAAATAAGCACTAGTTGAAAAAAAAAAACGTTAGATGGCGGACCCTTTAAATAATGCATCACAAGACATTCCCACGTCACTTTTCTTAATTTATTTAAAAATTCTACACATTAATTGCAAAGCGGCATGGATTTATATTGTTGGCTAAAATTTTATTTTTTTCAAATAAAAGAAGAAGGATTTTTCTTCGTTAAAAAAAATTGCCCTCTAATGTTCTAATATCTGTATTTTTCAACTATACAGCACTATGAATGGTTTTATGTTGTAACTGATGACGGCAAAGTGTTTCCATAGCAGCCATAATGAAATGTCGAATAAAAAAAAATTCATACTACAAATTCGCGGCAAAGAGGTCAAAATGTTGTGAATACCTAGTAAATTTAAAATAAAACGGAATTTGAGTTGTTTTTGTTGTTGTTGTTGTTGTTGTTGTCGTCTTCTATATGTTTTTGTGAAAATGAACATTCATTTTATATTAAAAATCCCCCAAAAAATATAAGAGATGTAGTTTAAAAAATATTACACTCAGAGAATTCTCTGCATAACATCAATGAATTATGAAATGTCACTGGAACTCGGCCATTGAAACTTTTCATTAATTTAATGGAGTGTTTCATATTATTTAATGAAAAATAAAATTAAATTTATTAAAAATTTCATACGACTAATGAAAAAGTTTCATTAAAAATATTTTGATTAAAACTATGAAGCTTTTTCATAAAGTTTAAGAAATTTTTCATTCACATGGTGAAGAAAACTTTATCAGTTTACTCAACAAATTTCATTAAAGTCGTCCACGAAATTCCCTCTCTGCATGATATCAATGAATTATTGTATTAGATCTATGAAATGTCACTATAACTCGGCCATTGAAACTTTTCATTAAATTAATGGAGTTTTTCATATAATTTAATGAAAAATAAAATTAAATTTATTGAAAATTTCATACGATTAATGAAAAAGTTTCATTAAAAATATTTTCATTAAAACTATGAAGCTTTTTCATGTAGTTTAAGAAATTTTTCATTCACATGGTGAAGAAAACTTCATCAGTTTAGTCAACAAATTTCATTAAAAGTAGTCCAAGAAATTCCCTCTGTGTAGTATATAGCAAACTAGTCTAAAATAATTTAAAAAACCACCCTTTGTGTCTGAATGTTTTTCATCACCAACAATGTTGGTTTGATAGAGAAGAATTCTATTGCGAATCCTTGGAATTAGTAGAAAAGTATGGGTGTGAAGTGATTTTTCCATATCAAAACGAGATATCTATTGAAAATTGTTGAAACATACATTTTAAAGAACTTTAATCGGCAGATTAAACCACTTTTTCTTTGAAGTGATATAAATTAAACTATTTCTATTATTAGAATACATTCCTTGTTTTATTTTTTGATGTTGTGGTAGTTGTTGTCGATAGTTTTGTTTTATTTTTTTGGTTTGTATGTGTGTGTTTTAAAATGTATGTCAGACAAAATGACTACGCTGCACGGAAACATGAAAAATATAGTCAAGAGTTAGTTGGTCAGTCATTAAGTATTTTTTCTCTATGGTCACTACACTAAGAAAAATATCTGTAATGGCTACTGAAAATTTTGCTGGTATTACAAAAAATTTAACTATTTTGGGCCTTGTGATATGTTTTTGCTAAATTTGACAACAGATGTCTGCTGAACTGTAGTAAAGTGAAATTAGTATAAAAAACCAGTAGCCGCTACTAAATTTTAGTAAACTACAATTTAAAATGAATTTGGTAAAATTTGCAAAAAAAAAAAAATTCCTAAGTTATAGTACATCCAATAAAACTTTGCAGAAAAAAAAATTATAAAAGTAAAATAAAACGACTTTGTTTTTCAATCCTTACACTTTTTTCCTAATAGGTGAACATTATCTTAATTTTAACTCTGTAATACAAAAATTTATTTCTTTAAAATTATATATATACATTTTTTTAGATTAGATTAAATATTTTGCTAAAATCAGCAACAACAGTTAGTAGAAAATTAATTAATTTGTAAAATGAGAATAGCAAAAAATGTTACTAAACTAAAAAACTGTACTAAAAATAAGTACAAAAATAGTGTAGTGCGATTGAAAATTTGTTTTACACACAAAAAAATTGTTGCCAAGAATTAGGAGCATTTCAACTAATTAAGTTTTTTCACATAAATTATTCAAACAGTAAGTAAAGGGTGTTTTTTATACAGGTATAAAACTTTAAGCTGGCAACACTTTTTTATTTGGCGGCCATTTTGTCAGCTGTAAAGTGATTTATGTTTAGTTTGGTTTGGCATTTCAACATGAATAGACTGACGCCTGAACAACATTTCCAAATAGTGCAAATTTATTTTGCAAATCATGGTTCTGTTCGAAATTTCCATAAGCGAATTTTGTTTAGCGATGCAGATCACTTTTGGTTAAATGGATACGTCAATAAATAAAACTGCCGTATTTGAAGTTATGATAACCCTCAAGTGTATGTTGAGACATCGTTGCATCCAGAAAAACTGACTGTTTGGTGTGCTTTATGGGCTGGTGGAATCATTGGTCCGTACTTCTTTAAAAACGGTGCTGGTCAGAACGTTACAATCAATGGTGACCGCTATAGAGCCATGATTACTGACTTTTTCGTTCATCAATTGAACAACCATGTTGTGCAGGACGTCCAAAATGTCACACAGCTCGTGCCACAATTGATTTGTTTGAAGGAAACGATTTGTAACCGCATAGTTTCACGTTTCGGAGCCGTGAAATGGCCTCCAAGATCGTGCGAGTTAACGCCGCTGAACAATTTTCTGTAGGGATATGTGAAGTCACTAGTATACTCCGATTATCCTGAAACGATTGACCACTTGGAGGACAACATTCGCCGCGTTATTGCAAACTTACGGCCACAAATTTTGGAAAAAGACATCGAAAATTGGACCTCCAGATTAGACCGAGCCAGCCGTGGCGGTCATATGCCAGAAGTCATATCTAAATTATAACGCCATAAAATTATCTTTTGAATAACGTAAATGTCATGTCAATCTAAAAAATTCATCTTTGTTTTATTCCATTTCAAAGTTCTATGCCTCTATAAAAACACCCTTTATAAACAAGAAAAAACTTGGTATAATTCTTCTATAGGAAAACATAATTTTTACGAATAAACTTTATTAGTTAAAATTCTCCTAATTACTTGGCAGCGATTTTTTTGTGTGTACTAACTTGTCTTTCTGAGTGTACTAACTGCAATAAAAACATATGGTGTTTTCCAAGACAACTATCTCGCTACAGGAAAAAGTAGGTCGTATCAATGTCTTACTTACAATATTTATTATTCAATATAATGCGAATACAAAATGGAAACACTTTTAAAATGAGCGAAGTGGTTGTGGTTAAGATACATACTATCAAATTTTGCTCTTATTTTAAGTGTGTTATTTATAGTAACACAGTTCAATAAAATTTGAAAAATTTAATCCCACGGGGTTGTGCGACCTATAATTTCTAAAATAATTTGGGACGCAGATCACAAACATGGCCATAGAATTTTAAAGGTAGGTACACTGAGGGAATTATCTTCACTTCAGTAATGAATTTCTTAATAGCTTTAATGAATAGTGTCACTGGAACTCGTCCATTAAAACTTATCATATAATCTATGAAATAGGTTTCATTAAAGACTTAATGAAATCGAGTGAATTTTTTTTATGAAATTATGAAATTTTATAAAAAAAAGTTTATAAACAATTTCTTAATATTAATAAAATTTCTTGGATGTAAAGAAATTCTTCATTGAATCTAGGAAAAAATTCTATGCAATTGTTTCATTAATATCAGGAAGGATAATTCTTTCAGTGTAATGGCTATTGAAAATGTTCCTATTATTACGGGAAATTTAACTATTTTGAGCCTTGCGGTATTTTTTTGCTAACTTCTTTTTTTGCTAACTAAAATGAAATTAGAAAAAAAAAAATTATTAGACGCTACTAAATTTTAGTAAAATTTCAGTAAACTGCAATTTAAAATTAATTTGCTGAAATCAGCAAATAATTTTGCTAAGTTTTAGTGCATCCAATAGAACTTCACAGAATAAAAATTAAAAAAAGTAAAATGAAACGACTTTCTTTTTCAATAATTTACACTGTTTTCTTAATAAGTAATTTAATTTTAAATCCATAATAAATTATTTTATTCTTTAGTTTAAAATATATGTATAATATATTTCTTGTGATTAGCAAAATTGGTTTTTAAAAATTAGTAAAATTATTTTGCTAAAATCAGCAACAAAATTTAGTAAAAATTCAGTGATTTGTAAAATGAGAATACCAGAACATTTAAAAAAAATAAAAAATTTTACTAAAAATTAGTACAAAAATAGTAATGAGGGATTAAACATTTTTTCTATTAACTTTTTTTCTGAGTGTACATAAGCGGATAATTTGAAAATGCTGTATTATACAGCGGCTACTAAACAAGTATGAGACATAATTATGAAGATAAATACATATATATATAAAATATGTGATTAGATTTAATCTAAACTAACTAGTTTTTACCGTTTTGCTCGCATATTTTTTAATTTATTGGACATGAGAGATCTAAATGAACTACATTAAAGAAATTAAACAAAACAGATAAGAATGTAAAAATCCACAATCTACTGGAATGTAAAAATCTTTAGGTAATTCGCGTATGAAATTTACAAAAGCCTATTAAACTAAATGCATAAGATCCCGATGCGAATGATAGTCCAAAATAATTTGTAAATATATATTGGCCTGATTACGGTTGTCGTAGTCGTATTTCGACTCTAGTCGAAGTCGTTGTCGATTTTTATTTGTTGCGGTATTACGTAAATTTTTCGACTAAAATGTTTTTGTAATTGATTGAAAACAACAGAGTGTTGACAAATTTCTTAAATTTATTAATATTATGAAGCACTCTATGACGATCTGTCAAAAACAGCTGATTGGCGGCAATAAAAAATTTTTAATTTTGTTGTTAAATTATCAAAAATATAAAAAAATGCGAAGTATGGACTTATTTTTTTAACTTCAGATGAAAAATATGAGAGCCTATGGCTGAGACGAATGATATTCGAAGAAAACGGCTAAGTGTTGTTTAGCAAAATAACTCCGATCACGTCCAAAGTTTTACCTCGCATAGTACTTTTTGAGCTGATTTTAAATAGCAAAAAAAAATTTGTCGCCAGATCCCCCTTGCGGCTGGACGAGGCATTAAATTCCGAAAAGCTTTTTACAATTATTTCAAAAAGTACACATCCGATCATACATGTCATATCAAAGCTAATTAAAATATCTATTCAATAATGTACGATATGACCCTAGAATTTAACCTATTACAGCCTAATTTCTTTAATAAGGTAAAAAGATCACCTTATTAAAGAAATCGCCTAAATAAGCATATAAAAACTGTACAAAAAATTAGAGAACATTTCACAAGCTTTCATTAAAGGTATAATGGATTACCATATCTTTTAAAATAAAAAGGTTAAAAAAATCGCAAAAAATCCACATTGTCTAAATTTAACCTTTGATATTTTGTTTTTGTTTCAAGAGATATGTGGTCATATTGTACCTCAAAAGAAAGCTTATAAATCCGTCTATCCATTTCTATAAACTTATTAAGTACAGACACAGGCCAATTTTTGAATAAAAAGCACATTTTTTCTAAAAAACTGAAGTAAAAATAAGAAAATTTTAAACCGGCCTTTAATGGGTTAATTTATATTGACATATTGTACACTATTGAAAAGCCATTTAAAATAGCTTTCATACGACATGCATATTGTTATAAACGGACTTTTTGAGATACTTAAAAAACTTTTTTAACTTTAATGCCCAGCCGCAAGGGGGCGCCGGCGACTACAAATATTTTGTTTCTTGAAATCAGCTCAAAAATTAGTTTTTGGGGTAAAATTTTTGAAGTAATCGTAGTTATGTTTCTAAACTGCACTTGTTACAGATTTTGCCAATTATGTTTTTTACCCTAAAACATCCTCCAATTTCGCAAACAGCTTCGGTGCTATCATTTTTATTCTAAAAGTATTTAAATTTAATTAAAATTTCATTGAAATTTGCATTTTTAAGAATTTTTTGAATCTGTCGTGAGAAATAAAATAGACGACAGTCGAAAATGACAACCGTAATACGGAAATTGTAATAGATTTTCTAGCAGTGTTGTACATTCGTAGTTTTCGACAAACGTAATACCGTTTTTTAAAAACGACAAATTCTCACTACGACTACGACAACCGTAATCAGGCCGATTAAATATTTATATTATATTCATTTTAATACATTCTTAGTACAAAATAAAAAACTTGACTCAAAATTAATACAAAATAGGGTAAATTTAGGCAATTATAGAAGACGAGACGGACCGGATAGTGCGATCGAAAACGGAGTCCAATCCGTTTTGAGCACTACATTAGGGTCAGTAACAGTTCGTCATTGACGAACTTTAAATGGATTCCATTCAGCTTCGATGTAATGAAAGTCGAAAGTCGCAGATATTTTTAAAAAAATTCTATAAAAATGGAAAAAACGCCATTTGGAGCAAAATTTATGTCGCAATATCTCGAAAACCATTGGTGTGATTTAAAAAATTTCAGCGTGCCAAAATTAGTTCAAAATGAAGTGTCACACAACATATCTTTGTTATGAGAATTAATATAGATTTTCAAAATTCGAAAATTTTGGTCGGGTTAAGCTTTTCGATTTTTCTCAAATTAGTATCAAATTTTTTTTATCTATTGGTACAATAATCCGCACAAGATTGAATGAATGAAAATAATATATAAAGTAGTAAAATTCCAAAGTTTTAGTGCGAGATGAAATTTGTACGTTGTTTTTTTACCAGTTGTTACGTACAATATATCCATTGGGGTGGGTCAATTTGTTCGGGACCCAAAAACTTGACAGCAGAAACGTAATCTACGGAAAATGCTAAGAAGATTTCCCCAGAAAATATGGTTCTAAAACCCTAACGAGAAAATTTGTATATAAGATAAAAAAATTTCCCTTTTATGGAAACATGAATTGCAATTGGTTAAAGATTAACCTGTATCGCCGGCAGTGGGCTTGCTCAATAGGAAATTTTCTCAGCTTTCTATATCTGTGCTCTAGGCCGGGTCGATTTGTGGGGAGGCAAAAAAATCGCCCAAAGCTCAGTGAAAATCGTATTCTAGGGATCAAAATAAGAAACTTTGCGGAATTAACCATACCTCTAAAACGAATTCTACTACCCCGAAACTGTTGACTTTTGTCCCGTAGGGTCAAGTTTTGAAAAATCCCACTTTGACCCATGTAGAGTGCCCCAATCGAGTCCAAATGTATGACCGACCCCCACTAACTTTGAAGGGCCGATCCACCCATGCTCGTGGCACACCCCCCTGGAACTCCCCTGGGGGGTTCCCCATACAAACATTTCAAAAAATCTCCATTTTTGGCACTTTATTTTATTATTTTTTATTTATTTTATTTATTTTTAATATTTTATTTATTTTTTCTCTTTAGAAATTTATTTAGTCAGAACATATGTAAATGAAAAAATTAATTTAACTTAGTAATAGAAAAGAAAAGATAAAAATTACTGTTTGAAGTCTTTTTTGCTTTCAAGTCTGGGCAATTTCGCACGGCTCTCTAACGTCGCACAGTGCTTTGTTCCCATATAAGCAGGGTGCAAAAATAGAAGGAGTTATTGTATATAAATAAAACTTGGCATGCTATTTTCTTATTCCAAAATTAGAAAAAAAAAAAAATTTTGGACAAAATCGGTTCAAGGACTCGAACACCTCCCATACATCCTGAACTGAAAAATTTGACTAAATGCCACAATTTTATTCAAAAAATTCTGAATATTTGGCATTCTATTTTTTTTCATAAAAGTGAAAAAAATTAAATTTTTGGACGAAATCGGTGCAAGGACTCGTACACCTCCCATACATCCTGATTTAAAAAAATAGAGTTAAAGCCACAATTTTGATCTTAAAATTGAAAAACGTTGTCCTGCTATTTTTTTTTTGTCAAAGTAACAATAAAAAAAAAATTGGAAAAAATCGGGGCAAGGACTCGCACACCTCCTATATATCCTGAATTTCTAATTTTTAATAAAAGCCACAATTTTCGTCACAAAATTAAAAAAAGCTATCCACCTGTTTTCTTAGTTTAGAATAAAAATAAAAAAAAAAAAATTCGACGAAATCGGTGCAAGGACTCGCACACCTCCAATATATCCTAAATTTAAAAATTTTAATAAAAGCCACAATTTTCGTCAAAAAATTAAAAAAGCTATTCTGCAATTTTCTTTGTTCAGAATAAGAAATGAAAAAAAAAATTCGAAAAAAATCGGTTCAAGGATTCGCACATCCCACATATATCCTGAATTTTAAAATTTTAATAAAAGCCACTATTTTCGTCATAAAATTCAAAAACCTGATTCCTGGGTTAGAAATAAGGCTCCTTACGTTAGAAAAACTAAACTAAGATATAAAAAAAGAATTAGACAAAATTGGTTCAAGGACTCTTACATCCCGCATATATCCTGAATTTAAAATTTTAATAAAAGCCACAATTTTCGTCATAAAATTAAAAAACCTGGTTGCTGGGTCAGAAATATTGCTCCTTACGTATGAAGAACTTTTCATTGCAAGCGCAGCAAGGACTCATTTAGCTGTCATATATCCTTTTTCGTAAAAACGATATAATCCCTTTAAAATTCATCCAAACATCACAACTTATTCAAAATTTAGAAACAAAATTTACATGCATAACCTCCAAAAACCCAAAATTTTTAAATATTAAATAAAATCTTCAATTCTAGTTAAAAAATGGTAGAAATTAGTTATTGAACTGGAAATGAAGCTATTAATATCCGTACTAATTTTCATTTCAATCGAAGCAAGGTTTAAATTTGCTTCAATATATCCGTTTTCTTGAAAACGCTATTTGAAAACCTTGCTACAAAATGTTAAAAAGGTATTTGTGCTTGTATTAACTATTTAAAATTTCATTATAATCTATTTAGTAAAAATAATAAAATAGAACTTCAAATAAAATTCTGTATTACTTAAAAATTTATTAACAGTTTTTTATTACATGAAGATATATTTTTTACGGTTTCTGAAAATTATAAGACTAATTATAAAAACAAAGATATAAAAAAATTCATTACAAAATTTACAAAAAAATAATATGAAAAGATTATTGTTTTGGCATATAAAAAGATGTTTTAATCATCAGTACTTGATTCTTCCGAAGTATATTTATAACTCGAAGAAAAACTTGGTTCATCTGAATTAAAATTGTCGTTTAAAATATATTTCTGTATTTCTTCCCCGTAGGTTATAGCTTTAGTTTTATTTTTACTTAGTTTTCTCTTCGATGACAAAACCGGATCTGATGCTAACAGCAAATGGGTCATTAAATCCTTGTTAGTACTTTCCCTTGATATTTTTCTTGTATGTGCTAACCGTGCTTTTCTTATATGCTTGTGATTTGCTTCCAGTGCTTCCTCAGACAAACAACCTTAATAAAAAAAGTTTAAAAAATGATTTTTTATAAGTATAACAATAAATAGTGAACAAACCTATAGGTATTTCAAAAAACTGAATAACTTCACATCCGTGTATTAATACCTTGTGAACACTACTGGGCATATAATACCAATCATAGTGTGTTAAATATATGTTCTTGGTGCTAGTTAAAAGCTCTTCAAATGTATGGGTATTTATTGGTAACCCACAAGATAGCACCCTTAAAATAATAGCGAAATTTTCAATCAGTTGTTTATTTACACCAGTTATTTCCGCGGTTAAAGAACTGTTGGCAAAAAATCGCCGAGCAGTATTGCCATCGTTTGTTGTGCCAAATCCAGATTTGACTTGATCAATCATTAATCCCATTTTTACTTTAAATTCATGTTGAATTCTTTTTTTTGTTTCTAAAAACTCTTCTCTAGTTTCGTCACTAACGCGCCATTTTTTGAAACTAAGACGATATGCGATATGTAAGACACATTCCAAAAAACGTATCCAGGAATGCAACGTAGAAAGTCCAAATTTAAAACTATTTACATCTGGTTCTCTAACAAAGTCCATGTTGTTCATTTCTGTAGGACTTGATTTACATATAAAACACCGACTTGCTGAATTTGTATTGGTTAGTATATTTGCCACTGATCCGTCTATCATAGTACAATGCATGTCGAAAACAATTTCTATAACTTTGCCATTCTTTTCGATAATCACGGTTTCAATATTTTCAATAGCTGTATTTATTAAATTATACTCCTCCATAACTAGTACAGCATTTTCTTTAGCTAAAAGAAATTTTATTGGCCTACAATAATGGGTCGAACTTGCAACTTTGTTTGTCCAAATTTCCTTCTGTGTTGTCATGTTAATCATTCTTAAATAAGAGTATAAGATTAAGATTAACTTCGTAAAACTCAAGATTTTATAAAGCTTGATAGTTAGAATTTAGTGGTACTTACTTAAGTGGTACAAATGCTATAAAAAACATGAATTCATCAGTTTGGGTATCATCGGAAAATTTTTGTTTATATCTGCTATGTCCAGAACTTCCGTCCATACCCCACTTACAAATTACAGACAATTTCGATAAATCATCTGGCTCATCACATATTTCAATTAATCCTTCGGCTGTTCTGCGCATTATTGATTTCAAATTAACTGCTGCTGATGTTTCTGTTGCCGTAAAATATGGAACAATTTTTTGTTTTTCACTTTGCAACGCATATAACGAGGGCAAACAGTTTGGATGTAAACTGTTTATTGTATGGCGAAGGGTATTATACTTTCTTTCGGAAAGGTCTAAATCAATATATAAAGCCAAAGCTTCAGAAGGCAGAAAACTTTTTTTGATGCTTTGATGACTTGTAGTTTTTTTTAATTTCTGAACTGCATATTCTAATTCTTGAAGAGAATATTTTTCAATCAGTTCTGAAATTCTGCGATTTTTTACCCATCTTGAAGACTCATGAAATAGTTTTGTAGGTCTTCCTCGTTTCTTTGTTGATTGTGTGGTTGTAGTTGTTTCTAATGTTGCTGTTTGTAATATTGCTCTTTCTGGTATTGCTGTTTCTGTTTCTGTTCCTGTTGCTGTTGCTGCTTCGACCATTGATTTAGTCGGTCTACCTCGTTTACGTTTTGTTGATTTTGTTGTTTCGACCGTTGCTTTAGTTGGTCTTCCTGTTTTTCGTTTTGTTTCCATTAATGTAGTTGTTTCTAATGTTGCTGTTGATGCTTCGATCATTGTTGTTGTTTCCATTTCTACTTTCGATGTTTCACCTGATGTTACTGCTGTTGTTGGTGCTGCTCCTGTTGGTTTGTTTTTTTTTGCATCCAATATTTTACGGCACATTTTACTTGTGCTAGGTTGCTATAAACAAATTATTTTTGTAAATTTTTTTTTTCATAATTTATATAAAAAACTTACATCATCTGTCATTAAATCATCGGGATTGAAAACCGCCCAACTCAACCATTTCGAATATTTATTTTCAAGTTTACTTCGGGAATATTTACTCGCTTTCCAATATTCACTCATTTTATAACTAAAAATCTCAATTTTTTTTATTAAATTCAGCTTTTTAAAATTTGATATACCAATTTTGTCTTCTACAAACTTTTTTAGAAGAGGTACTCTGTTATGAGGAAGTGCGGATAACCAACAATCAACCAAATCTAAATTTCTTAAAATCAAAGTCATTACAATAATTATTAACACTATTTAATTTACTTTAATAAAAAACTATTAAATTATGTTTTTAAATTTATTAAAACAACTTGATATTATAATTCACTGCACTGAACAAATTGATAAATTTAAACTGACCTAGCTCTTCATAATTTTGCACTACCCAATTAAAAAAAAATGTACATAATTTTATTTAAAAAATAAGAAAATCAAATTGTGTCAAATTAAATTTAAATTAATTGATCATGGTTAAATCTAATTTCACGTAAAAAAATATAGCTTCATACAGTTTAATGTCGTGATTAATTTGAAAATTACAACATGTATCTAAATCAATGCATACACAATAGGACATTACAATACATGAATTCATACTTTTTTACTTGGGCTGTTGTAAAGTACAAAATAACGGCTAAGATTAGTTTAACCCTAACGCACGCAATGGTAATCAAAAAGTTTTACTGCGTCTAGCTCTAGCAGCTTTATTATTGGGTCTATTGATAAGAATACCATTTGTATTCCTCAATGCATTTTTAAGCTATTTAATTCTAATAAAATATATGGTCTTTAATAATTCATTCGGAAATGCTATTACTTTTTCGAAAACCTTTTATACATTATTGTACTCAATTAGTACCACCAATATCTTTTCTTTGATTTTAAAGCTAGATTATTAAACTTTTTGCCAAAAAGCATATAAGTTTAATATTAAAATTTGCAAATCATTTATGCATAAATCAAAACTAAACATATTAATACATAAGTTTAGGAAAAAAAAATAACAAAAAATACTATTAAGTGATTCTGTTTAACATATAATATTATTAAATTTTTCGATATAAAATAATATTAATTTATTTACTTCTAAGTCAAAATTGACTATCACAATGTGTTTACGTTATGATTTTTGAATATGTGTATGACGGTTAAAGAATGTAAAGCATTTCAATATTTTAAATTGTTTGTACTTTTGTTTTGTTCTAAATATTTTGTTGTTAACATTTAAAGAAAGATTTGTGAGAGAGAGAAATTATAACAAAAATATTAATTAAGTAAAGAGCTTGATACAATTTAAATGCACCTTGGTAAAGAGGTTATAAGAAGAAAAGAGTTGAAGTTTATTTATTAATACTAGTGTAGCCAATTTAGTGTTATTTAAATCATTTTGCGGGAAGATATGCATTTTGGTGTTTTATAGCTTTTTCGGTATCTTAAAGTAGCTTTTTATACATTACGAATTATTTAATTGTTACAAATTGCATTTATAAATGTACTATATAAATATTTTACATAAAAATAACCAAAAAAAAAAAAAAAATTCAAAAAAATTATATGATTATTATAAAATTATTTGTATATATTTGAGTACAAAATTACAAAATTTGTTTTATAACGTATCAGATATATCATAAAACAAAAAAAAAGTAATAAATAAATATAACAGATACGATATTGTTTGCTTAATTTTTAGTACAAATATAATGATTTTAGGTGTTACAAAAAACGACAAAAAAACATAATTATCGTCCGATAGGGCATCTTTTTAAATTTTTTTCTAACAGACAAAGGTCAAACCTAACCAGGAAAAGAAAATAAAAAAATACGGAATACATGTATTTTTTAAATATTTTACCAAACTTTAAAATTTTTTTGGGTTTTTACTAAAAATTAGCTAACTTGCAACGCCTATAAACAATAAAACATTTTTATATTGACTTATAAAATTTTTTTTTCTAAATCGAATATATTTTCTTGTTTAAATTAAAAAAAAAAACTAATAGTTTTATAACAAAAGTAAAATGTGACAGCTATTATTGCAAACCACCATATTTATAGTTCCAAAACTCAGGTTTAGGGTACAATTTAAAAAAAATATATAAAATAGTTCTTGTTAAAAAGGGCAACTTATCTTTAATGTTAATAGTACACATAGGTATAGGCTTTCTAAGAAAAATTAAAAAAAAATTTTTTTTTTACATGTATTTTTTTAATATTCCATCAAAATTTCGTAATAAAAACCTGTGAACAAAAAAAAATATAGTATTTCAAATATACACAAAACTCATATTTTAAATTTTTTTTGCACAAAAAATATTTTTTTTTTATTGAAAATATTCTCAGTAACTTAAATGTGCAAAAATAAAGATGTTATCTCAAAAAGTGAATTTTAAGCAATTATTTTTGTAAAACATAAAAATCAACAATTTTTTTAATAACATTTACATACAAAATTCTCCGAGTTTGGCGCCCTCTGGTGGCGTCAAAATGAGTCAAATCAAAAAAAAATACATCTTTTTTTTTTAATTACTTTATAATCTGTCGACTAAGGTATCTTTCATCAAAATCTGAGACACAGTTTTATTTTTGATTTTTGCTACGGGACAAAGCACTGTGCGTCGTCGCCATAACAGCCTCTACATTTTCCGGTATAACTCGTTTGGAAACGCTAGCTAGCAATTGAACGTGTCGTTCTGTTCCTTGTATGTGTGATGGAATTTTTGGATCATTAAACGGTGGATCATCTTGATTTAAATATTCTTTCAAAGTATCGTATGGAATGCTTCGAGTGAATGGTGGTTCAAATACGTCATTTATGTCATTCATATTGATCATTTCCGTGTAACTTGTGCAATAAAAGTTTATATCTGGTTTTTTATAAGCTCTAAGTCCCGTTGGGTCGTCAACATCGGTTCGATAGCGTAGAATTATCTTGATAGCACAGTCGCGCTTTTCTTTGCTATCATCAAACAACATTGATAACAAGATAATGCGCATAATATGAATTATCTGTAATTACTTTATTGACAATTTTGCGTAAACGAGGTTCTAGAAATCTTGACCAACTAATGAATTTGAAAAATAATCTACTACCGTACACGACAGAGCTGTAATACTTAATATTGAAGTACATTGGCACATAACATGTAATTATAAATTCAACCAGTATTCTTAAATTTGCATCTGGATTTTCCGTTGTCACATATAATCGTAATAGTCTAGCGGCCTTGGTGAGCCACCGAGAATGTACAATTTTCCCTGGTTTGATGTTAGCCAGATCCACTGAAACCACGCCGCTAGAAATTGCATGGGCCATGTCGTATAAGTACTTGGAATCGGTGGAAAATTCAATTTTTTCTGGAGCAGGGGGCATATTTTTCAACTCAATTTTCTGAAAGCCGTCCACCACCTGAAAATATATAAAAATAAAGCAATTAAAAACGGTTGACAATTATAATAAATGAGTGATAGCAATAACTTACCGGAAGAGTTTCACAAGTTTCGATTTGACGGCTCAATTTTCCGGTTGCCGATCTTGGTCCAGTGCTGGTTGATTTATCCAAAGCTTCAAACAAATGCCGAAACGGAAGTTCGTTGAAGTGTAGAAGGCAAACGAACCAATGCAATGGTCTTTTTAACAGCAATTCGAATCGTCGTATAATTCCACCGTGTGGGCCAGTGTTTGTTGGCTCACCGTCAACGCATATGCCAATTAATTCATTCAGTGATATATTTTTATCGTTAAAAAAATCATTTAATTTGGTTGTTTTGTATTCAGCGGTTTCATGTTCCAGTCTTACGTAACCAATCAATTCAGAATTCGGTTCTCTCAAAATAACAAGATGAGGTTCTTTTACCATCCTAGTATGATACTTCTCATCAATTGCATCTCTCGTTAAAGTATCATCTTTTCTGCCATCGAATGAAAATGCTAACAAATTGGTATCATCTAACCGTTTGCGAAGCACTTCTTGTCTGCATTTCTCTTTTTCTCGGCGAACTTTCGATTTATCCATGATGAGAGGTTTGCCATGGGTATCTTTCATTTTAAAATCTTGGAAAAGAGCGGTTCCCATTGCTGATGCTACTCTATCAGGCACACCAAATCTGTCACATACCAAGGCAAAGTTAAAACAATCGTATCTCTGTGTGTATTGTGAACTTGTGCTTATATCCAAATCTTCTTGAACCGGTGGCGGTGCGTATGTTGAATCATCGGGATCTTGGTATGTTGGCATTGATGACATAGACGTTGCTCCTTGCTCTTCAATTTCCATCGCAAATCCATCCATTGTTAGTCTTCTCTGATTATGTTGATCGTGCATAAACTCTTTGAGGCGTTCGGGAACCAAACCGCATGCACATGGAGCTGCCTTCAAATCGCATTTACATGTTCCAATGAAAAAAATTGTTTCCAGAGATTTTACATACTTCTTGGTGTTTGTTTCTATTCTTGATTTGCTCTTGATATTTGACAAGCAATCTATTCAATTTATTATATACACTTTTTTTCAGCATTATTTCCATACCAAGTTTTTTCCAAATTCCAATCAACTTATCTTGTACTTGAATAGTGAATGATTTATAGAGCAATTTTTTTTGTTCGCTCAAGTAAAAATAATATCTCAAAATATCCAGATGGGTTGGTAAATTAAGATCAGTCAAATCAGTAGACACACCAAAAACAGTAACATCATGCCTGGGTATATGACTCATTGGGTTTTCGATAGTTGTTGATGTTGTTATTGCTTCATCTTGCGGTGTAAAGGATGGTGGATTCATTGTAAACTTTTTGATTTGGAATGATTTTTTTTTTTAAATATTTTTTTATCTGAAATTAGAACTTCACACTTTGAGTTCTTCACAACGACTTAATGCATTCACAAAAACTGTTGCGTTATATATGGTCTACGAGGTAATAAAAATGAAATGGTAATTTTAATTCTACCTGTAACCGATTTTGTTGTTAAAACTGCCCATTAAATACTTACATGTAAATTAAAAGTTAATCTGACCACAAAATCTGTTAAGCAAGTGCGCCTTTTATTACTTCTGGAAAATCCTTTATGATAATTTTATGCTCAATTCTACCTGTAACCGATTTTGTTGTCAAAACTGCCCATAAAATACTTACATGTAAATTAAACGTTAATCTGACCACAAATACTGTTAAGCAAGTGCGCCTTTTATTACTTCTGGAAAATCCTTTATGATAATTTTATGCTTTCTGTTAAGCAAGTGCGCCTTTTATTACTTCTGGAAAATCCTTTATGATAATTTTATGCTCAATTCTACCTGTAACCGATTTTGCTTAAGTAAGTTTACGACATGCAGCTGTGTCTTGTGGTGGCTTAAAAAACCCACACAACCTATTTTACGACCTGCAACAGAACGACACGTTCAATTGCTAGCTAGCGTTTCCAAACGAGTTATACCGGAAAATGTAGAGGCTGTTATGGCGACGACGTTAGAGAGCCGTGCGAAATTGCCCAGACTTGAAAGCAAAAAAGACTTCAAACAGTAATTTTTATCTTTTCTTTTCTATTACTAAGTTAAATTAATTTTTTCATTTACATATGTTCTGACTAAATAAATTTCTAAAGAGAAAAAATAAATAAAATATTAAAAATAAATAAAATAAATAAAAAATAATAAAATAAAGTGCCAAAAATGGAGATTTTTTGAAATGTTTGTATGGGGAACCCCCCAGGGGAGTTCCAGGGGGGTGTGCCACGAGCATGGGTGGATCGGCCCTTCAAAGTTAGTGGGGGTCGGTCATACATTTGGACTCGATTGGGGCACTCTACATGGGTCAAAGTGGGATTTTTCAAAACTTGACCCTACGGGACAAAAGTCAACAGTTTCGGGGTAGTAGAATTCGTTTTAGAGGTATGGTTAATTCCGCAAAGTTTCTTATTTTGATCCCTAGAATACGATTTTCACTGAGCTTTGGGCGATTATTAAATCGACCCGCCCTACTGTGCTCATATTGAACAAATTCGTTACGCTGTTGGGGGTTTTGTCGAAACAATCATTTATTATATTTACAAAAACCCCCAAAAGCTTTACTTATGTAAATATTTTTTTTTATGAGCACAGATTGAGAAAGTTGAGAAAACAAACACGGGTAAAACAACATTTTTAACCTCTACAACATATCGGAAGTTCATTAAAATCAGCCGGTCCGGGTGGGTATAACTCCATTGCTAGATGACGAATTTGTTCAATATGAGCACAGATATAGAATGATGAGAAAACTTCCTTTAAAGCAAGCCTGCTACCGGCGATACATATTAATCTTTCATTAATTACAATGTATTTATGTGGTATGCATTTTTAAATTTTTTTACAAAAAACATGCCACTTTTATGGAAAAATACATCGCAATTGATGAACGATTAAGCGACCGACCCGGACGGGCAGATCTTAATGAATTTCGGATATGTTGTAGAAATTAAAAATTTAATGGACCCTTGTTTTTTTGAGGTGCACTATCTCATGTTTACAAAATATCCTAAGTTCATTAAAATACGCGAGTATTAAAAAGTTTGTGGATTTTTGTCAATATAATAAATTATTAAAATTTCCTTTTAAGCAAGCCTTATGCCGGCGATACACGTTAATCTTCCATCAATTGCAATTCAATTCCCCATAAAAGTGGCATGTATTTTAAAATTTTTTTTTATCCAAGTTTGATATAATTTTTATTAAATATAAAAATTATGATTCAAGTTCAACATCATTTGTTTTTTGTTAAACAAAAAACCGTGCAATGTTTATTTATTACTCATTTTGAAAAATAAACTTTTGGTTTTAATTTTTTTTTTAATTTAAAAGTAAAATATTTATAAAAATTATGTTTTTTCGACCTTTAATTGTGCAATGAAAATTATTTAAATTCGAGGCAATACTCTATAATTCTTTATTAGGATACTGTCCTCACAAATAATCTATAGAGTTTTTGTTTTCAAATTTATTAATTGACCACTTTCAATTCATAACTTCTTAACTGCTGGACCGATTTGCTCAATTTTACAATGCTCGGAGTGGACGTTCACTAAACTAAGCAACCCCGCTTGCATCTATTCTATTTTAAAAAAAGCTTTAGTTAAATTTTTTATGGTGAAAAATTCTTAGCAATAATTAAAAAAAAGCTATGATTATCACCTTTAATTTGATACCCATATTGGGATTATTTAATGATAAAAAGTATTTAAATTTTTTTTTGGATAAATATTAACTTTGAATTATGACGTGACGGCGAAAAACTAAAAACGCAGTTAAGCTATACGTGGTCTCTAATTTCGCGTGTGTATTGCTTTTTCGATGTGTGAGAAAAAAAAATTGGAATTTGTTGCAGGGTGTAATATAATAATTCAGAATTTTAATTAAATGATATAAAATGGAAAATTATATTTTTTAGTTTCGAATGGAATTTTTTACTTCAATTGCTGTTCTTAACTTCAATTGATAAATGAAAACTCTACACATTATTTTTTAAACTCCATTTCAAAAAATCCAAAACAAAAGGTTAAACATTGCAATGTGTTTTCTTTCGCTCGATACATTTTTGAGTCGTTAGTTTTTCTAACAGCAGTTTGCTAATATAATATTTAACATCATATAATTGTGACTCCCCAACATCCTGATAAGGATAGGCATTAAAGAGAGAGTGAGAGTTTTTATGTGAGATAGCTTTATTGTCTTTTTTTCTTTAAGCGCTTTGTGTTCGCTTAGTGGAATGCGACTTGTTTATCGATTTTCTTTTCTTCCAAAGTAGGGAACTGTTTGCACAAACAATTTGGCTTCTTATCCGATTTTCATACAATTAATATATTTCAAGTTTTTTGGATTTTTCACCAAAAAGCACCAACAGTTATTTACCTCCAGATAAATACTTTCATTCTAAACATATAAAGAGTGCATAATATTCTTTAAGACCTTTTCATGTAAAAAGATTTGTGTTAAAAAATCTTCGATTTGTATATTGTTTTCCCCAAAAACCGCATTTAAAGTTCCAATATTTTTTAAGCAAATAACAACTTTAACTTTACTCCTATATACATATATTGGATTAGTGGCTTTCAAGATCCTCTTTAACTGCAGCAAACAATTTAAAAAATCTTATTTTTGGAAATTTTAATTTAATTTTTGGGAATTGTGGGATTGATTACAGCAAATTTCTAATTCTGGCATCAATTTCACATTTGTGACTTTAAAACCTATTTAAGTCCAAAGAATCATTGGCTTATGTCTATTAATAAATATTTGATTGAATAGTGAAAATTTACATTTTAACAAAAAACGCAAATTATTAAAAATTTAATAATCTACATGGAATGTATTTTCCAACGATGCCATATATGTATTAGGCTGGGCCACATATGTATGGAGAAAAAAAAAATTTAATTTTTTTTATGGGCACGGTGACAAAAATATGCCAAATTATAAGTGTTATTAGGTTACAAAGTTTGGTAGCAATCGGAGTTAATGTTCTGCCTCCGGTTTAATGTTTAATCTTTCAAAAATGTACTTAAAAAAAACTTAAAGAATGATATACAAAGTTACTCTAATTAAGTTTATTTATTTGGAAAAGTTAGAAATCAATTGTAATTATATTTATTTAGAGAAAAAAAGCATGACAAAATTTTTTTTACAAAAGTGCAACAAAGGATAATCATAAAAATAATGAATATAAAGAGTTTATTTAGTGACAAAATCCTTTTTGCTATCGAATTTCGGCATTAATTTTCTTAATTCTATCTGCGTTTTGATGAAACCTTCTCTTGTTGTTTTGATGCACAAAGTTGATGATGCTTCACTCACAGCTTTGACTACTCTTTCTACCGCTTGGGTGTGACAGGGAAGGTGTAATAGTTCAATTCCTCCATTATTTTCTTCTTCAATAAACAGTCGAAGATTTTCTTCATTTACTGATTTTAATATAGGTGGTTCAGTGATAGTTTCCTCCCAATTCAAAAGATCAAAATATGATGATGCATTAAAGTTTATCGTTGGTATCTGAAAAAGCCGTAATTGCTTTGATATTGCTGATCTACTTTTCAGAATTCGATGGACAGCTAATTCACGAATGTGTTGCTGGGGATCTGTCAACATTGCAAGTAATAAGTTTTCAGGGTGTGCAAAGTAACCGTTTCTTTGAATTACTGGGTCGACAACGGCTTTCAAAGTTGTTGGTAAATATCGGCTTAGTTTAATAAGTTTAAAAAGGTGTCGTGATCCGTCTTTACAGCTGGGGAGAGTTTTAATAGAAAACCACACTGGAGCGTAAACCTTGACAATATATATTGCAAGAGTGGTAAGGTTTGCAGATGGGTTCTCAACTGAAATATATAGACGAAGAATTCTGTTAGCACGTGTTAGCCATCGAGCATGAGACATTTTGCCTGGTGATTTATTTGCCAAATTGTTTGCAGCTATACCCGTTGAAACTGATTTAACTATTTTGTACAAATACTTCTGATCTGCACTTATATCTTCAACACAAAGCTCTGGTAAGTTCGTGGGAATTGGTTGAAACTTCACTATAGGTCTTTTTTCACAATTTTCAAGTGCCTTGCCAATTTTTCCCAAAAATGTCTGTGGTCCTGATGTACCACCATCAACATGTTGAAACAGGTGTCTGAATGGCAGTTCATTCATATGCAACATACAAATGATCCACTGTAAGGGTCTACCGAATATTTTTTCTAGTATACGTATAATACCCCCAGATTTGCCAACATTTACATTTGTGCCATCACAACCAATTGCAATCAAAAAATCCATCGATATATCCGCATTCAAGAAAAAGTTGAATATTTCTAGTTCTATGTACTTTGCAGTGCCTGAAGAAGGTGAAACATATCCTAAAAACTTCGAGTTAGGTTCTTTAATTAATGAGATGTGCTCCTCTAGTACACATTGCCTGTACTTCTTTCCATCTTTTTCAGATAGAATTGAAGTTCGGTCTTTTCTTCCATCGAAATATAAAGCGGGTATTTGTGAAACGCTTTGTTGTAAAGTTATATTTTCTCTAGTTTTTTTTCTTTCTCGGCGAAGCTTATTTTTATCTATAACTACTGAACTCGTGTGCGAAATGAGCAGAGCTGCAGATGCGATAGCAGCTCCTGCCCTGTCTGATACTCCAAATCTATCGCATGTTTTTGCTAATAAACTAAAATCAATTGCCCCTTTTTTTGTTTCAGTTTTTGAAGGACGCAATTGAAATTGTCGTGTTTCTTCACAATCCGACTGAACACATTCGGTTTCAGATGCACTACTCAATATATCTGTAGGTATTTCGGCCATTTTTTGTTGTTTTAGATTAGATTTTTCTCGTAACAACTTTCTTTTTAATGTTTTTCTAATCTGCTTTGTTGTTCCAACATCTACGCTACTTATAGCCATTTGTCTAACCGTTCTTTGATCTATTATAAAACTTCGCTCTCTTTCAGGTATTTTTTTGTTTTTAATGCAAGCACATTTAAGAAAATCTCTGCACTTACATGCCGAAATATCAAACAAAATCTTACTTTCACAAAGAAACTTTTCCAACTTGTTTTTAGGTATTTTTGGGTGAGACTTCAAAAGATTTTTACATTTTAAATGATATGTTTGTAGCATTACCTTCATTCGTTTAACCTCTACTGTAGGTATAGACGATTTCTCCCATATTTCCATTAATTTTGCAACTACAATGGCTTCAATTTCCTTATATGTTGGCTCCTTTTTAGTTTTCCTCTAATATTTTAAGCTATGACGGGTCCACTCATAAAATTTCATCACATCTTCATAAGTTGGTAATATATTATCTTTCAAATCACATAAAACACCAAACAAAGGACACCTCCAACTATTTCTGGTACGCTCCATTTCGCAAACGATAAAATAAACAAATAAATGACAGCACTCTACAACGCAACACTAATTATTTTAACGATCGCGGCACACTTGTCTCATCTAACTCCGTGTTGTAAGAATTAAAGATTGTACGGGGATTTCCCTATTTTGTTTTTACATTGAACCGTTTAGATTACATATACAAAAGCAGAACGTTTTTTAGTTTTTGTAATATATAAAAAAGCAGAAGTTTATATTATTGTTCCTTAGCCGTAACCATAGCCGTAACCAAAATTCAATTGATATATGGGCAAATCCCAGAAACAGTCCACCAACAAAAAATTTAGTTAGGGACTTTCTATATTAAGGTAGCGATATGTAAATGCGTGTTCTGGGGAAATTTAACAGTGTGAATCCACATTGTAAAAGTACAGTTTTATATCGGGATTACCTCTATATACCGATACTTAAAAATATTTTGCATAAAACTTGTATAGATATGTAACTTTAAAAGTATTATTAAAGTGATGTCAAAAATCTACTTTTTCCAAAAATTCTATCGCTATCCGGAGGCAGTAAAACTTAAAATAATGCAATAAAATTTTATATACAGATTAGCTATACCATTTAGCACCTTTTTATCACTGAGCCTCTCAAGAAATGAAGAAAAAAAAATTTTGACCCAGCCTAATATGTATGCGAAAAAAGGCCGTTTGGCCAAAATGTCAAAATTCAAGCTTATTAATGACAATAGTGTATCCAACTCTATTGATTCATTGGAGCATCGTCGGAATGTGGGTTGTGTGACACTTTTCTATCGATATTACCATGGGAGATGCTCATCTGAGATAAGTGAACTTATTCCACGAGCCCGAGTTTTTATTCGTAATAATCGCTTATCTAGTAGAGCACATCCGTTTGTAGTTGATTGTCCTGTGTTTCGCACAACGCATTACAGAGAAAATTCGTTTTTTAGTCGAACGATTCGTATATGGAACAAACTTCCCGCAGAAGTCTTCCCTGTTACTTACAATTTAGAAAGATTTAAATCAAATATCCACAAACACTACTCCCTCTTTCCTCCCTCCCATACCCTATTTTCCTGATCATTACAATGCACTGCATGAGTAGGGGGCATCCCTTGAATATTGGTTAAAATTAAAAAAAAAAAAAAAACATATAAAAATATATTTTTAAATATTGACCTTTATAAAATTAGATATTAAGCATATATGCTACAAATAATAAGATATGATAGATCTAATGTCATATATAATAATACATTTTCGCCTATAACTTAATAATGTTTTATTACTTTTTGGATAAAAACCACATTTCTAGGCCAAAAAAATAAATAATTGCCACACACGCGCTTTTTCGGCAAAATTCTTCCATTTTAGAGATTTTTTAGGTTTTTGGGTCAAAAAAGTTGTAAACAGTAATTTTTTGTAAATAAACAACACAAACACAGCTGATGATATAACAGCAGATAAAACCAATTTACTCAAACTTACACAAAACGGTCTGGGCTTCTTCGGGCAAGAAAAAGTAGAATATTACTTTCTCTTGACCGCTCTCATTTACCCAACCTTAGAGTTCACGAAAGCTTTTAGGCAAAATTGTAACACCACGAGATCCAATTGCTGACTACTCAAACACACCTAGTATTTAATCATATATGATGGAATATAAGCAATATAACATAAGATATAATAATTCATACTATCATATGTGCCATATGAATAATACAACTCAAGATAAAATTATAAATTCCGATAAAAAAACGATACCCGATTAAATAAAATAATATGATGCTTTATATAAATTTAAATGGGCCCATATAATTATATAAGTTTGCATTAGTTTAGTTCTAATTTGATAATATCAGCGATACATTTAATCCGATTTTATATAGTGGTATAAATTTATATCTGAACTAGTACAAACATATACAAAATAAGCTATAGTTTTATCCGGTTTTTGAAATTAAAATCCGAAATATTTGCAGAAATATTTACCGTCAAATACCATGTTTGCTTCAACGTTAATCTTTTCAGATCTTAGTCACTTGCTAAAAGTTTACGACTTTATAATTTGCAGCAAATTCCTTTCCATATAGAAATTTTATTTTATTCATAAACTTATCTTGAAATTACCTAAAAAAAATAAGTTGTTTCTAAAATAATTTTGAAAAAACTAATGAATATTTTATGAAGTTTAGTAACTTACAAAACTAAGTTAGTTTTTTGCTTTGAAAAATCTAACACTAAATTAAAAACTCCTAATGTTACAAATGAAACAAGTTACAGATGAAACAAATTTTCTTCGACTTAGTATTTTTGTTAAAAGTCCCATATAAAATTATACACAAAATGAGATAGGCAATTGTACTAGCATATTGAAATATAATTGACAAATTTTATACTGTGACTCTGCAAAGCGTAATATGCAATTTTATCCAAAATTAAATTGTGTTTTTTTAAATATGAAATGATATCTATAAGTATATTATTTTGTATTTTACAATGTCTATATAACGTTATATTTAATTGGATTAATTTTATCTTATTTTAAATGCAATATATACTGATATATTCTCTGCCTATAAGAGACAATTATATATTGTTATATGTATATAACTTCATAAATAATGTTATATGCGCCTAATGACTACATTATTTTTTTTTTTGTAAACATTTAAAAAAAAAAATTTGATTCAAAATTTAATTTTTTCTGCGATTTAAGTAAATACAGTTAATATCAAAATATTTTATTCGATCCACCAGAAATTGTCTTTTTAATATAATTAAATCCAATGCGATCTTAAATTAGATATTATCCCAATTTCCCCCAATTTTGAGATAAATTTTGGTCTTATTTAATCCAGTAATATATTTGAGGTATCTAATTGGATACTACTGGATACACCAAATTTTAGGTTTACATTCTTTTAGTCATACTCTCAATTAACATTAAAATTTTGCTCATCTTTTGACAAAATAATCAATGTTCATAAAATATCTGGGAAAGCAGTTGGCCCATACAAAAACACGAATTATATTTTTTTTTCTTTAATTAAAACTACTATATTACAAAAATAGCAAACAGCATCTACAAATTAGACAATGTCAAAAATGTTTAAAGCTTTTTATATACGTAGTGTACCGTTCTTCATATTTTACACATTTTTTAAATAAAAAAATGCATTTACTCCAACATTTCCTAATGGGTTAATGAAGAAGAGCTAAAAAGAGCAAGTACCTTTAAGCCATTATTGCCTATTTCGTATCTGAATATTAAAAAAGGAGCAATTAAAAAAAAAAAAAAAAACGTAGCTAAATCCAGGGAAGAGGTGCATCAATTTGATTTTCCTAGGCCAGGCCGGAAGAGAAAACAAAAACTCTATAGATAATTTGTTAGGACAATATCCTAATAAAGAAATATGGAGTATGGCCTCGAATAAATAATTTTTATTGCACAATTAAAAGTCGAAAAAAAACATAATTTTTATTTTTTAATAAACATCAAACTTGTATATTGTTACCTCTTTCAAAACGTGTTCTGATGATGGGAACCTAGAAAATTCTCGAAATAGATCTATCAACACATTCCTGAAAGTGGTCAATTAATAAATTTGAAAAAAAATTGTTTAGGACAATATCCTAATAAAGAAACATAGAGTATGGCCTCTAACTTGAATAATTTTCATTTTCATTGCACAATTAAATTTCTAAAAAAAACATAATTTTTATTTTTAACAAAAATTATATCAAACTTGTATAAAAGACAAAGTACGGTCTTGTTTACTACTCCCCCTGTGCATTTTGTTTTAAAAACATGTGTACAAATAAAAAGGCGAAAAAAAACAAAAAACGTGTATTGAATATCTACCAACGGTAGACCTTACACACAAAAACCTAGTTTTCAATTTATTTTTTGATCAAGGGTGATAATCTTTAACTTCGAGCTCATATATTAGTTCTCATTTAGTGAGAAAACTAGTTTATATGAATGCTTGATGTTTGCATGAGGTAACAACTCTTTCAAAACGTGTTCTGATGATTTGAACCTAGAAAATTCCCGAAATAGATCTATCAACAAATTCCTGAAAGTGGCCAATTAATAAATTTGAAAACAACTCTAAACAACTCAAACTCTATAGATTATTTGTTAAGGCAATTTCCTAATAAAGAAATATAGAGTATGGCCTCGATATTGAATAATTTTCATTTTCATTGTAATATTTACATATATAATCATTAGGGTGGTCTTTCGTTGTATGGCGAAAAATAAAAATGAGATTTTGACTGTACCCCCCTCTTAAAATATTCGATAGGGTGTCAAAATACGCCACGCAAAAAATTAGAGTTCTAGCATAACGGGAAGATGTCCCGCATCGCCCTTGAAAATCGGGCCCCTTGAAAAAATGGGCATAATTTAAAAAAAAATTACAAATTTTTTTTTCTTCAAAATTAAAAAAATATAAAATAATTTTTGTGTTGGGTTTAATCATAACTCCTCAGATAAAAAATATTACTTTCCCAGAAAATCGCTAACTTACCCAAACTTTGTGTCAAAAAAATTAATAAATATTTTGGGGGTACCTCAAAGTGACTTTTTTGCATTTTTGAAAATTTTATTCAACAAAAATCAAAAACCTTGTGTTTGCTGTCAAGTATTTTATTAAACACATGCCTTACGTATAATGCAATTCAAGATATAATTATATTTGACATTAAATGATGTAAGATATAATTATGTAAGATTGCATATATGACACAAGTTTAACAATTTAGTTTGCGATACAATATGATTATATATGATCCAACATCATTAATTTTTTTATGCATATAAGATTTAATTATATATTGTTATATATAGTTGTCTAAATTATTTTTCTTTAACATTTTTTAAATTTTATTAAAAATATATGTCGTGGTATTTAAGTAAATCTAATTTAATTTCAAAGTATCTCATTAGATACACCAACAATTACTTATCTTTATTGATCTAATTAGATCCAAGTAGATCTAAATTAATCCCATGGAATATTTTGCGATCCATCAGGATCTTAAATTAGATATTTTTGGATACCCCGATTTTGAGATCAATTTTGATCTTATTTAATCCCGTAATATATTTGAAGGATCTAATAGGATATTTCTGGATGCCCTAATATTGCTATAAATTTGGGTAGGAATAAATATCGATATATATCAAATGAGATCTGATTTTGAATTTAAGATGTAAATTGTTTTTGATCGGGTATTTAAAACTAAAAAATTTTATAAAAAAAATATATAATAAACTTGGAAAAATACACCTTAAAAAAAAAATTAAGTTAATATTTCGTCAGAAAATCTTAACAAATGCAACTAAAAGCTTAAAAATCCGAAGAAAAAGTTTTTAAGCTCAAAATCGGAAATCAAGAACTAAAGCACAAAAGTGTGGAAAAGGCAAAAAAAAACGGAACAAACAAATTTTCACAGGTTTTTATACTTGCTGGCATTTTAAATTAGACCCCCTGTCAAATTATTCCAAAAAATGCTTATTTCATTGAAATTTTCAGATTGAAAAATATTCGAAAATGCCGAATTGTTAGAAAAAAAATGAGTAAGAGTAGGTGTTCAGGTGCCGTTACAAGTAATATGAAATATACATTTTCCGGAAGGTGAAAATTCGGAGCAGTTTTTTATCAAAATCGAGGCTTTTCCTGTTAAAAAAGTATGGTTTAGTTCTAGTGTCAAATATTTTTCGCCCTGAATCTTTAGGTAGAAAAAGTATATGTACAAAAAGTACATGTACTCAAAAGAGCTCCCCACTGTATGTATCGTATACAGGAAAATTTCTAGCATTCGACAAAGTCAGTTAAATAATTACAAATACAAAAAAAATACTGTTAGTTAAACGTTGCTGCGATATACCTTTTTTTAGCTGGAAAGTTGGTTTGGCAAGCAACATATATATTGCTTTTTTAAAGTAATGAACAATCCAGTTTGTTTAAAGGGATTTTCTAAAGCAAAAACGTGTTTAAAATTAAAGTTTAATAATAAAATTCTAAAAATGTTCTCTAACCACGTATTTAAAACAAAATTGTAAATTAACTTTTAATTTCCTTTAAAATACTTAGTTTTTTCTGTGTTACAATAATTGAATTTTCTTCATAAAAATGTTACAATTAATTTAATATAAACGCAATAAAAATTACAATTTAATTAATTTTCTTTTACTACTTTTTATATTCTACGAACACACGCTCACACATTCCCTTTGAACAATGATCAGAGGAAAAATTTAGCAAAAAAAAAAAAAAATCACTATCTTTAAATGTCGTTTAAGCCCCGTTTACACTATCACACATGTATTTATACTTTGCTTCACACAAGTATAATGAATAGTGTGATAAAATTTTCTGTCTGTCAAAAAATATAAAAGAAAAATCGTTTGATTGTTCAGACTGTTATCGACACACACAAAAAATACATTTAATACATTCCACTATTTGTAGATTTTAATATTTGTTTACTTTTATTGGTGTATAATACCACACCTGTTTTAAGAAATATTTCAAAAAATAAAGCTTGTCAGATAATGTGTACCGATATTTTGACATGTGTGTAACGAATTGTGTTCTTCACATACATTATACATTTGCTGTATAGACCACATTTTTGACATGTATAACACACTTGTGTTATTATGTGGACGTGGTTTTAATGCTATTCAATTTAACTTAATTCTTTTTCTTTTTTATTGTAAAATACTCATTCCTTGATATGAAACACTATTATTAACGTGTAGCAACAGTGAATCTGTGGCACTATATATGTATACATTGGTGTAGTAGTACTTTCAACACTATGTTAGAGCCAACTTTGTGCTATTGAAGTAAAACACTCGAGGCATTAGAGAAAAAAAAGAAAGCTATTACAGTCGTTCTATCGCCTCTTTCGTTGTGAAAAGCTTATAGAATATAGTCAAAAAGGTTATAAAACTGTTTAATTTTAAACGGTTATATCAAAATGAGATTTACACGTTATTGCGGTTAACAAAAAGAAAATAATAATATTAATAAAATAAAAAGAAATTCTTTTTACAAAAGATTAATAACCAACCGCAAGAAGAAGATGAAAAATATAATGGTATTAGACAGATGTAAGAAATTCACACATTGTTAAAAATGCATACAGGTATATATGTGTTTAAAGTTTGTTTACAAAGTAAGACTTACAAGGAAGGCATTATTGGGATGTATGCTCGGATATTTCTATAGCTTTGATCAGTTTTAGAGGGCTCGTATATGATCGATGTTGTAGCTGCCGTAACTGATATCTAGGGTATCACAAAATAGTACAAATATTTGTTTTTTTTACAGCATTTGATTGACATCTGAGTGAACACATGTCAACTCAACCAAAAAAATTGTTGTTAAATGATTAAATGAAATCCACCATAACGTTCTTACTCGACAAGAAGTCGACGAAATAAGAAATTCAGATTCCTGAACATTTCGGTTTCCGAAATTTGACGTCATGAAAATTACTAAAACCTTAAAATTTTACTAAAGTACCGGTACAAAATAGACTATAACTTTTAAACTATCTAAGACACAAAATATGTGTTTGCCTTATTTTCTGGGTTAAATTCTACTAATTAATATTATAAGCAAATTGATTTTTCTTCATGGAAGGGTCAAAGTTGATGTTTTGAGGTGTTGAGCTCAAATGTCCATATCTCTAAATTAGGCATTTTTTTAAATTCTTAAAAAATATATGGAATGGAATTGAAACACTATGTTTAGGAATCGAAATGGGATGGAAAGGGAAACTAAATTTGAAATATCGGAGTGTACTAATTTCTTTGATCACATAAAAAATACAAAGTCACCCTGTGACAATTTTATAAAAATTATTTTATCTGGATACCTTCCGAACTTACGGCAATTTCAATTATCGGAGTGTGTTACAGTTATAATGTTTAATAAAAATGTTGCGATATCTTCCTTAATCTTTGAGATAATATACTCTTATAAAATTGTTAGTAGGGAATGTGGTGTACCATGAAGCGAGTGTACCCTAAAACGTTACATTTTTTGCGTATATTTAGTACTTTTCGCAAAAATTATCTTAAAGACAGTGATTTATTTAGCACAGCCGCCATGTTTACCATATATTCCTTGAAGTGAATAGATACAAAGAAGTAACTGGTGGTGTACCTTGAAACGGTAAAAATAAATATTCAGACAATTCTTGAAACCAATTAAAATATTATAAGTGCAATATTTTTGTCAGAGCTAAAAAAAATAATAAGAAATGAAACACTTAAGTACTGAAAATTTGTTCAATACACTATCATAAAAATTTTTGAGTGTACCTTGAAATTGATATATTTTTAGTAAAATTTCAATGCTGTTTCGATTAATATATTAACAGCTATATATCTGCAGAAATGACATATAAAAATGTAAAATCCCAGTTTAAAGTGAGATATTTTTGTCTATAAACGGGTTGAAATCATCTGCATTAAAATGTTGAACAAATTTGAGAATTGCAAAATAATCTTCAATTTTCACATTATTGAAATTTCGTTTCAAGATACACTTTTGGATGTACCTTGAAGCAGTTAGAGTGAACCTTAAAACATTTATTTTTATACAGGAAACATGTTGTATTTACACCACGTTTATCAGTTTTTATTGAACAATTTTATATGTTTTGTATTATAAATATAAAAATTGTTTTTTCAGACTTTCCATGTCCCCATATATTCAGTTACAATATTGCCCCACCTCAAGTCCAAAAATCTAATATCTAAATTAACTGGAACTACGAGTACATTCGTTTTTTTTTTATGAAATAATACAAAACAACTATTGTGACAGTTATTTAAAAATAAACATCTGATGAAAATTGAAGTATTTTTTTAAAGTTGTTGGAAGCAGTATTTTAATAAACAACTACCAAAACAGTAATTTGGCAGTAAACAGTTCATTTTTGTTAGTTATTTAAAAAGAGAAATTTTTTTATTATAATTAAAAGAAAAAAATATTTTTTATTAAAAAAAGTATGTTTTACTTTTAAATTTTAAAAAATTAAAACCAAATGTTTTTTTTCCATCTTTTATCATAAATTATGATGTAAGCAAGATTATTCAAGTTCAAGTTCAAGTTCAAGATCATTTGTTTTTTGTTAAACAAAAAACCGTGCAATGTTTGTATTGCTCAAAAAAGTTTTGCCCTCTAACTAATAGCAGAAACAAATGATCTTGAACTTGAATAATCTTGCTCACATCATTAAAAAAATATTTTTGAAATACCTCGAAAATAACTGTTAAAAACGATTTTTTTTACTAATTTTTGCAGTTGATTTGCAATAAAAAAACGCCAGTTGTTTTTACGACATTGCTATTTGTTTTTAATACATTTGTTAGTTGGTTTTCTAAAGTTAAAAACATTTTTAGTTATTTTAAAGGTCATTACGTTTGTCGCCTTTTTAACTAAAATTTCAGTTGTTTTAACTGCCATTTTCAGTAGATTCGACTGCAAAACTTTTTTGAGTGTAATTGCTTTGTAAATATAAAACACAAAATATCATCATGGTAAAATTATTTAATTTTTTAGAATATATGAATCTTATAAATTTAAAACCAGTGTAATATCCTTTTTTTAATTTTTCCTATAAAATTGGACTTTGTAAAAAAAACGTATAAAGGAAAAGTGTGCTCATACTCGTACATTAACTATTGGGACTGCGTTTTAGATTGTTTTCTGAATGCTCATATTGGCATTTAAAAATTTAATTCATGAGCGCTTTTTAAAATAATTTTAAAGCTTAACTTTGCAATTGTTAATTTTTTTGAACCACTCAAAAACTTTTAGGTGAATTTTTTTTAAGCTACGACCCTAAAAAATATAATTTTAGATTGCTGGACACGAATTTATTTTAACATTTAAACATTAAATTAATAACAGAAATATATAAACCCAGGAAAAAACTAAACATTCCAAAAAGAAGGTGATACCCACACTTGCTTACATATCTCATTGCCAAATTTAGTAACTGCAATACCAAACACATTCCAACGTTCCATCAAAAAAGCAAGTAGTATTGTAATCAAGTAGTATTGTAATCAAATCAATTGTAATCAATCCTTTAAATTTAAACCTGAAAGCATGAACTCAATAACAAAGTAATTATTTACTTAAAAGAAAATAACAATGTTATTAACTTATATGTATAAGTTTTCGAACTCAAGAAGTAATCATATACTTTTTCTTAATAAAAGGACGTTATTGGAAGTAGTTCCTCATTTAAAAAAAAAGTTATACAATTTCTAAGAATTTATCTTATATATTTTTGTTGAAACAAATTTTTATTTGCTGGAAAATAATACTAAAAACCGAAATTGCATCTTGCCTAAATCTTGGTAAACTGTGGTTAGGTATAAATTAGGGACGCGCTAATTTATACTTCATATTTTCTTATTTTTTCTAGGGAACTATTTTTTTTTTTTTTTGTGTAAGTACTTCGTAGTTTTGCAATGGAACTATTTCTTTATTAAAAAATGTATGTAGTTCTTACAAATATAAAGTAAATAGTTCTTCGGTAAACAATATTAAACAATTCTAAAGAATCAATTATTTTAGTCTCACGCCCTGTTAAAAGAATCGACTAGGTAATCTAGTAAGGAATGCGTTCTGCCCAATATGCTTGATTACAAACCTGCTTACCTTTTTGAAAATTTTTTGCTGGGAAGGTAATGGTATTTTAAGAGTAATCATATTTTTGATTATTTCGGTAACGGTATTTCAAGGGTTACGCTATTTTATTTATTTCGGTAACGTTATTTTAGCGATAACGGTATTTTAGTTATTTCCGTAAAGATTTTTTAAGGTTATAGGATATATATTCAGTTCAAACGGATTTTGAATCCACAAAGCTATTTTAAAGGTATTGACTGCCAACTCTGATTATAATGATTATAATTATCATTTAAAATTTTTTTGTTTGCATTGGAAATTAAATTTTAATGGTAATGAAAAATTCCCAAGTTTGTGTTATTTGAAGTGTAATTTTTGTTTGTTCTGCACTCGTATTTTTAAGCTTAATAAAACTGTTATTATATTTATATAGTACATTTGAACTTACCTTGCAGCTACAGGTGTTATAATCCATAAATAACCATTTGTATTTCGTTCTATAGATGAACAAGGATGTTGCCTTCTATACGGAGTAAAGTCATCTAATGTTGTAGTTGTTGTTTGTTTGAAGTCACGCTGTTGAAGTGTTGATGATTTTTGCTGCCGATGCTGCTGCTGTATGTGTTGTTGTTGTTTATGTTGTTTATCTTGGTGTTGTTGAATACCATTCAATTTACTTAGATTAGTACCAGAATTATTCATACTAACATTTAGATCACTACCCATGGACATTGTACGTTGACCATTGTACGTAGGAGTACCTACCAGATCCATTCCACCATTAGTGGCATTTGAATATGTTTTGTTGTTTGTTGCCGTTATACGTTGTTGGTCCATATTATAACCAGTTGCTGGTATACTACCGGATATTGTACTTATAACACCCAACATTTTGTTCGGAGGATGATCATTAATATTGCTTTGATTATTTTCTAAGTTTTTGTTATTACAACTGATACTGTTGACGTGATTGTTGTTTGTTGAGTTGTGTTGTTCACCAATGGCCAAATCATTGTTCGTTAGAAATGGTAGGGTGGAATTGAATGTCCCAGTATTTCTTGGCAATGTAGCATACGGTGAATTTAAATGTAATTGTGAGGTACGTAGACATTGTGGCCTTTCTATAGATGCATGTGTTGTAAGTTTATGATGATGATGTTGCGAATGTTGCTGTTGTTGCTGGTGGTGTTTTTGTAAACTATTATGATTGTGCATTATAAAGTCGACATCATTTTTAGTTTGCTGTTGGGTTGATGATGGCGATGGTATAGATGTTGCTGTGGCTGTTGTTGTCGTCGTTGTAGTAGTTTGACTTAATACTCTGTTTGCTGCCGATGTTGTTGCTACTGTTGTTTGTTTTATAGTTGTTAGCGGTGTTTGTGAGGAAATATAGGATTTAACTAATGATTGTTGTTGACCACTAATGTTGCCATTTTGTTGTTGTTGTTGTTTATGTTGTTGCCTTAACTGTCCTGTGAATAAATTAGCATTTGTGCCAGAAGTAATTTTTATATCACAACCGCTAGAACTAGCACAATCTGTGTCAACACTATGCGAGGATGCCACACGAAAAACATTTGGCACTATAGGATAATCGCGCATAATATTGTTTTATATCTTTTGCACTAAATTTTCCACCACTATCCCAACAACAACTGTTTAAATCTAATATCGCGCAACAAAAAAACAACAGACACACACACACACAGATGAAAGAAAAGTTAAACAAAATTTAGATCATAAACTTTTCCGTAGCGTTTTTTTCTACTAATGTTCCAACAGTTCTATACAAACACTAACACACGCATAGACACTGACATACACTTTAACGCGCACACAGTAACAGAGCAACTTTTAATATATGCAAAGCGCCGCAAAGTATGCAATGTATGTTTTGTGTTTTTGTAATTATGAACAATTTTTGCACAACTTTAGTAACTTTTTTTCTGTCGCTTATTCTCTTGTTGAAAAATTTGTGTGACTTCTGCTTGTTTTTATTGTAAAATTTTGAATATTGTAGTTTTATTTTTCATTGCATTTTTTTTTAATTAACTTGATTATCCTGTAGCGTTAATTAATATTTAAAAAAAATCCACTTTAACATTAATTTTAAAACAAAAAAAAATTAAGATAAAATGTCTACCTAATAAGATATCTTCATCAACTGTGAATGGTTAAAATAGTATAAATTAACTCACGTCAATGGATTCGATGGATATTTTATAACCAAATTTTGCAGATATATGGAACCATGCTTCATTAAAGGGTTAACTATCTTTAGAAAATAGTGTAAACAACAATAACACTGCGCAACTCGAATACTAAAACAAGAGTATCGACCATTGATCCTAAATATTTCGGCCACGCTGACTTTAATGGCGTTCCAAGTATTTTCACTTATGCGCCATATTTTTCGCATAAATATAGTTAAAACTGAGAAAAAACACAGATTTATTTGTTAATGCTGCACGTTTATTAACCAAATTTAATACCCGAATGTTAATGAAGGTCTCTTACGAATTTTCCATAAAAAACTGACGTTATTTGATTTTTTATGTATAAAAACTGCTTTAAAACATGGAAAACTTTAATGCTAATTTGCGAAAAATCTGTCCCATAAGTAAAATAAACTGGGGATGCCATTGAAATCAGAGTGGACGAAATATTTAGGATTAGTGGTCGGTAATCTTGTTTTTGATATTAAGGTTCTATTTTGTAGCGCTGTGTAATTAAACAACTACAAAAATATAAACAAATAGTTTATTAATAAATATTAAATATTATTCTAAAAATTTAGTGGTCATTTCTTTTTTTTTTAAAGACAAAAACCGGGTGCTGGCATGGAGCCATGGGAGCAATTTGCGTTTTTTACACACGAATAAGTGCTTTAGTCTCTGGCGTAGTCGGATTTTTAAATTTGTGATTTGCATTACAATTTTACGAGGGTAAACTTAAAAATGACAAAAAAAAGCCCGAAAAACTCGTTGATTTTTATTAAAAAAAAAAAATATTGGACAAAAATTTTAAAATGTCTCTACATCAGAGACTTAATTTTTTAGTCCTTTAAAAAATGAAATAAGCCTGCTCAGTTGCACCCGATTTCCAATATCTTATTTTGAGAAAAAGGCATTTAAAGTAAATATCGCACAATTAACACATAGCGCAAGAAGTTTGTTTAACGAGCTGTAACTTATTTTTATTTCTGCAAATGTTTCGCCAAAATGTTCAGAGTATAAAGAAAAATGTACAAACTGTTGATAATTGAAATAAAAAACCAACAAATAAAGAAATTCGAGTGATTTTTAAACCCCTTAAGAAATTTTTGTAATTTATTTTGCTTTAAAGATCCCTAAAGTGGAAATATTAGCAATCAGAGTTGGAACTTTGACAGGATTTACATCATAAACGGCTAAAGATATATAAAAGATTTTAATTTTGTATAATTCTGTAAAAAAATCTTTACTCAAAAAAATATAAAAACCGATTTTATGCTAACCGATTTTTAATTCTTTTTTAAAAATATTGTATTGCCATTTTTTAAAATTGTTACATGGCAACCCTGGCATTATAATAACAAATAAAAATCTGCCATTATTTATGGTTTTTCTGACAAAGGAATAAATTTTAGAACATTTTAGACTTTGTGTATTTTAAAATTTCATGGTCCGTTCGGTCAGAGTTTGAAAAATTACATGCAACCGATGAACTAGTTTTCATCAGAGAGGTACATTTTCGTATTTTTTCATCAACATAACAATCAAAAGTATAAAAGATGAATCTTTTCAAATTAGATTTTTTTAAATAATTATTTGGCATCTCCATATAACAGTCTTTCAAAAAAAATTATTCCTATTTATAGTCAAGGTGTTGAATAGTTTTAAGGGGTTTTAATCACTTAATTATCTTCATCTAATAAAAAAAATATAGCCGTTTATGAGTAATGGGTCGAAAAAGAAACACTATGTCAATAATAACCTAATGAATAAACACTGTGTCAATAAAAATCTAATGATAATCGCATCGATAAACTATAAAAATCCCTAAATTCATCAGAAATCCATTGAAATTGGTTAATTATAAATAATTTTCAACATCATACACATCTAAATAAAAATAGCGAAAATTTGACTTTGTCTATTTGAAAAATTCATGTTTTGATGAACTAATTTTGAGCAGGGTATTAAAATTTCGCATTATTTTATAGGCATAACATAATCAAAGATGTAAATCTATACGCTTTTTTTGTATTTTTTAATTAATTTTTGAAAACGAATAAATCGAAAAAGGGCAAAAAAAATTATTTGGCTATTCTAGATTACAATTTTCCACTATTTTTTAATTAACATTGTAGTCAAGATCTGTATTTGATGGATTTTAAGCCACCTGTTTATCTTTATCCACTAAAAAAAATATAGCCATTTCAATGTACTGATTAGTTGGGCCATTATGAATTAAATTAAATTAAGTTTTTTTTTTTTTTTTTTTTTTTTTTTTAAAGAGAGGCAACACTCAGGAAATACTTCCTATATTTGGTGTGTTGCTTTCTTTGGAAAGGGATAGTATAGAGATGAAAGGTGGGGAAAGATGAAGGGCTTCAGACATGGCAACACTGTAATTGCGCGAGATAATAAGTCTTAGAACAGTTGTTGCTCGCCACCTGATGGTGAGTTGGCGAACTTATTGAAGCGTTTTGGTTCATAGCCCTGATTCAGTATTTTACTTCGGTGGGGTTAATTGCTATGGGAACACCGAAGGCGGACATTTCGATACGTATGAGGGATAGAAAAAACTCATACATATTATTTTGATTTTGCCGGCACCGGGGATCGAACCCGGGATCTTCTGTGTAAAAGTCCAACGCACTAACCATTACACCACAACGCTTTTAGAACCATATATTTTCTGCCAAAGCCATTTTGATTTTTTAACGATTTTCAAGATCTCACAAGTGCAGTCTGCCGATGGGATCTCTCCGAACTTAATAAAATTTGGATATGTGGTAAAGAAGAAAAAAATAAGGGACATTATTTTTTATTATCGGCCCATTCCCATATTTAGGAGTTAAAAAGTGGGGTAAAAAATTACCCCATTTTTTGTTTTTCGGCATACTTATATCGAATTGTTTTAGTGAAAATTTAGACAAATGGGGTATCAAATGACAGAGCTTTTGGAAGCGCATTAACTTGTATACGAAACATTTCCGATAACTTGTAAATATTTTTTGGTTATTTAAAAAAATATGTTATGAAAATGAAAATTTATACAAGTTCAAGGCCATACTCTATATTTCTTTATTAGGATATTGTCCTAACAAATAATCTATAGAGTTTTTTGTTTTCAATTTATTAATTGACTACCTTCAAGAATTTATTGATGGTTCCATTTCGGGGATTTTCTAGGTCCCCATCATCAGAACAAGTTTAGAAAGCAGTGGCTACCTCATTCACAAACTCAAACACTTATATATTCCATTTGTTTTAACAAATGGGATATATAAATATATACCTAAATATGTTCTCAAACCATGTTTTTTATAAAAAAAAATAGAAAAAAAGATTTAATTTCGCAATAGTTTTAAAAGTTCATACAATTTTTGCGTTTAGAAATTGTTTGACTCCGTATCCCGCTATTGGTGCGCTGACATCAACTTGGTATACCTAAATTTTTATAAAATTACACCTGTTTGAACAACAGTTCTTAAAATGCAATTCCATTAAACGACGCAAAAACCCTATGGAAAAAACTGCAAAAGTTTAAAATTCTAAAAATTTTGGTTTCACTTGTAAACCACTATACAACTTTTCACCTAACAGCGATATGGAAACCTATTTTTTAGTGAATAAATATCCCAAGTCTAGTAAAAAAACTCTTGTAAGCTTCAAGTAATTTTTTTACTTTTCTGACGTTTAAATGGCCACCAATTCTTCAACGTTAAACTTTGCATGTCATATCTTTTAAGTATAGTCTTCGACACCCTGTTCAATCTTTCTCTCAATTTGAGAAATAAGAGCCATATAGAATCGGTTTCAGCAGGTGTCGAGAATTTTTGAAGTAGCCCATATAAGAGGTTTCAAAGTCTATCCAATGGAGCACTAAAAATATTAAAAATATTTAAAAGAAAATCGAACATGTCTGAAACAAATTTTAAGCTTCAAATATCGACTTGGGCCAATGTTTTTATTACAACCCCTAATTTTATGGAAATTTGATAGCTGGCGGTAAGGTACTCCATTAGTACTTTTTATACTATCATATGGTATCAGAGCTGCTTTTTGTTTTCACATTTCAAGCACTCAGAAAATAAACGTTGAAATTATGTTAGTTGATAGGTTACCAAATAATTAGCAAACATTTCTTAAGTGTTTTTCTATTCTGAATGTGAAAAAGGGATATATGAGTATTTCTACACCCAAAAATTTTTACTATGACAAAAATACTCTTAATATTAAAAAATGATTTTCCAATAATGATTTTTATGAGTGTGTTTGTTACTTCTTTTCACAAAATTTGTATGTACTATTATCTTTCAAATAAAAAAGTGAGCTTTTTACCTTTTAGTGATTTTGTCTTTCTTGTAAAATATATAAATTGTAATTTAAATTGTGAAAGTAAATTTTTAAATTGTGAAAGTTCAATTTCGAGTAAAAATGTTCACGGCAAATATGTACACTTAGAATACTATTGTAGGTAGAGAACACTGAAAATGTAGTTAAAAACAAATTAAAAACAATTAAATTACATTACAGTAAATTCAACTAACATTGTTATTTGTTGTTTACTGTTCAAAAAATTGTAGTAAACATTAACCACATATGTAGTAAAAAATAAACTTTTATTTGTTTTATTTTTTTAAATAAAAAAAAAATATTTCAATTTACAGTGGTTTGGTTTTTTAAATGAACTACAAATTTAGTGAAAAATTAAATTTCTTCTACAAATGACAGTTTTTTTTTATTAAAAAATGAAGATACTGTATTACAACTCAAACAACTACAAATATTTACAGCAGAAGTATCCTGAGTGTATCAGCAATTATTTTTTATATCAAGCTTGACTTCAAAAAGGGGAACAATTTACCACAAAGTTTTCACAAATTCCCAGCGTATCTATGAGTGGGCAAAAATTGGATAACAGAAAGTTAGTTCGAATTTTTGAGTAAAACATTGTTTTTACATGACCAGGGCAACGACTTTCATGCACAAAAATAGAACGCAAAATAGTTAAACGCAAAATATGCAAAAACATGCAAATAAAATCCGAAAATATCATCGTTTCAATTTCAAGATCCAGGATCTTCGAGTTTTCAAATTTGAGTCTTACTTAAAAGCCCATAACTTTAAAACGGCTTAAAATAATTTGATTCTGTAAAATTCCGTTAATAGAAAATTCTTCAAGCTTTCTTATGATATATAATATTGTATGGATTACTTATCGAAAAAATGTATAATTCTTGTTCAAGATGAAAAAAGTTTAACTCCAAGCTTAATTAACAAGGTTGATATCATTTCCACAGCATCCTTGGCGCTTTTTTTTTAATGGCGTTTTTAATACCCCTTATGCACTAATAAACAATGTTTTTTTTATAAATGCTGAGAAGAAAATGTAACTACCGCTTTTTTATCGTGCCAAAAAAGTTAAATCATCGATAATATTTTCTTGAATCTATTTTAAAATTACAATTCTTTGGTTAACCAATTGTACGCCAGTGCTTGATTTTTTGTACCACTTGCACTTTTTGACTGGATACTTATATTAAGTGATTAACGTATGCACTGGCTATGGGTTTTTTTTTATTGATACAAGCACATATCAATTTAAATAACATAGTGGATGGTGTAACAAAATTGTACAACTCTTGTTATATTTTTATGCTTTCAAAGAAACCAGTTCAAGATCTTTAATATTTTCCATTGATAGAAAATTCTTCAAGCTTTCTTATGCTATATAATACTGTATTCCAAGTTTATTTAACAGAGTTGATATCATATCCACGTCATCCTTGGGACAGACACATCGGCGCTTTTTTTTTTAAGTGGTATCTCCAATAGACCAAATCAACTAATAAACAATGTTTTTTTTTTTAAATGCTGCGAAGGAAAAGTAACTACCGCTTTTGTAATCGTTCCGAAAAAGTTGGATCAATGATTTATCTTGTATCTATCCCAAAGTTTGAGAAATTCTCTGAAAAGATCTACGGAGTTCAGTCAAGTGCTTATTTTTGTTGGCAATATTGACTATGTTCGTTGTAAAGTAATTGTCAACAATTATATTCATAGCTTTAAATGATGCAATGAATGGCTGAATTTTAAATATTCCAACATCATCAAAGTTTTCTGGATCCTCCAATTTATCTGTTTCTCTTAAAAGTTTTCTACAAGCGTTCCCTTCAAAAATATCGCCGTGATAGTTTTTCGGAATTAGCTTCAACTTCTTTGGCCATAACAGAGCTTTTTCCCGTCCTACAAGGGGAACTATGCCATTACAAAAAAGATGATTGACAAATCCTTGTAAAAAATGGAGTTCAGGTAAAATACATGTTTCAATTACATGGATGTTATTATCTTCGTCGTCATCTTCTTTTATAAATAGGGGGGTGATTACTACACTGTGGCATTGTGGAGCATTATTTTTATTCTAACCAGAAGACCTCAATTTTGTATAATCCTATTTTAAGTGTTTAATGGTCTTAAGATCTATACTTTGGACATCGTGGTTCTGTAATTAATTTAACTTTACAAACAATAAGGACAGCGGTATGTTGCAGTTGCAGTCTGTTGGCCATTAGCAATTAATAAAAGTTTGAAATCCGAAACAAATTTTAATGGTACGTCATTGAGCTGTGTTAAATCCACTATTTTTTTTAATTTTTGTAAGTTTTCTTTATATTTGGTACTATAAGTGCCAGTGGTACAAAAAATCGAGCACTCCCAGCAAAAACAGGGCTTAAAACCATTACCAGTCTACTTACTTTCCCATTATTTTTGTCCGCGCTGAGCTAAAAAGTAATGGGTGTGTAAAAAGTAATGGGCTTGTAAGCGATATTGTAACGAGCACCCATTACTTTTTGACTCATCGCGAACAAAAATAATGGGGAAATTAAGTATCCTGGTAATGCTTTTAATGGTTAATGGTTTTTCAAAGAGTTGTAATTTTGGGATTGATTGAAGATATATATTCGATGATACAACTACTGTTTCTTCTCAGTAGTTACGGTAGTTACTTTTTCTTCTCAGCATTTATAAAAAACATTGTTTATTAGTGCATTAGGTCTATTAGAGATGCCATTTAAAAAAAAGCGCCAAGGATGGTGTGGAAATGATTAGTGTCCGACCGAAGTCACTTTTTTTGTCCGAAACCGTAGCCGAACTTTGGCCAAATTTTTAATCTTCGGCCGAAGCCGCAGCCGAAGCCGAACTTTTTAATTTTTTTTAGTTTGAATAAAATTTAAATTTTCGTTGATTTTGACTACAAAAAGCATTAAGGTGTTATGATACTTGCTATTTTTGTATTTTTTCTATATTGGAAAACAGTGCAAATATATTTGCATAGGAAAACTGACTAAGTGTAAAGAGTATGACTATACCATAAAAAATCTTGATATGTCAAAGAAATATACGTGTGTTATCGATAAATAATCTTAGACTGTCAAAAAAAATATAAAAAATTTTTAGCTTAAAATTGACATTTCAAGATTAAATGTTAGCACTGCTGCCAACTTTTTTAGTTTTTGATCGAAAGTAGCGGGTTTTAACTTTTTTTTTGCGATTTTTAGCTTTTTTTTGGCGGTTTTTGTGGAAACAAAACGTGGGCAATATTGTTTGTTTTGTTTACATTTTATTTTGAAATAACAAAAAATTATTTCTTGTTCTTTCTCGCATTTGTTGTTTCTTTCAGTCAATCCTAAAAAAATCCAATACAAAAAATAGCAAGTATCATAACACCTTTATTAAAGTATATTAAAAAATATTCAAACATCAATAAATTTGTAAAAAAGCAAATTTAGAATATTTTTTCAAAAATATTATAAAGTCAGTTCAATTATTTTATTGAAGTTTTCAACAAAAATATGGAAATACCTGAACTTTATTATTTTAACTAAAGTATATGACGAATTTAATTGAAAATTTTGTTTTTTACGTGAAATAAATTTGAAAATTTTGTTTTTTACGTGAAATAAATCAAAAATGAACTGTTCTTCTTCAAATATACGGTATTCGGCCAAGTTCGGCCAAAATTTGGCCGAACACCGAACTTGGTCGAACATCACTTTTTGGCCGAACTCCGAAGCCGAAGCCGAACGTTCGGTCGGACACTAGAAATGATATCAAATCTGTTAATTAAACTTCGAGTTAAACTTTTTTCATCTTGAACAAGAATTATGAATTTTGTTCGAGAAGTAACCCATTCAATATTATACATTATAAGAAAGCTTGAATTTTCAATCGTCTAAATTTTACAGATTGAAATTATTTTAAGCCGTTTTAAAGTTATGGGCTTTTAAGTAAGACTCAAATTTGAAAACTCGAAGATCCTGGATCTTGAAATTGAAACGATGATATTTTTGGTTAAGGATCAGCTACGATTTCATGGGATACGGTTTTTGAAAGGGTAGATAGCCCACAAAAAGATGGCATAGTCACTTTTTGTCGTCATTTTTTTCCAACTTAATTTTGCTGCTGGCCGGGTGTGCCTATGAACATTATTTCACACGATTAAATTAACTACCATTTGACCGAAATTCAGTTTAATTTTTTTTCAGTTTCGTTATCAGAAACTAAATAATAGTTTAATTACAAAAAAATTTGCCTCTCCTTTGCTTGTCAAAAATTATTAATTTGGTTCCTTAAATAATGAATTATTTTTTACTAATTTTCAGGACGCATAACGTGTATGAGAACAAAATCCTGCATACGCCACTGTAGCTGGGATATGTTGTAGAAGAAAGACAATTACACTGTAAGTACCACTTTAACTTTTGAAATGACACTCCAAAACCCCGGGACACATAACCCTGATTTTATGTAGTATAATCTAGCAGTATACTCCGTTTTAATAGGTTAGGTCAAAATAAAAAGAGATTTCTATTTTGAGTTTGCATTAATTCATGCTATTTTTTTAGTAAAAGACATCGACATATCGTTTGAAATTATTTTATTTAGTGTTTATATGTCGAAAGTCAAAGCTAACAAAGACGGCCGTCGTATTCAAAAAACAATGTCGTATTCAAAAACATTTTTTTTTGTAATAACATGATTGGACATGTTTTGTATGGATGCATCTTTAAAATATGTTTCCAATTTAGCTTTATTAACTTTTATGAGAAATATATTTTAAAATACATAAAATTGGGTCACTTTTGTCCACACCTAAACGTAAAAAAATGCTTGTCTAATAACTTGTTATCCACTACAAAGATCTGAGCTGAATCTGGAACTTTGAAACTGTAGTACGACTTCCAAAAAAGTTCAATAATGCAATAAAAGTTGTCAGCTAAAATATTTTTATGGTGCAAATTATTATGCTACAATGTTTATCAGTCCGTACATATGAAATTCAACAAATTTTCTTAAAACTAACAAAACTTGTGAAAATTTTGATCACAGATAGAAATTACATTTTTTAATGATTCCAAAAATAATTTTTTGTCACTCATGAAGTGCACTCTGTAATATTTTTTAAACCAATCCAGATTGATTTGGCGGCCCTCATTCATGAGATCATATAATTCATGTCATTATCAAATGATATAGCAAAATCTGGATTGTATGTCATTATTAATACATATAAAAGTTTAGGCGTTCAAAAAAAGTTCCAGATTTTCATTATAATGGTAAAACATTTTTGATAAATGATGTCTGAATAAAAGATTATATCCTCTTTAATTATATTAAGTTTGTAGTTAATAAATTATGTTGTTTTAGTGGGGCATTTCTGGGAATTTCGACCACAATCCGCCAAAAAGATGTAACGATAGTCGATTTTCGTTTTTTAAGTATTTTCAAAAGATTGTATAATACGTAGGGCTATTCAAGATCTGATTTTCTGTCTAGATTAAAAAATGTATCTAAATTAAAGTAGTGCGAGCTGTCATTGCCTCAAGAACTTTAAAGTAGACAATTAGTACTCGCAATCTAACTAGTAGTTTAAGCCACGTTCAGTTTATGCTCATTAAATAATTGTTAACAATTTAAATTGTGTTAATATTATAAAAAAAAAGTATTTTATCCATTATTGTTTAGTGGTCATTAGTGTCCTTTTATTTTATTACATCAGTGACATATTTTTTTTTATCATTATCATCATCGTATATACATTTTAGTTTTAGTTAAATTTTTATTTTCAACATTAATTGAAACTAAAACCCATTTTTAATGTTGGGTTTTACCTTTACCAACTCTCACAAATGTTACGGTGGGATTTATTTAGAATGTATAATAAGATTACATAAGTGACCTTGAAATTTTTCAAACTTTTTGAAAATCGGGATTTGGAAAACGAACGAGTATGTTTTCTGGGTTTATCTTTTTATAACATTAATCCATTGAAGAGCTTATTGTAAAAACTTGATAGTTTCGCTGTTTTCTAGAAATTAATGGAGTAATATTTGATAGAAGTCTTGCTTAAACACTTACTGCAAGTACCAAGAGTATAAACGTCCTACAAAAGTAATTTTTTTTAGCATTTTTTAAAATTAAAAAAAAAAAAAACTAAAAATAAAATATGACTTATCAAGTTTTTACAATAAGCCCTTAAATTTTACATAGAAGTCATTAGGTTGCACTGGAGTTTTCATACAATTTGATGATGAATAGTGTTATTTTTTTTTTATTTAAAGTTTTAAAAAGTTTCATTAAAACACAAGTTGCAATAAAAGAATTAAGCTTTCCATAAAAATGTTCATAAAATTTATTTTTTAAAATATATCTTGTTAAACATCATTTCTAATTTCATACATAATTAGGATCAAATGAAAGCAAGTTGCGAGTGCAAAAAGCAAAATATTCTAAGAAAATTTTTAAAAAATTTCTAGAAAATAGCTAAAAGACTCCAGTTTTAGTGAAAATCAAATTGCAATATCTCGAAAACCGTTGGTCCGATTCCAAAAATTCAACATGCCAAAATTAATCTGAAATGAAGTGTCGCAAGAAAAATTTTTCAAAGCATTTTGAGAAAACATTTTAAAAATCGTATATTTTGGTTGCAGGACGACAGGGGTAAAGCTACCGGTTTTTCTCAAATTCGCACCACATAACTTTTAGGCCTTGTGCTACAATAATCTGAACAATAAGTTAAAATTTTTCTAAAAAAGTTTTTGTTCATGCATATAGGACATGCACTGCCACATTTTGACCATTTGATGGAATTTGCACACACAAAAAACAAGTTTTCAATTTATTTTTTGATCAATGGTGATAATCTTTAACTTAGAGCTCATATATATATATTAGTTCTCATTTAGTGAGTATTTATTTCTCGCGCACTCATTAGTAGTGAAACTTGAGAGTTTGGAAAATAAAGAGATTATAATACTCTCACTTAATGAGAAAAATATATAACTGTGATAGTTTTCAACATATTTGTTATGATTTGAGCAAAAATTTTTTCAAATTTAGCTTTGGTTTTAATTAAAAACGGCATGCTTACTATTTGCAGGCACAATACGTTTACAGAGGGTGAGAGCATAGCATATCCATTGGTGAAACTTTAAAGATCCATATCTCTTAAAGTTTTGAAACTGCAATTGTCTTCATTCCGATTTGTAATTATAAAATGTAAAGTTTTGAAACTGCAATTGTCTTCATTCCGATTTGTAATTATAAAATGTATTCATAATTGAAATGCAATTTTTAAATGCATTTTACCCTCTTCGATTTTTTCAACGTTGTTGTTTTTTTGAAAAAATTATAATTTTTTGACAAAATAACAGCCTTTGCTTTTTGGGACCAGAATGCTGACTATTTTTAATGATGTTTCTCGAAATCACTAAGATTTTTTATTATGATTTTAAAGTTTTAATAATTTTAATTTATATAAAATAAATCATAACAGCACTCAAAGTTCAATAGTGTTATATTTTGAAGTATATCGACTATTTACATAATTTAAAAATCATCTGAAAGCTTTAGTTGTCTACATTATGACTTGAAACAGAAAACTAACGGTGTTGCTTTCAAATGCAATTTAATTTAAAGTTGCATTTAAAATAACATTTGCATTTAAAATACATTTTTGAATCTCGGATTTAATATATTAAAAAAAAAAACAAATTGATTCATATTTGGCCCCATTTTTAACATATAAGCCGAAAAAAATATGTGTGTAATATTACATACAACATATGCAAATTTAATTTGAATTTGCGGGGTCACCACTGTATAGTTTCCTTGTTAGATTAATAAAGGTACAGTTTTTTTTTGCAAATTTAATAAAGTTCTCAAAATAATAAAAACTATAAACGCCACCTTAAAACACAGTAAAAAAAAAAGTCAGGGATGCTGAATGTTTAATACCCGAAAACAGACATAATTTGAATTGTACACTCATAAAAAAGCCCGCACAAAAAATTGAAAATTCAGCTACGACAACATAAAACAGTACATAAGTTTGTGCCAGCAGAATTTTCAATAAAGTTGAGAATTCTGTTCTAATTATTGGTAATTACAAACATTAGCTCTCACGAAATGTACCTACCATTTTCCAGAGAGTGGTATATTAATAATCGTATATGGTTGCACTTTTATGTACCACTGGCAAACGAATAGCTTTAGCAATATAAATCACCAATTTGGTTTATTTTCTCTATATAAGTCATTCCATGTCAGACCGTACGATTTTTGATAAAAATTGACTTTGATGTCTCCGATGTCTTTCAGAACTTTAGTACGTATTCTTCATTAAAAAATACACGTGTTTCCAGAAAAAACTTAAACATTTTTTTTCAAAAAATTATGTGCATTTGAAAATCGTCAAAATCGTGAAAAATCTTCCGACATGACAACTTTTAAACTAACGTTTTTCTAAAAAGTGAATGGATTTTAAATTTCAATACCTTATTTTAAAGGTATTTAAAACTTCTTTTAAAAAACTATTTCTTTTTTTTTAATTTATTTTTTTTATTTTTAAAATTATTTTTTTTTACTTAATTTCTGATTTCTACCATCTTCGAAAAAGTCGAAAAATCTGAAAAAAATATTTTCTTAAAGCTCAATATAACCTTAATATGCCCCGTAAATTTCAGAATGGAAGTCGAATGGATTCTATTTTTTCCATTCCAAGTAAACAAACCAAATTTTAAAAATAAAAATAATAAATTAAAAATAAAATAATTCTTAAAAAAAAGGTTCAAATACCTTTAAAATAAGGTATTAAACAATGAAAATGAAAATTATTCAAGTTCGAGGCCATACTCTATATTTCTTCTTTAGGATATTGTCCTAACAAATAATCTATAGAGTTATTTGTTTTCAAATTTATTATTTGACCCTTCCAGGAATGTGTTGATAGATCTATTTCGGGAATTTTCTACGTTCCCATCATCAGAACACGTTTTGAAAGCGGTAACAACCAAACATCAAACATTCATATGAACTAGTTTACTCACTACATGAGAACTAATATACATATGAGTTTGAAGTTAAAAATTATAACCATTGATCAAAAATAAATTGAAAACGTGTTTGATGTGCAAGGTCCACCTCTGGTGGATATTCAATACACGTTTTTTGTTTTTCTCTCCTTTTTATATTTTTTTGAGTTAGTAAACAAAACAGGGGAAGTAAACTAGGCGGTACTTTGCCTTTTATACAAGTTTGTTATAATTTTTATTAAAAATATAAATTATGTTTTTTTCGACCTTTAATTGTGCAATGAAAATGAAAATTATTCAAGTTAGAGGTATTAAACTTTAAAATCCATTCACTAGTTTTAGAAAAACATCAGTTTAAAAGTTGTCATGACTAATGACTTTTCACGATTTTGACGATTTACAAATGCCCATAACCTTTGCAAAATAAATTTTAAGTTTTTTCTGGAAACACGGGTAAAATATTTTCTAATGTTTAATACGTCAGGCAAATTTAAACTAAATCGGAAGAGGTGTTGTAAAAAAGGTGTTCGGTCTGACATGGAATGACTCATATGTAACATGCATGCATATTTTTTTGTTGGGTTTATTTATGTTCTACTGTTACCACAGGTTGGTAACTCGTTTGACATTAACTGTTTTAAGCAGTAATTGTAGTAATTTTGAAACAATATATTTAACCAAAATCAACTGTCATTTTGAATGTATTTTAGTAACAGTTACTACTAACATTCCTACTAGAACTAAAAATTTATAATCTTTAAAAATTACGAGTATTTACTTCACGAATTTGTTAAACAATTTTAAATAAAAATCACAATCTTTCCAAAACTAATAGTTTAGAAATGTTGAAGTTAAGAAGAAGAATTAACGATTTTCTCCAAAAGTTATAAACACTATTAATTTTTAAATCAGACTAGACTAGTTTTTGCCTTTTTATCGACAGACTCATCAGCGATTTTCCATTCAAATTGTATTATTATTTGTTATTTGTGACTTATAATTGTCAGACTATATCTATATGATAAATTTTTCAACAACCTGCGGCTGTAAGAATCAAACCTGCATTCATCTTACATTACAAAGTTAACAATACCAAGTCATGACCGTTTAGCAATCACACGCAAGTATGGCCTCGAATCTAATGCAGCTAAATTGCAGTTTTCTTTCCTATTAGCTTTTTCTGTTATTGTATATTATACTCAGAAGTGACAACACTAACAACACAAATATTCTATTGTTAGATTTTTGTTTATTTTTCTAATCTCCTCCGTCTCTATTTGTCAAATGCATAATAATTAAAAATTAATTGCGACTGTCTATATGACGTTAATATAACACTGTATTAGTTTTTAGTTCTAGTAAAAATTAGGTATAAATTAAAACATTGTAAGTTTCTTATTTTTTCCAAAAAAAAAAACATCTAACAAAACAAATTTTGAATATTAACAAAATCAAATTGTATTTAGAGTTGTTTTTGTTTTTTAACAGTTAAAATTTCTTAGTTAAATTAGTTTCTAATTTAACAACTGTTTGCAAGTTGAATTTAACATTTTTTTAAAATTTAATTTTTCTGACAATTGTGTAAATATTCCGGCTTTTAAATATAATAACTGTCATGAAGTGTGATAAAAATTCAATTAGTGTATTCATCGATATTTCAAATTATATTTTTATTCGTTGATAATGTTTTTACCACATCTTGACTATTATCAAATAATAAGTTGCTAGAAAAATTAGTAAAACGTTTTATATCCCCCGGGTAAAAATAGATATGTCTAGTCATATTTTTTATGGGTATTTTTGGTGGGTAGGAGGGGGAGTTGGTATACATGTCAACCTTTTTCTTTCTAATTTAACGACTCCAAACTATAATTTGAAGTTCAAATAGAAATATATCCACAAACAAAACGTCGATAGTGATAGGGTTAAATTTACAAAAATACATACTGTTCAAATTGTCGTAATTATTGAACGCCGATTTTAATAATTGATATTTTATTTCAAAGCTTATTTTCTATTCTTCGAGATATGTGAAGCTTTTGAAAAAGTATAAAAAAACTTAACTCGCAAATATCAATTGATTGATCAATATGTCCTCCAAAACATAAAAAAATCAGAACTACTACACTACGTTACAAAACTGTAATTACACATTAATTTCACGAAATTTCGTAAGATAAAAAAATTAGAAGAGTTTAACGGACATAAATGTAAAACCAATAAAAAATTAATAATATTTAACAAAAAAGAAGTTAATTTATTTTTTATTTTACTATTTAAAAAGCAATAACATAATGAATTAGTGTTTCATAAATGTAAATACACTTCACTTAATATATCAAAATATAATCCTTTTTTTTTAATCTAGTCGAAAATTCGATCAGTCTGCCAGATTTATTCGAATGCATCAATAACTGCTTCTTTTAGATGAAAAACGCTTTCATATTGATGGGTTTCTGCGTAAACTCGACGGCTTAATACTCCCCAAATAATATGGGGTTTTGATCTGAAAAACATGCGGACAATTCCACTACTCTTGTATTTTTTGATAATGGCCATTCCATCGTCAGACGACTTACATGTACTGAGGCATTGTGTTGTTGGAAAACGAATTCTTCTTCGTTGCTATTTTCAATAAATGCCACCAAACTTATCTTTCTACTGTAATGTACTCAGAGGAATTTATTCTGGTGGTTGGAAATGCCAAATCAACAATACTGTTGAAGCAAAGAGCGCCACCAGCCATTAAGGATCCGCCTCTGAAATTTTTTTTTGAGAAATATCGTGGTTCCTTACGTGGGTCTCTCCAATAGTTTTTAAAACCATTTGGACCATCAAGATTGAACTTTTTCTCATCAGAAAGAATCACCTTTAAAAGAAATTTATGTTTAAACAGTCCTAAAGACAAAAGCGATTATTGACTTACCTTTCTCCAGTTGGTTTGTAAATTTCTTTTAGTGAATTTAGGTCGAGCACTTCTGTGGCGGGATAATGACTCTAACACAGACATATTTACCTATGGACACATTTACCTTACATTCAGCGTTTATCAGATTGAGACTCTTCATTGAGTTGCTGGCACAGTTGATTTTTTTATTTTCACAGTCTGGCTTTTTTATTTTCACAATAAGCACTAGGATTATATGCAAAATTTGTGACAACCAAATGTTATTTTTACAGTAATTTCCCGAAAACTTGAGCCACTTTTCAAATAGGCTAAATTTAGCCCTTTTTCAAAATCATTTAGATATGAACCACGCGGCATTTTATTGCAAATTGATTAAAATTGCATAATAAACAAAAATAATTCTTCAATTTTTCTTTATTTGCTATTTTCATTTGTTTACCGTTATATGTAATAATTTTTCTCTTAAGTCAATTAAGTTATCTCTTAAATTTTACATAATGAGAGATCTGTTATCACACTCTTAAAAGCGGTTATAGGTTTTAAACAAATGTTTGTAATATTAGAAAAAATAACAAACAGTATTTGTAATTATAGTTATGCAACGCAGTGTATTTTATAGAACAAAAAATAAAAATATTATACAGTTTTTTTTTATGAGCTCATAAATCACTGTATTTTTTAATTTATTTTATTATTATTTTTTTTAAATTCAATATTTTTTTAAGTTTTGTAAGTTTGTGTTGTTTTATATTGAGTATAATCGTAGTAATATCGGAAAAAATCGTTTTTCTAAAGAACATGTTGTTTATCCAATCTGAATTTTCTTTATATTTTTTAGAGGACATATTCATTAATCTGCAAACAAAAATTAAAGAAAAGTAAGAGATGCATTTTGAGATATTTGCGAAATAATACTAAAAAAATTTAAAATTTTTAAGCTTTTTGTATCCTTTTTCAAATTAGCAGAAATAACAGACAAAAATTAATTAAGTCAAATGCAACACACAGAAAACAGTCTCATTTGTGGCTACCGAATTTGTTGCCAATCAAATGCTGGCCGTTACGACAACTTTTATAGTGTTAAATTATATTTTGAGTCGTGAAAGCTAATATTCAGATGCCTAACAGAATATTACATTCCAAATAAATATTATTACGTCCACAAAATTTTATTGAAATTAAAAAACTTTTTTAATTTTTCTTGTATTCAGATTAATGGAATAACCAGTAGGACTGATACTGATTGCACCACAATCACTTTTAATTTTCATTGCCTTATTTGCTATTTAAACATTTTAATATTTTATTTTAATTAAAAAAAACTTTTGGTGTTTGTCATTTCCGCGATTTGAACTCGTAATTACTCTCTACCCACTACACCACAAATACTTATAAATGTGGAGTGTTAAATTTGAATTTAAATAATTTGTTAGGGAAACAAATATTGTCTCAAATTCGTTTACCAATACCAATCATTAGTTGATTCTATAAACAATGCAATTGGTAGTTCTGAACCTCTAATTTAGTGGCTTATTTGATTGCGAATACCGTATTTTCGGTAATCACTTTTGATTATCGACAATTTTTTTAAAAATTGGTAGATTATACCAATTCTCTTGTATTATCGCAAAATAAATGGTTGCTTCTGCCGTGAACAATTACTAACCGAATTTTTTTGAAAAGTTGATTGCAAATACCAATAATTTGATAAATGCATTGTTTTTAGTTCCTTTTCCGTCTCTTTAATTTCCTGTACAGTATTTTTGCTTTATTAATCGATTTTTGGTAGTTCCAAATAAAATAACGTCCTATCAAATAAATTGTAATGGTTTCAACCGAATTCCAACCAATCCTTTTTCAGCAGAAATATTTTCTTAAAAATGTATATTAATGAATTTAGAGGGTGAATTTTTTCTCACAAAAAAATTTTACAGTTTTTACAGTTTTTAGTATTTTTTTGGTTTAATAATATTTAATCTTTCAATTTTAATATTCTAAATTTTAGCTTAAATGTAACTAAAGTTTTGTATTTTTAAAAGGTCTATTTTTACAGTTCTTATTAGCAACAAAAATCAGCTAATTTTACTAATGGTTTCTGTCTCACAGAAATAATCCTGTAAAAATTGCAGAATATTGTACTAAGAATTAGTTAAAAATTGACGTTGCATAAAAATCTGCTAAAAGTAACAGATTATTTTTGCTAAATATTAATACAATAAAAACAGCAAAAATAAAACTGTAAACTTTAAAAAATTGTAGATATATTCAAGTTGATTTTTGGTTAATGGAAAGTAGCAATTTATACTGCTAAAATTATCAAAAACTTTTACTAAATATTGGTAGATTAAAAGCAGCAAACAATAACTGTAAAATCAATATAAGTTATGCTATATTTACCACAAATTTAGAAAAATACACATAACAGTATATTTTGCTTAAATCAACAGAAATGTTTGCTAAAAAACTGTAGATTGCTGATTTCAGAAGAGCAGATTTTTATTTGCATTACAAAAGCTTTAAAAATTTAAAATTTTTTTATGATTTTTATTTTTTTGGTCTAATAATATTTAGCCAATTTTTTTCTAATTAGCGGATCAATTTGTTACTTAAAATTTACTCAAATTTAGCTCAAATAAACAAATATATTTTTGATTTTCTTATCTTACTAATATTAAACAAAATAAATCTGCTAAGTTTTTCCGGCAACGTCTTTTTGAACTAGTTTTTAGTAGTTCTAGCAAACAAATTCAAGGGAATGTTCCCTAATTGTCCACACTTGGCACTTGGGCTACTTAAAAAAAAACTAATACTGTCGTTTTCTTGATATTTAAGAAATGTTCTTAAATAGTATGAAACAATTCGAAGGCCAAACATTTTTTTTTAAATAAACAGTTTATAATTCCTAATTAATTTTTAGTCAATTTGTTTGCTTATATATTTGCACGAATATATTGCAACTAAAAGAATTTACATTGGGTTACGAACAAATATAGAAATCATGCAAACACTGAGTGAACTGTCTTCACTTCATTAATGAATTTCTTCATAGCTTTAATGAAAAGTGTCACTTTATCTCGTCCATTGAAAATTTTCATACACTCAGGGAACTTCTGCTTTAAAAATATGCGGTTGTTTGGGTTGTAATACAGTTTCTTTATTTTTAATGTAAATGTCAGTCATTTGAAGAACAAATTAAATATTTTACTAACCTTGTAGTTAATTTAAAAAAACAACCCACTTCAAATGACTGTTTTATGATTTTACATTCATTTTTTACATTTGTTTTTTATTATTTAAAAAAAAAATAAATGTTTGTTTATTTTTTACTAACATGTGGTTCATTTTTACTACAATTGTTAGTCATTTTTTGAACATTAAAAAAAACAAATGACAATGTTAGTTGAATTTACTGTAATGTAAGTCGTCCTTTCTTTAAGTGAAATTTCATTTCTTTTCAACTACATTTGCAATGGTCTTTACCTACATAGTATTCTAAGTGTAGAATCTATGAAACAGGTTACATATGTGAAATGTTTGTAGTGTTAATACAAATCTTCATAAAACTTATGAATCATTCCGACAATGAAGCGTTTATAGAATTTATGAAACACTAACATCATTTTTTTTAATAATAAGAAGATTCCTTGAATTATTAAAAATCTTCAGGAATGTCGTGAAAAATGCATTGGAACTAAGCCAATGAACTGCTTCAAATGATTTTTTAAACAATTTCATTAAAGTCCAAAATTAATACAATGATACATTGAAGTAATAAAGCACTATATAAAATATGTTGAACGCTTGAAAATTTATTTTTAAAACTAAAGTTTGAAATGTATAAAAACTAGTAAATTATAAAATTTTATGAAAAAAAAAAAAAAAATAAGTTTGAAATGACTTCCTTCATAGCACTAAAGGCAATTTTCATTAAATTTATGAAGAGATAATTTATAAAATCGAATGAATTTTTTTTTATGAAACTATGATATTTTGATATTTTATGAAAAAAAGTTTGTGAAAAATTTCTTAATATTAAATTTCTTGGATATAATGAAACTCTTCAGTTATTGTACAGAGAAATTCTAGAAAATTGTTTTATTTATATCATGAAGGATAATTCTTTCAGTGTACAAAACCAAAGTTGAAAATGTCTACGATTGTTTCTTTGTTACGAGCTTTAAGTCGAAATCTATAAGCATTTATAAACTAATTCATAAGTATTAGGATTAGGCAAATTTTTTATGAACTTTTTCTTAAATATTAAGTAATATGAATGAACTATTTCATAAATAACGATTTTATATTTATCACATAGTAACTTAGGAATACGTTCATAAAATTTATAAAAAAAGTTCTGATAACAAATTTTTCATAAAATATTCATAAATAGTATGCATTTTTTCTGATAGGCCAATTCCTTGTGAACTTTATGTCTGTAGATCATTTTCTTGTTGCAACTAAATTAAAAAAGATATTTAACAATTTTTCAAATAACTAAGTAGGTCCACATTATGGAACATGTACTCTAAAGTGGAACTAAATTAAAAAGCTGTCTAAAAGCAAATATATGTAATTGTTAAAATGAACTCAAATCGGCAAAAATCTGTATTTGAACTAAAATAAATGTTAGTTTTGTTTTGTTAATTAAGGGTGAGTAACATTTCTATTTATAACCAGATTTTATTTTCAACCACATATATTTCCTTATAAATTTCATAACTATGGCTAAGCCCTAAACTTTGGTTAATGTGAGATAAGTTAGCTGGTGTAAAACGTTTTATGTATAGACAGGCACGTAGCTAGGAATTTGTTTCGGGGGGGGGGGGGGCTTTTCGATTTTTTATATTGATTATATATTTTTTTTTTGCACACTAGAGTAACAGCTTTTTTTTTTTTTTGCTAAATTTTTACCTACGTGGTGGGCAATCATGTATTAATAATAGAAATCGCTTTCTCCGGTCATTTTGAAACAAAAACCTCCCGCATAAAGTGCATTTCCTAAAAATGAATTTTTTCATTTTTTACTTATTGTGTTCATTATTTTGCGAATTTTGATGTCTATATAGCGAAACAAAGTTTTAATCTGTTTGATCACAATCCGCGATACAATTTAATACGATTTTATATAGCGGTATAAATTTATATCTGAACTGATACTGATATATATAAAATAAGCTATAGTTGTATCCGGTTTTTGATTTTAAAACTTCATGGAAACCCGAAATATCTATTAATCATGTTAGACTTTAGCCACTTGCAAAAGGTTTACAAATTTATAATTTGTAACAAATTCCTTTCCATTTGGACATTCTATTATATTCAAAAAATTCTCTTGAAATTACCAAAAAAAATAAGTTGTTTGAGAAAAACATTTTGTGGAATTTATTAACTTCACCATTGAATAACAAACACGGAAAAAACGTTGAAACTAAATTAAGAGTTTTAGATTGAAAAAAATCTTAGACTAAATTAAGAACTCATAATGTTACAAATGAAACAAATTCTTTTTTTACGGTTAAGAACCAGAAAGAAATCAATTCAAAAGACAAAAATTGGGGTAAATTTTGTGTATAAAATCATACACAAAATGATGCAATTAATTGTACTATTGTATTGATGTAATACATATTTACATCCAAAATATAATTGACAAATTTTCTAGTGTGACTCTGCATGGGGTAATATACAATCTTATCTAAAATAAAATTGTGTTTTTTAAAATATGATATAATATCAAAATATATATTATTTTGCAATGTCTAGGTATATAAATATAACGTTATTATTAATTGGATTAGTTTTAGCGTATTCTAAATGCAATATACAATTATACGCAACTATATATGACATCATATTAAATTTTTTCTACGAAATTAATTTTATATATGAATTTATATAATTATGTCCGGTTAAATGCACTGGCAGACAAAACCTTATAAGTGTATATAAAATAATGTATTATTTTATGCAAACGTTTTAACTCGGGAAATTAAAGATTTATAACCGTCCAAAAAACAAATTAAAAGCAAATATCCTATATAATTTGCCTGACACTTATAAGGAAGGTTTTCCGATGTAAATCGTAAATTTTACAAGCAAGCGTGATTGTAGTCTGAAGGAAATAATATTTAAACTAAATTATGTATTTCGAATTCACTTTGATTTATATTTTGCACAATTTCAAACGCTTTTCAAATTGTCTTTAACAATTTTTTTAAATAAAAACCCTTTAAAATGTCTAAAAAAAACTACATCGTTATAACACAAAGACTGGTTTAGCTTCTTGATTTTAAAATGTCGCATTTCAAGGAGCGCCGATAGAAATTTGTTTACATTTAGTCTAAAAAAAATTGAGAAAATTTGAGTCACATTGGACCACGTTAACACATTATGCATATCGATCAAAGTTTAAGGCTTAAATTTGTTTCAAAAAATTAAAAAAAAAAATATGAGATATCGTAATATATATCGTAAAAAAATACTGAAAACTATGTTACCAGATGCGTGCGTAGCAAACCAAATTTATATAAAAAGATTGCACAGTAAGTAAAGTAACGACTTTTACGGCACAAGTAAACTTAATTTTGAGTCTTAGTGGTATCTCCATTTTAAAAGATTATGTCAAAATACACAGAAAAAATCATTGTCAAAAAAAATTTCAATTAAAATTTTGTTCGATTTCAAACTTACTTTCAATTAACTGTTTAATTGAAAATGAATTTGGTATAAAAAAAATTTCAGTTTTTATAACGTATAATAACAACATTGAAACAAATGCAAAAATTTTAAAAAGTCGACAAAATTAAAAAAATTGTTTAAAGTAGAAAATTCGCGTTTCTTTAATTTTGGTGATTTTTTTAAATTTTTTTGAATTTTGGAGTTTATTTTGGGAGTTCTGCAATTTTGAGGATTGTTTTTTTAAATTTTGGTAATTTTTTTCATCAAATTTTGCAATTTTTTCAAATGGTCTCGATTTTTTTAAATTTTGGCGATTTTTTTTTACAATTTTGGTGATTTTTTTAAAATTTTGTAATTTTTCACAATAGTAAACAATATTCAATTAAATTTTTAATAGATGTGAATAAAACTATATGTAATTGAAAATAATATTAATTAAATAGATACAAATTATTTTAGTTGTTACTACAATTGCATCAACACTACCGAATTCAGTTAAACTTTTGCTGAATCAACAAATATTTTAATTAAAACTCAATTTTAGTTTTTTTTTGTGTAGACATATTTAATTTTTTAGTTTGCATTGTCTCAAACAACTTTTTGATTATATTTTAAGTCAAAGACTTCGAAATCTCTTATGAAATGATTTTATTTATTGCTTTTTGTCGAAAATCACTCCAACAATGATAGCCGCCCATTTGCAGCGATGTTTTCTAACGAAATTTTAAGATTCGAACCATATAAAACTATTTCCTATTTGATCCAAGTCAAAAATAAATATTTTCATATTAAATTTATCAATAACATTGTTACTTTCTAACGAATTGTATTAAGTTTTTAAATTTGTCAAATCATTTCGGGGGGGCTCTAGCCCCCAAGCCCCCCCCCCCCCCTAGCTACGTGCCTGTGTATAGTTAAAGTCTGCTTAAGGGCCCATCATGTGTAATGCTTACTTTTCTAATTGCGCTAAACAAACGATATGTTGGAAAATTGTCCAAAATATACAACAACAGTTATAGTGATACATAACCATTTAAATAAACTAAATCTTGGAGAAAAAAGTAGAAAATCAAACACTCAAAAAAATAAGTTCCCATGTGAAAATTTATTCGTATATGAACATATATGATCATATATGGGCTTGTATATGCTCATATATGGGTATAGCTGGCCATATATGTCCATATATAGTTCAATATATGACCATATATGGTCTCATATATGACAATATATGTTCGGATCCGAAATTTGAGGGTATATGGTCGTATATGATCATATATGAGCATATATGAGCATATATGGATCATATATTAGCATATCTGAACATATATGATCATATACGACCATATACCCTCAAATTTCGGATCCGAACATATATGGTAACATATGAGATCATATATGGTCATATATCGAACCATATATGAACATATATGACCAGCTATACCCATATATGATCATATATAATCCCATATATGATCATATATGTTCATATCGATCTCTTTTTCACCTGGGTTAGTAAAAAAATAGAAAAATGTTTTTTTCGCTGAAATAGTGTTTTCAGCTAAAATTTTAGTTATACTTATTTGTTCAGCACTTAACTGATTTGAAGATATATTTTACTAATATCTTACTAATTTATTTTGCTAAAAAAAATTGTGCTCATAAGCACATTAATAGTGTGGACAATAACCATATTGAAAGATATAAGCAGAATGAAGTAGATGTCGCGGCATGTCAATATGTAGTAGAGACAATGAAAATGATACTAAAAAGTACAACTCTTTTAAGATATATACAAAAATTAACAACCCTAGTAAAATCGTTTATATACAATCATATCTTTTTGAATATAATATTATATAAAAACATATATTTTTATATACATTAATATGAATATATGGTGGGATGGCGCATATGATCACATAAAATTTTTTTTGGTTGAACTTGGCTTAACACCTAGTATTTGAAGAAATTGAGTACATTTTCGGATAAAACTCTTAAATTTTGAGTACAAACACAAAAGTTTGTATTAAATTCGTTATATATTTGGGTAAAAATAAAAAAGTTCAAACGTCCCATTTTTCCCCATAGCACGTCATTAAAATAACTGAACTCATTATTTCATATTTTAGAAAAAATTTCTAAATTAGCTTTTATTGTGATTTTCTCGTCTTTGAGTTTTTTTATTGTTTTATTAAACAAATTTTGTTGTCAAAATCAACCGAAATTCACGTTTTATTCAAATTAAAAAGTAAATTCAAATGTTCGGCTACGGCTTCGGCTTCGGGCAAACTAGTAAATTTTGAAAACGTTTTGTTTTCAGTTTAAAATTTGAAACTATAGTATAAATGAGGTATAAATAATTTTAGAAAAAATCACAAAAATAAATTAACTGAAGTATAATTTTTGTACACATTTTTTGTGTTTTCTTTAGTCCACTAATATTTAGCAAACATTTTATTAACTTCTAGCAATAATTTTTTAAATTTTAGTCAACTAAGTGTTTGCAAAACTTTTGCTGAATCTACTCCTCGCTGACTTCCACCAAACGATTTTGCTGACATGAGCATTTTTTCTGCAAGCACCCTCCTGACTAAAATTTTGATGAATCGGCGACATTTTTTACTGACTTTACTTACTTCTTTTTACTCGAGTGTAACGAAGATTATGAAAATTTAGTTTTGAACATTTTTATTTTATTTTATGAGTTTTATTAAAATTGTGAAAAAAAAATCTTACCGTTTACAAAAATCCGACTTGAAAAATTCTTTAACACTTGTTTACTATTCGCTTTTTATGTTCACCAAAAATTGCACTTTATAACGCGCCTTTTTGCATCGACCCAATAAAACTGAAGAAAATGTGTGCCGTCCCGCCGAACCTATTTTAAAATCACGATAACTTAAACAAAGCTCGATGTTAGTTGGCAGTTTTAACATATTCGTGCAACAACACGAGACAAAAACGAAAGATCCACTTTAGAAAACAGGTTACAATAGGGAACGATCCCTTACTATGTTATTATACTAGTATTCTTTTGGAATTATGGTCAGAAACGTGGTAAAATTATGGAAAAAAAAGTCAAAACTCAAGCAACGATCTTAAAATTTGGTATATGGAAATTTTAACTAACAAGGACAGTCTCCCTATGAGATCAGATATGTGATAAAGCAGAAAAAAATTAGTTGTGACGATTTTTTTAAATTACTCCATTTTTGTATTGTTTTTGGTTTATTTCGTAAAATTTATGAGTTTTCGAACACGCGTCAACTTGAAATATGGGATAGGCCCAACAACATGTACTCATTTTTGTTAATCAACTGTGTTTTATTATTTATGATTGTATCAAGCTAAAAATTATGTAGATTATTTATTATTTAATTTAATCGATGGTGTGTCTGAGCTTTTTTCGATATTCGAAACTGTTCGTATTTTATGCGACTTTTCAGGAAGACCTTTTTTCACCTATATTAAGAATACTTAATATAAATTGTAATCATAAGTTACTACATATGCAATTTGGGTAACTAAATTTTAGTTTTTCGAGTATCTTAACGCGATATGCAAATATATCTGAATTTCTGTAGTTTCAGCTAAGTTTCCATACAAAAAAAGTTGTAATTTTGGCTCTACCGAATCCAAATTTCATTAAGATCGAAAAGTACCCATTAAAATAAATTGTCTGGATTCATGGACTATACATAGTTATTTAATTTTTGTAACACAATTTTAATAATTTTTTTTTTTTGAAAACTAAAAAAATTAAATTACACAGTGCAACAAATGAAGACTTTTGGAAAAATGCACAGACTCGACAGTATAGATTCGATTGTACTACCAAGCGTTAGTAAAACCCTGTACTCGGTTTGGCCAGTTTGACTACCAATTTTTTTTTTATGGACCTCAAAAGATTTTGAAAATCAGTGCACCATTCAAAAAAAGGTGTCCTCAGTTTTTGGCCTACAGATAATTCAGACTTGATGATATTGCTTAACTATATTCGGCAATAATGTAGTGAAGAGTCTACTGAACAAATTATATAAACATTTTATGTGCAAAAAGTCGTTTTTCCTGCACTTTTTTAAAAAATATAGGAGAAAATTATTTTTTTTTCTTTTTTCAGCATAACTTACAGGGACTCATAATTTTTCATTAACAATATATGCCAAAATTGTAGCCATTGCAAATCTGAACAACTTTTGTGAACATATCAATAAAATCTGAATGTGAATGTGAATGTGCATCCAAAATAGCTTACAGAGACCAATTTGTACCTTATAAATAGTCGTTTTTGACTAGACTACACTTTTATTGCATTTTTGTTTACTTTCTTCAATAACAAAAAAAGTAAACAAAAATGCAATAAAAGTGTAGACTAGTCAATTAGCAAGTCTGAATTAGCTGTAGGCCAAAAACTGAGGACACCTTTTTTGAGTGGTGCACTGATTTTCAAAATCTCTTGAGGTCCATAAAAAAAAATTGTTAGTCAAACTGGCCAAATCGAGTCCGGGGTTTTACTAAGCTTTGGTAGTACAATCGAACCTATACTGTCGAGTCCGTGCATTTTTTTCACTGTTGCACTGTGTTATCGAAAATCCGTTAATTGACCTAACATGGACAAGAACTGTTAAAAAATGAACACTTAAATCAGTATAAATTATGTGATCTTAAACAGGAGGTGCAATAAATTAATATAGCTTTTAATTTTAATTTTCCTTTCAATTTTATATTAGATTCAGTCAGTCTTTATTATCTCAAATTTTCTAAGTAATTTCATATTTTTTTATACATATTTATAGTAGTGGTTATTAAATGCTACATCCATTAAAAATAAATAGGTTATTATAAAAAAGCTACTAACATTTTTTTTAGTATATTACTCATACGCTTGAATGCACTTAAATATATTTGTTTAGATATCTTTATTTTATATCAATATATTTTGTTTCTATTTATTTTCAAATTAAATTTTGATTTTCAAAGAAATCTTCATGAATTTTGCATTAGACACACGCACATATATCCTTTATAAAATATTTATTATTTTATATTTAGTCTTCACTTATTCCTGTTTATCTTTTGTTTGGAACATTTTAATCCTTTTTCTTGCGTATTGATAACCGTTGCGTTCAAAAGTTTACATTTAACTGATTTTAAAAAAATCTGAAGTGAAATACCTTTTGCTTTTTACTTACTTTGATGATACTTTGTCATGTTACAAACACTGCCAAATACAAAATACATTCGCAACATTTAACCAGTCCACGCAACTCCAACATGTTGTAATATACACACAGCCACACAATCTTTATTTTAGTAAAGTGTATCCTTTAATCCTTTATCGAACAAAATACAACATATTAATGTACAAAAACATTTAAAGTCATGTGTTTATCAATGTTGAAAACATTAAAATAGTCGGTATAATGTTGATATAAAGTTTTTTTTTTCGTGTTCTTTAACAGACATTTTTGCTAATTTAAATATTTTTCAATATATTTTTTTCTTTCTTTCTTGGAAAGTTGTGAAAAAATGTTTTGTTTATTTTGTAAACATCTTTAAAAATTTAAACACGTTTTTTAAGTTTTTATATTTTTATATTTTTTCTACTTCGTGTGATCCAGTTATATTACCACTATGCCTACCGTGTGTGTGTGTGTGTGTGTATATATGTCCTTTTTGTTTGTAAATGTGTACGTTGTTTCCTGTTCTCTTAAATATTGAGGCAGGTCGTGACTTTGTTTTTATGTTAAATATATTTTTCTAAGCAAGGAAAAGTGATTATTTTTTAAAACTGCTCTAACATTTTTAAGTTACATTGTACTTTAAATTATAGAGTTGAATTTTTTTCTCACATTATCATTTAAACTTTAGGAACTATCCAATAATAAAGTAAGTTAAATTTTAAATGAAAATGTGGAAATCTACAAGTATATTAAATGTTTTGACATTAAAGTTTATTAATTTGTATGATCTGTTGATATTGATTCTGGGTTTGGGCATTATAATGTTACGGTAATACTTAGAATAAAGTTATTAAAAATGTTTGCTAAAAAAACAAAAACTTAGCTCAGAATGACGTTGCAGGGAAAACTGCTAAAATTAGACGATTTTTTTTTGTTAATTATTAGTAAGATCAGAATATAGGAAACAAATCTGTTGAATCTACATAAACTTAAATAGTTATTTTTGAGCTTAATTTAAGTTAATTTAAAGTAACAAATCCATCAGTTATAAGCCGAGAAAATTTTGCTAAATATTAGTAGAATAAAATTTTTACCTTCTGAAATCAGAAATTTACAATTTTTAGCAAATATTTCTGTTAGTTTTAGCAAAATATTTTGTTAATTGCATTTAACTGAATTCAGAACTAGTTTTGAATTTTATGCTAATAGAAAATTCAATTTATTAAGCGCCAGGAAAGTTTTCCGATTTTTTATTTCCTCAATTTTTTAGAGCTGTTTCTGTGCAGTTTTCTGACTGTGTAAATACACTAAAAAAAAGTTAACCAAATATAATGTAATTTAAATTAGATTTTAAGAATTTTTTAGTGATATGGCTACAAAGAAAATTTAACTTAAATCAAGTATTCAGTTTTCTTAAAAAACGTGTAAAAGCAATTTACTTTAATTAGTTCAATTTGTATTAAAATTTAGTCAATTTTGTCATAAATTTTATGAGACTTTACTAAAATTCGGTATAGTTTTAATTAAGTATAAATTTTACTCAAATCTAGTAAAAATATCGTAAAATCAAGTTAATTTTTGTTAAATTTTAAGGCACTTGAACTTGTGATAATACAAAATTAACTTATTTTTAGTTCATAAGTTATACTCATCCTAGTGTAGAAAAGCATTACCATATAATTATACCGAATATTCGGTATAACGAAAACGCGATATATCGACTACTTTAAGAACGAATTTTTCTGAAAATTTATTCAAAATATGTAAAAAATTAACAAAAATAGAAAAAATTGCAATAAAAAAGAATTTTTTGTTGAGAAGCCTTTTAACTTAAGAGTATGCCCCGACAATTTTAGTTTTGTTCTTAATTTTTAATAAACTCAGCATTTACAAAAGCACAAAAAGTCGTTACGATATAACGACTATTTCGATATAACGAATGGGCCTGAGCCGTTATCGGCTTTGACTGTACTTACAATTGTCATTAAAAATCTCATTACTTTTATATGGAGGATGTTGCGCTAAATAATTACAAATCAAAAGCAATAAATAGTAACATATATTCTTACTAGTATGGAAAAAAATGAGTCTAAAAATAAATATAACAAAAAATAAATTTATTTAAAAATAATATGTTTTGATTGAAACTTTATTTTTAAATAAAATGTGCCCACACGGGATTCGAACCTAGGACTAAAGGTTGTCAGTCAACCGCTCAACCATACTTGATAAGTGAAACACAAAATACATGCAGATTTTCTATAACTATCTCTCTCTTCACATCAGTGCAATGTAAACAAACCCATACGGTTCGAGATTACTTTTTTCACATATGTCATTGATAACACATCTTTGTTTTGCCACCTATCAGTTAAGTTATCAAGTTCATCTATATTTTAACGGGACAGGTCCCAATTCCCGACTGCCCCCTTTTTCCCCTCACGGTACAAACAATGTGTAAAAATATTACCTACATACAATATGTTGTCTATGTTTTACATACTAAACAAATGGTGATGGATTTGCGGAAAGTAAATTCTATTTTCAACTGAATTTACTTTCCGCAAATGCGAAACCATTTATTAATGGTATTTTACTTATTTCGGTAACAGTATTTTAGCGGTAACGATATTTTAGTCATTTCGGTAACATTATTGCGGTAACGTTATTTCAAGTTTAACGTTATTTTAGTTATTCAGGTATTTGTCAATGTACACCGATATCTTTAGGCCCATTGTGCCCGTGTTCCAATGAATGACTAGTTTATGACCAAACTTTGGAAAAATATAAATTTAGTATTGTTCCTAAAACATAATGTATATTTTTGAATGGATTTAAGTTTATTTTATCTAGTATTTCAAGTCTACAAAGCGTCATTGAAGTGCCATCAAAATTTAAAAAGTTTTGTAAAATGTCCATATATTTTTTTTTTTATTAAAAAATTTTAGAATAATTAAAAACCTAATACAATTTTTAGGTGACTAGACCCAATTACTATCACCATATGTCACCAAGATACCATTATAAGGCAACATATCTTCAAAGTTTGGGTGCAGCTAGGGTTGCCAGATTCAAATTTGGAAAATGCTTGACATTCACCAAAAAAAATCTTGATTTGGAAAACAAATCTTGACAATTAAAAACACCCATACTAGTTGTATTTCAATTTAATTTATTTTTTGTTTAAAAATATATTTTTTTTATAAAAAGTATAAAAAATGGTACAAAAAATTATCAGTTGGAATAATCCGATTCATTATTCCACCTATTCCACCTATTTTGTTGATCAAATATCCTCGTCATTTTTCATATATTTTCACGAATTAAATGTCTTAAAATAATCTTTTATAACAATAACGCAATTGTTAAAACCAGATAAAAGACAAAAAAATATACGAAACCAGAAAAACACTAATCGGCTTTATTTTTTACTGAATAAAGACAATTAAGTGGTTTAAAAATGATTAAATAATTTAACATCTTGTCAACAATCATGCACAAAAACATTGTGAAAAATTATTATACAAAATTTTTTGTTGTTATACCAATTGTTACCAAATAATTATTTGAAAGAAATTAATTTATGAACTTTTTGATCGAACTTTTTTTAAAAAATAATTTAAAAATATAAAGGATCCTAATCTTTTATATTTTTGATTGTATGCTGGTGAAAAAATATTAAAATTAATTTCTCTGCTAGAAATTTGTTCAACGATTGTATATAATTTTTGAAATTCTGACCGATTTGGCGATGAATAATTCAAATACACAAAGTCTAAACCATTCCAAAATATATTCCGTTTTCACTCAAAACATAAATAATATATGGTTTTTATGAAAATACTACTGAAATTTTAAAAATTATATTTTAAAGGTTGCCGTAGATATTTAAAAAATGGTCAAAAACCATGATACCTTTTCAAACAATTTTAAAAATCGGTTAACTTAAAAAAAATAAATTTTTTATATATATTAGAATACAAATTTGCTCACCAAATTATACAAAAATTTAAGTTTTTGAAATATCTTCAAACGTCTAAGATTTACATGCTGTCAAAGTTTTAACTTTGGTTGTATATATTTCCTCTAGAGGTCGCTTTAAGTCAAATTTGGAAAGGGGATAGTGGAGATATGAAAGGTGGGGAAAGATAAAGGGCTTCAAACATGGCAACACTGTAATTGCGCGAGATGATAAGTCTTAGAACAGTTGCTGCTCGCCACCTGATGGTGAGTTGGAGAACTTATTGAAGCCCTGATTAATTATTTTACTTCGGTGGGGTTAAGTGTTATGGGAACACCGAAGGTGGGCGCTACGATGCATATGAGGAATAGAAAACTCATACTTATTATATTTCTAAATTGACGTTGTCGTCACCGGGAATCGAACCCGGGACAATCTGTGCAACAGTCCAACGCGCTAACCATTGCACTACAACGCCCAATTTTGTATATTTATTTAATAAGTCACATACTTAAATAAACTTATTTTAAAATAATTTAAGTAATCAAATTGTCTTTGCGCTAACGAAAAAGATTTGTGTTATTAAGGGTTTAAACCAGTATTTTGTCGCTATGCGATGTTTACATACATTTTTTATTTTACTTTCTAAAAAAACAAAACTAAAGTTTCTCTTTTTCACCACACATCTTGATTTTACAGAAATAATGGAAACATGTGATTACAGTGATTACAGCATAAATACGTATTAAGATATTGTTAAAAACACAATTTTACAATACATATATAATGATTTTAACATGTTTGTAGCAATCATAATATTTGCACGATAACTATATTAAAAAAATTGCGTCATCATTTATTACCATATTACGATTATTGCAAAAATATTATGATTATGTCGTACTACAGACTTTAAAGCACGTGTTTTTTGTTTACATTTTTCGTTCATATTGCTTTAATTTTTTTGTTTACAATTTTTGCGTGAGAACTACAAATATAAAAACAAATCACTTTTTACTTAATTTATAACACTTTTATGTATAATGACATCATTTAAGGGTTCCATGTCAATTTGACTAGGCTCCCAAGGTAGACCAGGTTGACACTACCAAATTATTCCTTCTTTTACTAAAAATATTACCATTACAATTAGCACCACTGCCTTGTTTTTCTATGTTCATGTCTTTTTGTTTAATATTATGCAATTTGTTCGGGCTGACTGCTTCTCACAATTTGTTTCCACAAAATCTTAAACAAGAATGACACTAAAAGGACAAAGACGCTCATAAAAACAGACTAATCATTTTTGAGTTGGCGCAATATAATACGACTATAGTTAGAGAGAGGAATTTAATTATAGTACTATATTATGATTGTAATAATATAATAACCGCAAAAGGAGAGATTTTTATTATAACATGAATAAAGCAACCATAATATTGGTGAAATATGATTGATACAATAATAATTTAATTGAAACAACCATTTATGGCTGTAGGAAACATAGTTTTGTGGCCGCAATCATATTGCAACCATATTTTATATTTTTTTTCTGCGTATATATGTTTAACAACGATCCCATTTTCGTCTTGGTAGTTTGTTTTATTCAAACACATAAAATAAATCGATTAATTAACCTGCCAAAACCACGACCTCAATTATTTTTTTTTTTGCTTTTTACAAAACTGTGTTTAAAGAAACTTTGAAAAAATTAAAAAATATATTTTTTAATGTGCTATTTGGTTGGGCTTTAAAAATCTTGACAAAAGATATTTTTTTTGATTCTTGACGGGCATTAAAGATTATTGTAAATCAAGAGAAATCAAGGCTGTTTGGCAACCCTATTTACAGCCGTCCATAGTCGAGCAAAATTTTTTAAAAGGAGTAGACATATATTATACCCTTTTTATAGGTGGCGCTGGAATCAAAATATTCCGATTTGGACCATACTCAGAATGCATATTAATTATGTTTAATGAAAATACTTGACAGCTCACCGATAGGTAGCGCTGCAGGTAGGGTTACCATATTTGAAAAGTGAAAAAAAAGTACATTGATGAAAAAAAACAGTACTTTAAAAAAAAAACAGTACATTTTTGTATTTATTGTTAACATAACTTTTACTTTAATACATCACATATTTACTTCAAATAAGTTAATACACCGAACCAAATAGCGTAGGTAAAATCAAAAAAAAATTTTTGTAGATCTTTAACGAAATTTTGTCAATTTTTTTTTAAGATTTAACAAATTTTATTCAAATCAACAAAATTTCGTCAAGTTTACAACCTCTAAAGAAGTAAAATTGAATAAATTTCATCAAATTGACTAAATTTCGTCAAATTGGCTAAAATTATTAGTTTGGACGCCATTACTTTTTGCATTGGGCAGTGTCATGAAAAAAAATTTTGTTTACAAACATCCGTTGCTTGAAAAGTAAACAAACCAAACTTATATATGTACAAAGAAACGAAGTGGAATTAATACAGGGAGATTCAATAAAAATTTATATAAAAAACTGTTGTACACACGAAAAAAAACATGGTTAAAAAAATATATATTCTTTGTACACGCAAAAAAACTTGTTTATATAAAAATATGTAAAATATACAAAAAAAACAGTACAAAAACAGTACAAATCCAAAAAAACAGTACTTTTGCGTACTGTTTTAGGTGTGGTGAATAAAACAGTATATTTTTCAAAAAACAGTACATGTACTGTTTAAAACAGTACGAATGACAACCCTAGCTGCAGGTGAGGCATTTAGGAAAATGTGAATAACACAGTCCGATAAGGTTTTCTAACCAAGAAGCAGACTATACATTCCCGAAGGTTTTAGATGTGCTGAATCCGCATCTGAACTCAAAATATCCCTATTACTTTCGGTTTTAGAGATACTCTAACCTAAAAGAGCAAAAACATGTTTTTTGTGTACATTTGAGGTCCTGTAACTTCCAGAAAAAGAATTTAAAATAATCTTCATTTGTCACTGAGAAGCGGTGATACGCAGTTCTTAACACTTCATTATTTGTATTCACATCTCGCACTTGCAATGGGCTAAGGGTGCTCACTCAGTAAGTTCAAAAGACGTCCTCTCAGTGACAAATGAAGATTTTTAAAAAATTCGAAGTGGATTTTCAGATAACGTAACGAATATTTTTGAAAAAAAAAAAAATCTGGAAGTTATAGGACCTCAAATGTACCCAAAAAACGTGTTTTATGACTTTTAGGTTAGAATATCTAGAAACCCAGAGGGCTATCTGAGGTCAGATTCGGATTCAGCAAGTCTAAAACCTTCGGGAAAGTATAGTCCGAAGAACTAAAGGTACTTAATTATTTTTTTCTGACATTCGAGATTTTGAGGTATGAAAAAGTATGGCTTTTCTTGGAGAATTACTGCAATAAAAAAAAATTGTACAATAAAATGTTTTGCTAAAACCACTACACGCAGAAAAAAAACATTTTTGAATATGTTTTCAGGTAATTAATTTACAATGATTCAATGATTCAAATTTTCAAACATAAACAAAGATATATTTGCAATATTAAAATTTTTTGATATTATGTTTGGGACTTGCAAACAAACATATAATTAACATATATATATTTACATCCAAACATACACATGTAGGTAGAAGGTTTTCACTTTTCCAAACATCTTATATTAGAGACATGGGAAACGGAAATGTTTTCCAAACAAAAGTATATTACCAGCACGCCGTTTTTTCAGCGTGTAGAAATTAGTTCAAAGTGACGTTTCATAAAAAACTGCTATGGTTTGAAATTTTTTTTATGTGCTAAAATCTGCCAAAGCTTTTAGCAGAAAATTACGAATGGTTGTCTAAATTCGTTGATATGCCCGAGTGTCTTTTGAATGTTAGACCATCAACTTTCAGAAACACTCGTAGGAGGTCAAGAATATATTTTATGTAATTCTATTAGAACACAAAATAAAAAAAAATTAAAAATTATTTTAAACGTATAAACGCCATTTTATAATGATAAAGAAAATTTTAATTCATAATACATCTGTATATTTGTTACAGGACAATATCAGTCTACATTTACCTTAATTTTACTTAAGAAAATAGTTATGTACAAAGTTGGAGACATTAACGGGACTGTGTTCTATCTACAAACAAAATTTCAACCCAATATCTTTAAAATTCGATCTTTGTCGTTCTAAATTGACCAAATGTGACACTGTGCGCCTGCAGAGGCTTCAATTTAAGAGTGCGAACACCAAAAATATTTGATTATATATTTGGGTTGTCTCAAAATAATTTTGATAAAATCGAGCACTTTTTTTCAAAATTTTGTTCTGAATTCACAAAACATCTAATATTCCAATTTTATCGAAACTTATGACAAAAATTATTCCACACTTTAAAATTAGCATTGTATCGAAAATATTGAATTTGTGCATAAATAAAATTAGCCGAAATGACTTCAAAATGTTTTTTTAGCGATTAATTTAAAAAAATCTTATCGGATCCAGATGAAAATGGTGTCGTTGGAAAACCTTGTCAGGAACCATTAAAAACTTAGGTTTTGCCACTGTAGCACATATGCCACCCTCTATTTTTGCTGTATTTAAAACAATGCCCGGCACAAAGAGAAATCAGAATTAGTATGTATTAGTGCAATTGTACCAATGCATTGCATACAAGGCACTCAGCTTAATTAACAACATTTAAACAAAATAAAAAAACTCATTTTCCCACTCTAAATTCGGCATTTTTTTCTTTTTTTGCATTTCCTAAAAAAAAAAAAAAAAAGCACACAGAGAAATAAAGTGCCAACCGAATTAAAAAGTATGGTAACAACCTATAAATTTAGTTAGTGCAACGATACTTACATTAGATTTCTGAATATTTTGGAAGTTGCAACTAAAATTATGTTGAATTAACAGAACGTTTTTTTAAAAATTAAAATTAAGTTGTACCAAACGACTGAAATTCGTAATAACCGAATTTGAGTCGTAGTAACGGTATTTCAGTTAGCAAATAGCTAAATTTTTCTCTGTGTGTGAGTGCCTACAAAAGAATGTCTTTGGTTGTTGTAAAATATTATTTTACTGGTCCGATATGGCTGGAAACCTTATTGTTCTGGATTTTCGATACTCTTTTAGAATCTCTCACCCAAATTTGATTTGAAGCTGCTCCGGATTTTTTACATTTTCAAACTATGGCATATCCTGAACAGATTTTTTTTTTAATTGCAATAACCTGGAAACCAGTGGAAAAACTTTACCATCATATTGTAGATCACATTTTTTTCTCTACTGGGTTGCCAAGTTTCATTATTATATCTCTAATACTTTCGAAATTATAAATATTTTTAATTTCTTTTCTGCAAATTCGACTTACTACGACTTCCCTGTTTTTTGATTATCTCGGAAAATACTAGTCCGATTTGGCTGAAAACCCTATTGTTCTAGAATCTCTCGCCCTGTTTCAGAATCTCTCACCCAAATTTGATTTCAGGCTTACCCGCATTTTTTTACATTTTTAAACTATGGCGACCCTAGTGAGTGAAAACATTTCCTGAGAAGATTTTTTTTTAAATTGCATTAACTCGGAAACCAGTTTAGATATCTAAACGAATTTACCAGATGATAGAATGTAATTAAAACTATTTAATGAACTGTTTTATATCCGTCCACAGCTAAGCAATTTATAAGAATTTCGAAAATTACTTTTATTTCTTATGAATATTCAGCAAATATTGAAGGTAGCAAAAAATTTTACCATCATGTTGTAGATCACATTTTTCTCTACTGGGTTGCCGAGTTTTATTAGGATATCTCTAATACTTTCGAAATTAAAAACTTTTTTCAAAAATGACATTGTGACGATTTATTCAGATTTTTTCTATAAATTACTACGACTTTCCCGTTTTTTGATTATCTCTGGAAATACTGGTCCGATTTGGATGGAAACCCTATAGTTCTGGATTTTCAAAATTACAGCAATTTTGATATGATGTTGACAAACGGAACCTGCGATTAAATATATTTAAAGAATCTATAATATATTATATTTCCTGGTGGTAATAGTTCTTGTAGGAGTATCAAATGTTGCTTTAAATAAGCTTTAGATAAATTGTTACCCATCCAAAGATCAATGATTTTGACCACAGCATCATTTACCGAAACTTTAAAGCTTTGATATTTAATGCTCTTAATAGTATAAAATTTTGTCTTTCATATGAGCCATTACTTTTTAACTTTTTACTGTTTGTTTAAAAGTGTTGATTAATTTTTTAAATTTAGTTTTGCATATTTTAAAATTAATAAACCAGTTAAGATAATAGAACCAGTAAAATCTTGGCAAAATGTTACAAGCTTTCGCACAATATTTGCTAATAAAATTTTTTAGTTAAGTGCTCCTAATTATTTGCCAAAGATTTTTAGTCTTTAAAAAACAAAAGCGGTAACAAGTTTAATGTTATAAATAATTAAAACGATAAACAAATATATATGTTAAACGATTTTGTCAGTTCTTGTATCCCAGCAAAACCACACATTACCAAATCATGGGCATCGCCATAGGGCTTCATGCATTACTTTACACGTTACTTCACTGATGAATTATACAGGCGATGAGCCTCAAAGTAACTTATTACCTTGTAGGGGGTAAATTAACTGGTTACTTATATGGTTACATGGTGGGAAAAAGTAATGTGTCTATAAATAGATTTTCATAAAAAAGAAATGCATAAAAATTTTTTTTTTACAGATGTTTTTCTTTAATTAAATAAATAACTTTTTTTTATTTAATAAATACATGGTCATGCTGGGATTCGAACCTGGGGTCTCTGGTATTTACCAATTAGTTAGGCGAAAACTCTACCAACTGAGCTATCGATACATTGCTTAAAATGTATATGAGTTGTTGTGCTTCGTGTTTTCGTTCGTGATATCAAAAATATACACCTTACCATTATGCTTACAAAAAATCACAAAGTAATGTGTCTATAAATAGATTTTCAAGAATATATATTAATAATTACTTTACGGTTATAATTCATGCATTATGTAATTGATAATCGGTAAGTCTTTATTTTATGTTTTGAAGTAATGTAAAATGTAATGAGGTCCCATTACAAGGTAATCCATGCGTGTTCAATTATCGGTAACTCATTACTTCTTGTTGGAAAATAATGATACAGGTAAGCAGTACACATTACAAGGTAATGCATTACTTTATCGCACCCATTACCAAAGTTTTGCTGGGATGTGAACGCCACACACAAAAAAATAAAAACCCATTTCAATTACGAAAACCACATATTAAATAAATTCAATTGCTTAAATTCCACCAACGACGAAAGTTGCTAATTCAATTAGAAATTGATAGTTCTTTAATTGAATTATTTTTCAATTAAATAATAACTCATTTGATTAAAAAGTCCGTAACTTTTTGAATGGAACACAGTTTTTTTTGCAAAAAAAAAAAATATTTTTCAACATAATCTCCTTTTAGCTCAATACACATAGTCCAACGTTTCTCCAATTTTTGTATCCCTTCCAAAAAAAAGAATTTTTCAAGGTTCATAAAATAGGCATTTCTTGGCCATATGGGGTTGATTTTTTTTTTAATCCTCGTTAAATCGGTCCAATAAGTTGGCATAATATTCGCCGTTTATTGTTTTTCCCTTTTGAAGGTAATCGATGTGGATTATCCCGCGTGCATCCCAAAAAAACTGTTGCCATCACCTTATTGGCCGACAAACTTACCTTGGCCTTCTTCGGAGCCGGTTCAACCGGAAAAACCCATTGTTAAGACTGCTGCTTGGTCTGCTTGGAGTGTTGTTATGGATCCATGTTTCATACACAGTTACAAAACGAAGCAAAAACTCATTCGAATTGCGGTTAAACAACTCCAAACAATCCTTTGAAGTTCTCACACGACTACGTTTATGGTCAATTGAGAGCAAACGCCCATCTTGCAGATAGCTTTCTTAAACCCAACTGATCATTTAAAATCGAAACCACACTGCCATATGAAATGCCTATAGCATCAACAATCTCACGCACTTTTACTCTTCGATCGGCCAACACCATAACAAATGCGCTAATATAAGTGCTTACTATTACATAATACTGAAAAGCAGCAAAAGAAACGAATAATTTTCGTATAAAAATAAACAAACAAAATTTCTGGGCTTACTGTTTTCCCTAACAAGGATGCAGGTTGTAAGCAGCTTACCCTAGTCCCTTATAAGGATGCAGGTTGTAATGCAGAAAGTTTCGTATCGTGGATTATAAACGATCTGTACCAGTTTTCACGAGTGATTTCCGATTGTGTTTGCTGTTGGCGAGTATGTAATAAAAAATATTTAGTCATTTAACTGTTTCTGAAGAGCTAGCATGTAGAGCGGTAAAAAAAAAAAATAAAATGATTGTATTATATGTCAAAAATTTTAACAACAAAACATTAATGTCTGTAGAATTTTTTGTAAAATAAATTGTGTATAATATAGACATGAAATATGATTTACTGCAAGCCATGAAATCACAGCTTTTTATAAGCGCTAAAATCAGCACTTATTTTGCCCAAAAGTAATGCTTCCAAGTGGGAATTCGCCATATAAAAATCATAGCATATGTAAGCAGGTTTGTAAGGGATTCTTTTTGGCTTACTCAATTACAAACCTGCTTGCATGTAAGCAGCGTTTTTTACTGGGCAGTTTCGTTTGTATTGACCCCAATTGGCCGCCCAGAACGTTCAGCGTCATTTGTACTTGTGCGACCACAACGAAAGTCACAAAACCACTTTTTTACCATTGAAATCGATGATGCAGAGTCCCCATAGTATTTATCAAGCTTTTCCTTGGTTTGATTGACGGTTTTTTTTTTGCAAAAAAATAATGTTTAATGAGCACTCGAAATTCACTTTTTTCCATTTTAAAAAAAATCCACGAAGTTGTATGTTTTGAACAGCTGTTAAACGCAAAGTAAATGACGGAACTTGCTTAAAATTTGACAGTAGTCTATTAACAGGTGGTACTTGATGGGAGCAGTGTTTCATTTCATATAGCTACGAGGGAAGTTCTAAAAGTCACGGACTTATTGAGCCGCCCTCGTACCTTCCCAAAAACCAAAAAAAAGTTGTTGTTGCAATAGAAAATGTTATTTTTATAGAAGTGTTGTTGCCATTCCAAATGTTTTTTAACAGCTTGAATTTTATAACATTGAATTTAAACTGGCATGAAATTCTCATGTATTTAGCAGATTTATTTATAAAGGGTCCGCCAAATAACTTTTTTTTTTGAAAAAAAAAAATTTAAATTTTTTTGTAAGGAAAGTAAACTTTAAAAATTACATAATCAATTTTATGATAATGTTTTAGAATAACTAAATATTCGTATTTAAACAACTAAAACTAAAGTATTCAACTTAATAAAGTAATAAACCTAAGAAGAATTACTATCTAATCTAATGGAAATGAATTTAAAATATTTATTACTAAATATTTATTATAAAAAAAACAGCTACATAAATATTGCAAAAAACAACAACAATGTGTTGATATTTGCTTTTGAGCGATAATATAAAAAAATGTTAAACAAGTTCCGAAATTAAGCAAATATTTAATTGGTTCAATTAATTTTTAATTGACAGCTTTTCAAATTTTCCACAAACCGATTTAATTGAAAAAATTAGGGAAATATTTTTTCCTGTGTCAATGAGAACTATTTAAACATTATAAAGTAGTTACCAATACTTAACAACACTAATTTCACTTTAATCACTTTAATTAGAATATCAGTCAATTACTGTTTTGCTAAACGTATTTTGTTTATTAATTTTCGTTTCAGTTAAAAAAAAATCGACAAAAAGCAATAACCTCTCCCGACAAGTAAAGGAAGCTTTATTCGAAAATGGATCTTTGGCTGCCTCAAGTTCAAGTGAAAATGTACGTATTCAAATGTTTGTATAATATTTATTTAAATTCATTATTAAATTGTTTAATATCAACTAAATTTTAACCACTATTAAACATAGTCTTCAAATTATATTTTGATTACTAATACAAATCATTGTAACCGAACTTTTTCCAATGCCTAAAAATTTTAGTTTATACCGCTTCTTATAAAATATAAAAATATAATATAAAATTCTATATTTAAAGGAAACAAATATACAGTTGATGAAGACAAACAATTCCGCCAGAGATATTAAACATGAAAAAGTAGATTATTCACCTCACTTATCCAACAAGAAAAAACAAAATGTATTGGAACACCTAACTACTAATATCAAAATTTTCTCAAAAGCAAAATGAAATAGCAGTTTTAATTAACAACCTTGAAAAGCCTTCGACATCAGCATCGGCAAAAAGACAACAGGAACTTGCAATTTCGTGCAATAAGAGCAAAAAAGTTAAGAAAACAAATTGAGGAATTCTCAAGTTCGGATGATGATGAGATCGATTCGGAAAGTATATTACAAACAACGAATCACTAAACATTTAAGTTATTTAGACAGAATTTTGAAGATGGCGTAAGCATTGATTGATAGAAGACCTAAAAACTAAATTTTATCGTATTACGAAACTACTAGTATCAATTAATTGATTTTGGACCTATCACGGAAGTTATAGTATTTATTACAACAAATTTTAGACAATTTCTATCAATTGAAAAATTAATTGAAATTTTTTATCATTTTTTTTTTTTATGACATAATATATCAAAAAAGTAAATTGTAAATTTCGTGACGAAATAGCATTTCAAGGAAAGTTATAATTGTGATCGCTACTCGCTTTTAAAGTAGTCATGCGTAGAGTATTTTCTTAAATTTTATTGACACTGCATTTCATAAAAATGTAGACAAAAATTTAAAGTTCGCAAAAGAAGAAACAAAATTTCATGTTTTAAATTAAATGATGCTGTGATCCATGGAAATTTAATAAACATTTTTCCATACTATGCTCATTTCTAAACTTTTGAGCCATGTTTTGTTCGAAAAAATTAAAAAATTCACTAAAAGCCCTACGCCAAGCGAACTATAGATAGCTTCGAAATTAAATATTTTTTTGGTACTTGTAACATAATCTGCTAGTTAATACGCCTCGTTTGAGTTGTAGTACGTAAAATTTTAGAATTTCGGGACACCCTAAAAACCTTATGTGATTGAAAAGTTCTGAGCTCGGATTCAGTATACCTTAAGCGTATAAAAAAGTAGGTTTTGCCCTTAGGGTCTTCACCTCTATAAAATTTAGTAAACCGTGTAGTCATAACTTTTAAATTTGTGTACAAATATTTTTTAAAATATATTATTCAGAAACATAGTGTTTTCAAACGCTATACTCACTTTTTGTTTTGTAGTGTGTTTGACAAGTCTACGTTACCATACCGTCTGTATGTAACTAGAAACCCACACTTTGTGGAATGTTGTTTGTCCACAATATACCGATCCTACTAGCGTGGGATTATGCAATCTATGCAAAATCTCACGCTATTGTAATTTATGTTTAAGTAGCTTTAAGTATTTTAACTTTTAAATAAAGCAGTTGCTCAGTAGAGCTAGAAATAAAAGGTTGTGTTCAATTATTAATACTAAAGTTTAGTATTTTTTTTTTTTTTGTCAATACTTAATTCTAGACCACCTGTGCAAACACATATAATTTTTAGTAATTAATACTATAAAATACAATACAAATTTTCGTGATAGGTACAAAATCATTTAAAACATTAATTGATTTTATCAATTTTGTAAATAAAACTCATTTTTAGTTTTTTACTGTTTTGCAATACATTATAGATCACTAGTGCTCACTGGCGCAACCAGAAATATTCTGAATCATTTTTTTTTCCTGTGCGTCAAACCGCTTTTGAAAATTTTGAATTGTTATTCATTTTTGTTACCAATTGCATTAATTTCACAAAAGTTACTCCGACTGTACTGAAAAATAAATTTTAAAATATGATTTTTTAAAGAAACATATGTTTTTCAGAATATATTTTTTTTTAAATCGATTTCTTAGTAAAGGGTCCGCCATTTAACGTTTTTTTCGATGCCGATTTTGCCAAAAAAAAAATCATCTTTTCAGATGAAGCTCATACTGCATGGCCAGCCGAGGCAGCCATTTGTATGAAATTATTTTCCATTATTAACCGGAAGGATTGTACTTTCAAATAAAAATGAAATTTGAGAAAATATTCAGTAGTTTTTTTTATAGCATTTTCACAAAAAAAAAGTTATTTGGCGGACCCTTTATATATTTCTTGTTGCAATGTGATTAAAACCCCTTCATATTTATAGACTTACATTCTACATTAGTTATATTACCTTAACAAGCTTGCTAATATGTTTATTTTAGATGGTTAATATTGGGAACAATATATTTTGTCGATCAATTATTTTCGAGTCGGTATTAGGAACTTCCCGTTCTGCAGCTCACATTGCAAGAAAATTAATGGAAGACGTCTTCACTAAGGACACCTTATCACCTTAACATTTACTGGACTGCCGGCCCGCGCTCAAGGCAAAGAAAGGCAAGAGCTATTGGTTCTTGCTCTAGATTTTAGAGCCCGTAATGATATAATAAGTATGAAAAATTTAAGAAAAATGTTCTGTCCACAATTTTAATTTTGATGTTACTTTTAGATTTTGAAAAAAATTACGCAACATATAAGGGACATAGAAAACAAAAGGAAGAGCTCATCGCACGCTTCATGTCTCATCACATTGGAGAGCTCAAACGCAAAGAAGAAGAAAAGAAAAAACAATTGCGCGAACTTTAACAAGCGAATATGGCTTACACCTTAACGTTTTACTTTTTTATGTTTTAATTTTTATGTTAATGTTTTATTTAATGTTTATTTTTGGACTATTTTTTGTTTAATTTAATGTAAAAGATAATTTTACATGTATCGCAAAATATTTACTTAAAACCGTTTTGCGAAATCGATTCTTATGCATATAAGAAACTTTTTTTATATTGAAAACATTTTTTATTGAATTTAATCAAAATTTCGCTTTAAACAAAAAATCTAAATAACTTTGAAGTTACAATTGAAGTTATGTTTTTATTTTTAACTGGATTTATAGAGATTTAATATATATGACGTTATATATTTTTATATAACGATATTTGGAATGTTTTGTATAACATTGTATCTAATTATATTAAAACAGTGTAACTAGATGTAATCAGATATAGACAAAACTTGCATACATTTGGATAACTGTATAATGAATTGTATCTTATTAAAACTCATTAGATCCAAAGTGATACAATTTATTAGAGCCATTTTTCGGATCAAATTGTATCCTATTATATGTAAAGAAAATATGTTTAAATAAACTTTTTTACTCGGGTTGTGACGATTGTTTTCAGTTTTTTTTCTGGAAATTCGTACGATCCCCTGTTGTTCTGGGTTTTCGATGCTCTTTCAGAATCTCTCACCCAAATTTGATTTCAAGCTTCCCCGGATTTTTTACATTTTTAAACTATGACAACCCTATTGAGTTAAAACCTTTCCTGGACAGATTTTTTTTACATTGCAATAACTCGGAAATCAGTTGAGATATTTAAACGAATTTTTTACCAGATGATAGATTCTTATTAATACAAAGAAAACATTGGACCTACCCAAACAATTTTACCATCATATTGTAGATCATATTTTTCTCTACTGGTTTGACAATTTTCATTAGGATATATTTAATACTTTCGAAATTATAAACATTTTTCAGGAAAGGACATTGTGACGATATTTTTCAGTTTTTTTTTTTTAATTCGTACGACTTCCCCGTTTTTTGATTATCTCGGGAAATACTGATCCGATTTGGCTGGAAACCCTATTGTTCTGGATGCTCTTTCAGATTCTCTCACCCAAATTTGATTTCAAGCTTCCCCAGATTTTTTTTTACATTTTCAAACTATGGCAGCCCTAGTGAGTGAAAACCTTGACTGGACAGATTTTTTTTTAAATTACAATAATTCGGAAACCAGTTGAGATATATAAACGAGTTTTCTTCCGGATGATAGAATGGAATTAAGACTATTTAGTCGATTACTATATTTCCGTCTACTGCTAACCAATCTATAAGAATTTCGGAAATTATTTTTATTTCATATTAACTTGGTGTGGTGGCAGAGAAAAAGTGGGCTTTAATTTGGTACCAATTCTGATGACCCAGGTCCCCTAGGTTTTGAATTATTTCAAAAACAAAATTATATTTTTAATCTAATGGGATTGAATATGTGGTACTGGATGGAAAAATGGCAGCCCATTATATAGCACTACTTCTACACTACGGTAAAAGTTTCATGTTAATATCTCTACTAGTTAAGAAATTATAGCGATTAAAACAAATATCGTTTCAGAAAATGTTTTTACAATTCAGGGTTGCCATATTTCAAAACGTTGAAAAATTCGGGGACGCTCAAAATCAAATTTGGGTGAAAGATTCTGAAAGAGCGTCGAAAATCCAAAACAATAGGTTTTCCAGCCAGATTGGACCAAAATTGACCGAGTTATTCAAAAAACGGGGAAGTCGCATGATTTTTTGAATCAATCTGAATTTTTCGCCTTATTTTCCATCGCTATTTTTGAAAATCTAAAATAATGGGAAATATACAAGATATTTTTATGAAACTTGGTGTGGTGTGAAAGGGAAAAAGTGAGCTTTTAATTTGGTACCGGCCCCGGTCCGCCAGGTTTTAAATTATTTCAAAAACAAAATTATATTTTACATCTACAAAAATGGGATTGAATATGTGGTACTGGATGGAAAAATGGCAACCCATTATATATCACTACTTCCATTCTACACAAATATCGTTTCAGAAAATGTTTTTACAATTCAGGGTTGCCGTATTTTAAAAACATTGAAAACTTCGGGGACGCTCAAAATCAAATTTGGGTGAAAGATTCTGAAAGAGCGTCGAAAATCCAAAACAATAGGTTTTCCAGCCAGATTGGACCAGAATTGACCGAGTTATTCAAAAAACGGGGAAGTCACATGATTTTTTGAATCAATCTGAATTTTTCGCCTTATTTTCCATCGCTATTTTTGAAATCGAAAATAATGGGAAATATACAAGATATTTTTATGAAACTTGGTGTGGTGGCAGAGAAAAAAGTGAGCTTTAATTTGGTACCGGTTATGATAGCCCAGGTCTACTAGGTTTTGAATTATTTCAAAAACAAAATTATATTTTAAATCTACAAAAATGGGATTGAATATGTGGTACTGGATGGAAAAATGGCAACCCATTATATAGCACTACTTCCATTCTACACAATGGTAAAAGTTTCATGTTAATATCTCTACTAGTTAAGAAATTATAGCGATTAAAACAAATATCGTTTCAGAAAATGTTTTTACATTTCAGGGTTGCCGTATTTTAAAAACATTGAAAAATTCGGGGACGCTCAAAATCAAATTTGGGTGAAAGATTCTGAAAAAGCGTCGAAAATCCAAAACAATAGGTTTTCCAGCCAGATTGGACCAGAATTGACCGAGTTATTCAAAAAACGGGGAAGTCACATGATTTTTTGAATCAATCTGAATTTTTCGCCTTATTTTCCATCGCTATTTTTGAAAATCGAAAATAATGGGAAATATACAAGATATTTTTGTGAAATTTGGTGTGGTGGCAGAGAAAAAACTGAGCTTTAATTTGGTACCGGTTATGATAGCCCAGGTCTACTAGGTTTTGAATTATTTCAAAAACAAAATTATATTTTAAATCTACAAAAATGCGATTGAATATGTGGCACTGGATGGAAAAATGGCAACCCATTATATAGCACTACTTCCATTCTACACAATGGTGAAAGTTTCATGTTAATATCTCTACTAGTTAAGAAATTATAGCGATTGAAACAAATATCGATTCAGAAAATGTTTTTACATTTCAGGGTTGCCGTATTTTAAAAACATTGAAAAATTCGGGGACGCTCAAAATCAAATTTGGGTGAAAGATTCTGAAAGAGCGTCGAAAATCCAAAACAGTAGGTTTTTCCAGCCAGATTGGACCAGAATTGACCGAGTTATTCAAAAAACGGGGAAGTCACATGATTTTTTGAATCAATCTGAATTTTTCGTCTTATTTTCCATCGCTATTTTTGAAAATCGAAAATAATGGGAAATATACAAGATATTTTTATGGAACTTGGTGTGGTGGCAGAGAAAAAAGTGAGCTTTAATTTGGTACCGGTTATCATAGCCCAGGTCTACTATGTTTTGAATTATTTCAAAAACAAAATTATATTTTAAATCTACAAAAATGGGATTGAATATGTGGTACTGGATGGAAAAATGACAACCCATTATATAGCACTACTTCCATTCTACACAATGGTAAAAGTTTCATGTTAATATCTCTACTAGTTAATAAATTATAGCGATTAAAACAAATATCGTTTCAGAAAATGTTTTTACATTTCAGGGTTGCCGTATTTTAAAAACATTGAAAAATTCGGGGACGCTCAAAATCAAATTTGGGTGAAAGATTCTGAAAGAGCGTTGAAAAATCCAAAATAGTAGGTTTTCCAGTCAGATTGGACCAGAATTGACTGAGTTATTCAAAAAACGGGGAAGTCACATGATTTTTTGAATCAATCTGAATTTTTCGCCTTATTTTCCATCGCTATTTTTGAAAATCTAAAATAATGGGAAATATACAAGATATTTTTATGAAACTTGGTGTGGTGGCAGAGAAAAAAGTGAGCTTTAATTTGGTACCGGTTATGATAGCCCAGGTCTACTAGGTTTTGAATTATTTCAAAAACAAAATTATATTTTAAATCTACAAAAATGGGATTGAATATGTGGCACTGGATGGAAAAATGGCAACCCATTATATAGGACTACTTCCATTCTACACAATGGTAAAAGTTTCATGTTAATATCTCTACTAGTTAAGAAATTATAGCGATTAAAACAAATATCGTTTCAGAAAATGTTTTTACATTTCAGGGTTGCCGTATTTTAAAAACATTGAAAAATTCGGGGACGCTCAAAATCAAATTTGGGTGAAAGATTCTGAAAGAGCGTCGAAAAATCCAAAACAATAGGTTTTCCAGCCAGATTGGACCAGAATTGACCGAGTTATTCAAAAAACGGGGAAGTCACATGATTTTTTGAATCAATCTGAATTTTTCGCCTTATTTTCCATCGCTATTTTTGAAAATCGAAAATAATGGGAAATATACAAGATATTTTTATGAAACTTGGTGTGGTGGCAGAGAAAAAAGTGAGCTTTAATTTGGTACCGGTTATGATAGCCCAGGTCTACTAGGTTTTGAATTATTTCAAAAACAAAATTATATTTTAAATCTACAAAAATGGGATTGAATATGTGGTAGTGGATGGAAAAATGGCAACCCATTATATAGCACTACTTCCATTCTACACAATGGTAAAAGTTTCATGTTAATATCTCTACTAGTTAAGAAATTATAGCGATTTAAAACAAATATCGTTTCAGAAAATGTTTTTACATTTCAGGTTGCCGTATTTTAAAAACATTGAAAAATTCGGTGGACGCTCAAAATCAAATTTGGGTGAAAGATTCTGAAAGAGCGTCGAAAATCCAAAACAATAGGTTTTCCAGCCAGATTGGACCAGAATTGACCGAGTTATTCAAAAAACGGGGAAGTCACATGATTTTTTGAATCAATCTGAATTTTTCGCCTTATTTTCCATCGCTATTTTTGAAAATCGAAAATAATGGGAAATATACAAGATATTTTATGAAATTTGGTGTGGGTGGCAGAGAAAAAAGTGAGCTTTAATTTGGTACCGGTTATGATAGCCCAGGTCTACTAGGTTTTTGAATTATTTCAAAAACAATATTATATTTTAAATCGACAAAAATGCGATTGAATATGTGGCACTGGATGGAAAAATGGCAACCCATTATATAGCACTACTTCCATTCTACACAATGGTGAAAGTTTCATGTTAATATCTCTACTAGTTAAGAAATTATAGCGATTAAAACAAATATCGATTCAGAAAATGTTTTTACATTTCAGGGTTGCCGTATTTTAAAAACATTGAAAAATTCGGGGACGCTCAAAATCAAATTTGGGTGGAAGATTCTGAAAAGAGCGTCGAAAAATCCAAAACAATAGGTTTTCCAGCCAGATTGGACCAGAATTGACCGGTTATTCAAAAAACGGGGAAGTCACATGATTTTTTGAATCAATCTGAATTTTTCGCCTTATTTCCATCGCTATTTTTGAAAATCGAAATAATGGGAAATATACAAGATATTTTTATGAAACTTGTGTGGTGGCAGAGAAAAAAGTGAGCTTTAATTTGGTACCGGTATCATAGCCCAGGTCTACTATGTTTTGAATTATTTCAAAAACAAAATTATATTTTAAATCTACAAAAAATGGGATTGAATATGTGGTACTGGATGGAAAAAATGGCTACCCATTATATAGCACTACTTCCATTCTACCAATGGTAAAAGTTTCATGTTAATATCTCTACTAGTTAATAAATTATAGCGATTAAAAACAATATCGTTTCAGAAA